>CM031693.1:779967-904967 GCA_006182925.3 Reinhardtius hippoglossoides
TGTGTTCCTGGACCAGAACCTGAGCCTGACATCACAAGTGACTTCACTACAAATAAGTGAGCTCTGGCTCACTTATTTGCAGATGAGGAGGAGCAGCTCCATGAAGAAACCGATTCTCCTCAGGTAACCGAAGCGTGTGGATCCTGGTAGAGCGAAGCAAAGGCCACCCGACCCCACACCTCCTCCTCGTTAGTGGACTGGACATGGACCAGACCTAAAGCTCACTATTTAGATTGTTTGTCACTTTCACACCTTGTTCGTGGTCATTCTGCAGAATGCTCTTCACGTGCTGTATGATTGTCTGACCTTCCTTGCCAGGAATAAATTCTACCTAAAAGACTTTTATTCTCTAGTCTCATTATTTCAGAAGTCTCACCAGGTCAACTTTCCATCACACTACTTAAGTTGTGTTCTAGAGGACCTGACGTTTCCTCAGGGACCGGACTCATGTGTTCCTGGACCAGAACCTGAGCCTGACTTCACTGCAAATAAGTGAGCTCTGGCTAAATGTAAAATGCAGCTGGTTATTGTTTGGCTCCATCTAGTGGATTGATTTAATACCTCCTTGAAAACAGGAATAAACATGAAACAGCACTTTGACCATGTAAGACTTCAGATTTATGGAAAAAGGAAATGACATCATTACACGGTTCATGTATAATTTGGTTTGATAAAACGACACAGGTGAAGAACTAGGTTACATCTACTGAATCACGACAACAGGAATATGTCATATATTAACGACATCGGTTTGCTTTTATTACTGTGCAAAACTAAATATACAACTCTAGTGAACGTGAGAGGACCGAGTCCCGCAGCGACACAAACGTTCCTATAAACTCTCCTTTCCTATGAATTCAGGATAAAGACACGTAGGAACCGCTAACGACACGCGTGACCCCGTTTGTGGCAATAACAGTCGGATGCTCAGCTGCTTCACACACGAACCTCTGAACGCACCAAACACGTCTGTCATGGAACTGTAAATATCAGATCACATTATAATCACTACTTATTTAGAAAGGAATTTGTTAAACGTAGAAAATAATGAAACAGCTCTTAACGTGGTGGATTTAATTGTCCTTCAGAATGTAAATAAAGATGGCCGACACGTCTCTCCTTCCTTCCACTGACCAGAAGTGAAGCCTAAATATCCGGGGTTGGAGCGACGCCATCTTGTGGTCATTCGGAGTCATCAAGTAACTAATTCAAGCACTTAAACAAACAGTTTAAGTGCCCCCTGGTGGCCGGCTATACTACAGCCGGCCACCAGGGGGGGGCGACAGAGACGCTTTGGCTTCACTTTCATGTCGTCCATCTTTATTTAGTCTCTGGTTTCGTCTCGTTTCGTCAGAGTCCACACGTGGTTTATTGCCGACGCACATGACCGACACGACAACGCCCCCTGTTGACCAGACGGCCCCACAAATCGACCAATCAGGGAGTCGGAGAGCTTTAAAGCAGTCAGGCTCCGTGTCGTCACATCCGAGCGACAGAATGAATCACAGGAGGCGGAGCTGCAGGAGAAAACCAGCATCACAGTTTTATGGTGGCTATCCCCTTAAATCTTAATTAATTATCCTGGAGCACGTGCACGCACACACACACACACACACACACACACACACACTCCGACATGTTTCATTACAAAGTCCTGAAACAGTTTCAAGCGAACGTGTACCGCTTCATGAAAAAGAAAACTTTCTGTCAACGCCTTGAGAAATTAAAGTTGTTTGTGGCTTTAAAAACAAGTTACAGAACTTTTGTAAAAACGACCCGGCGTCGGCTGGTTTCAGATCCTGGTCCTCGCCTCGCAGGTGGAGGGATACGTTTGTGCGTCGGCCGTCCAGGGCGCCCGGCGTCCGCTGCTTCACGCCACATTCAGGCGGTTTGATGTTCGTACACGAGTCGGAGTTTTGGGGAAAAGTACAAATTTGCAGTCGTCCTATTAATACATCGATTTGATCCTGTGCTTCAAAGTTTACTTTTCTTCCTGTTGTTTAAAGATATTGATTTTATAGATTTTTTTTTATTAATTAGTATTATTAAATACTTAAACTGGGATTTATAAATCTAAAACTGCAGTGAAGGGAGGATTTCCTGGTTTAACTTGACGTCACAATCCTCGTCAGTTTGATTCGTTCCGGTGACGTTGCTGTAAAAGCCCGAGCGTCACGTGACGACAGCTGCAGAAGAAGAAGAGGCCGCGTGACGGACAGAACGTGACTCACGTGTTTTCTAAGTACAAACACACTCTGCTTTTTCCCCATGAGCAGTCCGATCGTAGAACTTTCCCATAATCCCTTTCCTCTCGCCCCCTGCGTCGAGCTTCATGGTCGGGTTCAGTGGAGAAACGTCCTCCAACATTTATTCCTTCATCACGTTCGTCCGTTCACACGAGAGCTGGTTCGTGACGAGGAGGGAAAGTGAAGTTAGGCAGTTTTCTGTTTGGCCAGTAGGTGGCAGTGATGACTCCTGGAGAGGGAAGTATTCAGGGAAACGCTCCCAGGTTCAGGAGCTGGTTGACGTGATGTGCGGCCGTGCTCGGAGAAGAGGAGGTCGACGCTAACGCTGTTAGCTCGCTGCGCCTTGGTGCTGGAGGACCGTGTAGACGCTGTCCACTTTGCTCAGCCTCTCGAAGAACGGGATGAGGTCCAGCAGCTCGGTGTCGGACATGTCGTCGAACCACGAGGCCACAGGCACCTGGACGAAAACCACAAGATTCATCCTCACTTTAAATCTTCCACTTCATTTACTGGAACTCAATGGAAAGAATTAGTTTTTCGCCCCATCTGCGTTCGCGATGGGTCTCGTGAAGGAAGCGTAAAGTGAGAATGATCCGTAGTGACAGGATACTCACTGCGTTGTCGGGGTGGAAGATGTAGGAGGCGGGGGAGTTGTCCACAATGATGACCTTGTTCAGGTCGCGACCCAGGCGGCTCAGGTCCTTCACGTAGTTTCCTCGGTGGAAGAACGCAGGACTCTCGGAAGAGGCGACCGCGGAAGGCGCCCCGCTTGTCCAGGAGGTCAGACACAGGGTCTGCGTACTGCGGCAGGAAATATGAATTCAGCTCAAACGTAACGACTCAGAACGACATTCACAGGTTTCATTCTAAGTTTAACAGTAAACACTTACCTTGGCTAAACTGGCGGTGAACAGGATGCACTCAAACAGCTCTCCCATCCTTTTGAGGAACTCGTCGACGTGTGGTCGCTTCAGGACGTACACCTGGAACACACATCGGGCTTCAAACCAGCATCCACACAGCCTGCGTTTAAAACATGTTTCTACACATCTGGACCCGCAGGACTCGATCAGTAACATCACGTAGAAGAGGTTCACTGTCGTATGGAGCCTGGCAAACTAAACACAAAGACTGAGACACACTTTTCTTGAACTTCCTCCGTGTTTGCTTCTTTCTTCGGAGTCGGCGTCTGAGGGCAGCGTTCCTGACCCAAGTCATCCAGAAGAGGCTGTGCTTGTCTGAACAAACCTATCCTGGATTACTTGAATCAGGCCCAGACCCGCGGTGCGTCCTCCAGCTCCCGGAGGCCACGTCTTCAAACCCCTGAAACGCCGACAGAACCTCACACAACTCCATTTAAACTATGCAGCCACAAGGAGGCGCTGTCACGTGAGAGGAGCACAGGTTACGTGGCGAACATTTGTGCTGCAGGTTCAACTCGAGGGGAGTGTGATGACCTGAAGTTACCTGGTGCACGGTTCCCTCTATCTCCACAGGAATGATGAAATCTGCGTTGTTCACAGGCTGAAGGACAGAAAGAGAAGATTGTGGGTTTATCACAGAGCAGATGAGGGTCTGCTGTGTGTGTGTGTGTGTGTGTGTGTGTGTGTGTGAGAGTGTGAGAGTGTTTCCACTGTTTATTTTAGGAACCAGCTAGTTTAGACTTGGCATCTTCCAGCTATGACAGGAAACTCAGAGCCACTAACACTGAGTGTTACGACTAAACACAAACGATGTGGATCTCGTGTCCGTACCTTAAAGGAGCTGTGGACTAGCGTCTCGTCCAGATCGATGACCACACAGATCTTTCCAGAGTCTTTTGACCTCAGTGGAGGCAGCAGCGGCTTCACCTGGATCTAAAGAGAAAGCAAAACTTTGAGCAGCAGGAGAAACAAACAGGTTTCACGCCCACGTCTGTCCAGACTCATGTGACATGTCCATTTATCTATAGGGTGAAGACCTTGAAGTGACAAGATGTTGAAGCAGCAGCAGATTTAGTTTCTTTCTGGTGTTGTGTACACAAGATAAAACAAAGGTCAGAGGTCAACTCACCTTGGAGACGGTGCCGTTCTCCTCCACCAGCAGGGGGGCGTTGTTGTTGACCGGCGGGGGGTCGGGCTGGTCCCGGCAGAGGCAGCAGAACAGGCTGGAGAAGAGGCCTCTGCTCCTCGGCTTCTTGGTGGAGAGAGACGGAGAAGAGCCTGCAGGAGGAGGAGGAAGTCATTAATTAAATAATCTGTACTGGGTATATTTTTAATAAAATGTATGTGTTGCTGTTTTTTAAAAGGGCGGGGTTAGGGGTTAAGAACTGAAGTTGCGAGGGGAAGAAAACATCAACTGTCGGCTTCTGTAGTTGAACACGTTTTTTATTAAACTTAAATTACAAACAAAACTTGTGTTCCTCTTTTGTCACGGATATTATTTCTGTTCCCGTCGGTTTCCCCGAGTCGTATAAACCTCTGATCAACACACTTTGTTCCCGTCCCTTTATTCTCCGTCCTCCCTCTCTCCGTCTGTCCGGACGTGACCGTTTTACCAACACACAAACCCCCTGTTGTCCGTCTCTCGCGCCTCTTTTCATTCGCTCGCTGCCGTTCCCTCCTACTCCCTCGTTTGAGGATTCAAACCCCGTCTGACCCTCCGCTGGCCTCTGCCGCCACCGGGCCAAAAACAGGAAGAGGAAACAGACGGGTATCAGCGGAGGAAGCTGCTCGCCATCACGTTGCAGCGTAACAGGGGTAAACGCGTGATGCCGGCGTCCAGGTAGCTTCTTCGACAGGTTTTCAAGCTACGTCTTCCTTTCTTTAGATCGTTTAATCCCAGATAAAACATCTTATAACATCCAGGACTTTCATCACTGGGAACAAACACAGAGCGTGCACTGATTTATAAAGACAGTTTTAACGCGGACGACTTCCTCCTGATGCTTTCCGCCTCCCTGACCTTTGACCTTCAGTCTCTGCTGTGATTCCAAACATGAAGAAACGGAACCACAACAAAAACTCTCCGTCTGGCGCTTAACTCCAAATGTCAGGTTTATTAGGACAGAGTCTCGACCTCACTGGGACGGAAGCTGCTCTTCACTGGTTTAACACTTAACTTTTAATCACTTTAAATCTTCTAAAACGACTCAAAGACTTTGTTGAGTCAATAAAACACAAACTAATGTGACTTTAGATCTGTTGTGACGTTGGAGCAAAGCCGAGTTCCTCTCAAGCTTAACGAGAAGCTGATTAATGAGAAGAAGCAACGAGGAAACAGTTAAACTCAAGACTTTTCTCAGGACTCCCGACAACCTTGCTTTTCATTTTTTGTGAGGATTCATCAAAAGTGGGTCAAGTTCACGTTTTGAAGCCTTTAATTCGACATTTTAATGACATGAAATCACATTTCCACCCAAAACAAAAGCTGAAATCTTCCAGACACAACCCGTCACGACAGTGGAACCACGACGAGGAGCCCGGTTCTTCATGTGGCCACGCAGACAGACCTGGGTTCTCCTGTCAGGACCGTGTGTCACTGTGAATAAACATGTGTGAGGACACGCTTACGTAATAGATCAGGCTTCTACACTTCTACAAGCTGCTGTCCACGTCTCAGCGAGCGATCAGCTGCTCACGCTCTTATTCTTTAAACGTAAAACACGAACAACTCTCTGCTGGAACAATCTCTCATTTGAGAACGAGACAGGAAGCGGCGCCAGAACAAGCGTCCGGCTGTCGTCAGCGTTTCTCAGGGACGAGGACGGACAAGGTCTCCTGATCATTCAGTAACCTGCAGCAGCTACGTACACAGTGAAGGTATGTGACCCGTTCACGTGACGGGATCCTCACTGAGCTGATAACGGGAGAGTCACCCGGGAGTGACCCAGGAGCTCTGAGGCTCACAGGACGACCGCTGGGTCGGGAAGAGAGGAACGAGCTTCGTGATGAATCAACTGAGGCAGAGCAGACGGGAGTTAGAAGGTTCAGGAGTTTCAAGAGCGTCGGAGTCCCTGGTTTTATTTAGAGACTTCAAGAGTCCACATGAAGCACTGGGGTAAAGTTTATAAAGTTAAACTGACACTGGTGTAAAGTTTATAAAGTTAAACAGAGAAACTGACAGTGGTGTAAAGTTTATAAAGTTAAACAGAGAAACTGACTGTGGTGTAAAGTTTATAAAAGTGAGATGAGAGTGGTGACCGGCTCCAAATAAACTGAAGAAGACAGTGAATAAGATAAAGTAAAAGAGAAAGATGGGAAAGAATAAAGATGAATAAGAATAAGATGTGGTTAAGTTATAGAAGAAGCTGACGCTCGGACGGTGGTGTAGTTCTAAGTTAACTGGTGACACTGGTTGGAATCTTATATTAAACAGAGAAACTGACAGTGGTGTAAAGTTTATAAAGTTAAACAGAGAAACTGACTGTGGTGTAAAGTTTATAAAGTTAGTGTAGAGTTGTGACCCGGCTCCAACAATAATCTGAATAGGAAGAAGATGAATAAGAATAAAGATGAATAAGAATAAAGATGAATAAGAATAAAGATGAATAAGAATAAAGATGAATAAGAATAAAGATGATTCGGAATAAAGATGAATAAGAATAAAGATGGTTAGCAGTAGAAGAGGGGGCCTGACCTCGCTCCGGACCGGCTCGGCTCGCCTCGTCCTCCCGGTTCACTTGTGTGATGACTGAGTTCGGATCCATCTCTTCTCTCGGTCACGTATCTGCGGAACACGGAGGGAAGTCGGCTACAGCCCGTCCATCGCAGCCCGGGGGAGGTGACCCAGCTTCGGCCGCGCAGCCAGCAGCACCATGCGTCAGGGAGCCGGACCGCGGGTCGGTGTGGATCTGCTGGAGCCTAACTTCCAAACATGGAGGTTTCAAGGCTCCCCGCTGCACGTCCGGTGCGCGCTGCAGGAATGGCTGCGGCGCGGCGGGGCGGCACTTTGACCACGGTCCCTGACCGAGGAGAGGCAGGCACAAGTTAGCTGCAGTTAGCTGAGTTAGCTACAGTTAGCTGAGTTAGCTACAGTTAGCTGAGTTAGATGAAGTTAGCTGAGTTAGCTGAAGTTGGCCAAGTTAGCTGAAGTTGGCTGAAGTTAGCTGTTAGATAAAGTTGGTTGCTGAGTTAGACTGTGAGTTAGCTGAAGTTAGCTGAGTTAGCTACAGTTGGCTGAGTTAGCTACAGTTAGCCAAGTTAGCTAAGTTAGATGAAGTTGGCCAAGTTAGCTGAAGTTAGCTAAGTTAGATGAAGTTGGCCAGTTAGCGTTGCTAAGTTGGCTAAGTTATTAGCTAAGTTGCAAGTTAGCGTTAGATAAGTGGCGTTAAGTTGGCTAAAGAAGTTAGCTAGTTAGCTGAGTTGGCTAAGTTATGATAGTTAGCTTACAAGTTGGCTAAGTTAGAAGTTAGCTTAGTTAGCTAAAGTAGCTAAAGTTAGACGTTAGCTAAAGTTGCTAGTTAGCTGAGTTAGCTGACGTACAAACTGCAGTTTCTGGTTCTCCTGGTTCTCCTCGGTTCTCCTGGAGCAGCAGCTGGAGCTAAAGGTTCCTCTCGGTTCCTCTGGTTCTCCTCGGGACGCTCCGGGCTGAACGCTCCGGGCTGGACGCTCCGCGTCGCACTCCGGAGACTCGGTGAACTCGGTACAAAGTTAGTGAAACTAGTTAAAAAGTTGATGAAAGTAGTTAAAAGTCGCTGCGGCGCGTGACAGCAGAGTTGGGGGAACAGCCGCAGCCTCACGCGCTGCGGGTCCCCTTGAAACCGGCTGTTGACAGGGAGCGTCCCACAAGTTCAGCCTCCGTCTCTGGAGGAGGTTCTGGTCTGAGGTTCTGGTCTGAGGTTCTGATCTCCTCCACCACCAGCTCCCAGCTCCTGGTTCCGTGGAGGTCCAGTTCAAACACGTGGAACCCAGTTATAAAGATGGACATACTTATTATACAAGTATGTTTTACTAGGTTTATTTCTATTGGTCTTTTCTGGTGGAAATGAAGGATGAATAAAAACCTCTTAACATTTCTCCCTGTGATTCTTCAGTCCTGCACATGTACTTCATGTACTTAATGTACTTCATGATACTTCATGTACTTCATAGTACTTCTTATTCTTCATGTACTTCTTATACTTCATGTACTTCATATACTTCATGTACTTCATTACTTCTTATGTACTTCTTATACTTCATATACTTCATGTATTCTTATACTTCATGTACTTCTATACTTCATATACTTCATGTACTTCATATACTTCATGTACTTCATGTACACATATTATTTACTCTGCATCTTTATTGACCTGTTACTTAAACACATGTAAACACATTTAATATCAACTTAGTATATAAAGAAGAAAAATAGATCGTCTCCACATGTGAAATGTGATTTATACATAAATCTGTCCAAAAATATATTATCTTTTAAAACAGCCATTAAAGGGCTTCACAAAAAAGAAGATATTAGAAAAGTAAAGGTTTAGAATATTTCTTTCACCACAGCTGAAATCAGAATCATTTTATTGTGTGTTTTCCCACATATTGGGACTTTTTTGTTGTAATATCTTGTCATTTTTCTAATAATACAACTTTATTCTTGTAATATATGATTTTCTAATACCATACTCATAAAACGACGAAAGCACATGAGACATTTACCTTATTTCCAACTGTATCAATATTTTATTACAGACTATCTCATAAAAACATGTCAAATCGTCCACATAGAAACACGGCAACTTGGTACATTTACAAATCTTCCACCGTCCAAATCCATACAAAAGAAGAACACTGTGATCGAGCAAGTACACAAAACGTTCTAATATCACAGGGGACTGTGTGTTGTGTGTATAAATGTGTGTAGAATCCGTCAGTGTTGTGTTAACTTCAGCTGTGAACTGGATCCGGTGGAGACACGAGATGAAGAGTTTGGACGTTAATCCGATTCAGGCACTGACTGGGTGATGGGGATTCGAGCCCCCGGACTGGGAGACCACAGTAAAACCAGTGTGTGCGAGACCTTTCAAAGTAAAAGCTCGTCTAGTCGTGTTACAGATAAAGTTCTAACCACAGGACGAGAAGTTGCACCACAAAGTCCTAACTCGGCTTTTAACACCAACCACAAAGACACGCCTTCTTTTTATTGTTCGGGAAGTGAATCCAAGATGCGCTCGCTCGCTCACACACTCACACACACATGCAAATAACTTAACATGGAAAAAGTAAACAGTTTCAAGGAAGAGAAAGAATATTTTTGGTTTTGAGTTTTTAAAATATGAAAGTTAATGTGAAAATAAATTAGCAGCTTGAATCGTGATCCATTCACATGAGTTGTTGGAGACCGATGACACACGTGTCCCCGGCTGAAGGTGCAGAGAGGAGACCAGTGTTTGTCCGAAACCAAATGTTCATGTGCAATTTAAAGATTCACCACGAGAAGAACCAACAGAACCTCCTGTGTCCTCTCAGGCCCGGGAGCGTTCGGACGCCACGGCGGTCTGCGGCTCCGTCCCATGAGTAACAGGCGCCTGTCTTCCCACTGGACATCATCATATCCAGGCGTCCTCCTGCTCGCCGTGTTGACCTGTGCCTCCGCGTTTCGTGCAGCGAGGAGTCGAGATGAAGATCGTTGGGGTTCTGGTGCGTGGCCTCACTTTGGACTGGGGGCGTGCGGTGCAGCGCCCGGCGCCGCGGACTGGGCCAAGCTCTGGTAGGTGCGCAGCAGCACTTTGTGCTTGGTGGCGTCCTCCGAGCGACGGCACTGCTGCTCCACCAGGAACTCTTTGAGTCGGCTGGAGGTGAAGGTGAGAGTCTGTCTCCTCAGCTTCATCAGGTACGAGTCCTGCAGCCAGGCGTGCGTGAAGCAGTCTCGTGTGGTCGACCGGGCCCTGAGAACACACACACACACACACACACACACGTTTTAAATAACTACTAATAACAAAATACACATAGATACACATCTTTTCTGTTCACAGACGGCAAACAGACGCTGGTACTGAGTCGGGCTGAGTCGGGCTGAGACTCTCACCACGGGTAACTGCTCAGCATCTTCTTGAGGAAGGCAGCGGCACTTTGAGACACGTTTGGATAAAGTTTCGTCGGGTCGAACTTCGCCATCAGGATTTTGGATTCCACTTGTTGAGGGTCTTTATCTTCGAAGGGCAGTCGACCGCTGAGCCTGGTAGCAAATGAAATGAAATGAATATTCATCTCTTCTTACAACAAACCTGATTCTCTTAAATTAAACACACATGCTGAGAGTTGCCCTGAATTCTAACTCCTGGTCTCGCGGTGGTTAAAGTGACGTGAAGCGAAGACGATGCTCCACTTACATGATGAAGGCGACGACTCCAACAGTCCACATGTCTGCAGGAGGCCCGACCACTTCGCCTTTCACCATCTCCGGAGCTTGGATCAGAACAAACAAAGGTTAGAAGAGTGGAGAATGTTTTTGAAACAGCGAAGTGGTTTGGCTCTCTCGTCCTCACCCATGTAATCCAGCGTTCCCACTCCGGAGTCCCGGTGCTTGAGGCTGAGGGGGTTGAAGGTCTGCGCGCTCCCAAAGTCCACGATCTTGATGGCGTTGAGGCCGGTCACCAGGATGTTGTCGGGCTTGAGGTCGAGGTGCAGGACGCGGCGATTGTGCAGGTACTCGACGCCCTGGAGGATCTGGACCAGGTAGCCCACCACGTCGTCCTCGGAGTAACGGAACCTGAGGAGTGCAACGTACCACGTTAAGGGACTGGACTCTGAGTGTGTCTCGGAGTGAGGCGCCATGACCCCGCCTACCTGTCGATCAGGCTGTGCAGCAGCTCTTTGCCGGTGCAGTACTCCGCCACCAGCACCAGGTAGCGCGGCGTCACGTAGGCTTCGTGCAGAGACATCACCTTTTCGTTGTGAAGCGACTTCAGGATCTCGTACTCCTTCAGGATGTCCTGCTTGTTCTCCTGACTGTAGGGAATGATCTTCGCCATGTAGATTTTACCCGTGGCGTTCTCTCGACACTCCCGAATCACGCCAAAGCGACCTCTGACAGAAAAAACAAACATCTGAACCAGGGCTCGATCACACGAGGCTGTTAGAAAGTCAATATATTTACTCTGAAGACACTGAATGAACTCATTTGAAGTTAAATTGACGAAGCAGTGAATCTGTCTCACCTGGCTTTCTCATCCAGGAAGGTGTAAGGCTTCTGTGGGACCCCCTGTCGCAGGGCGGTGGAGGGCGTGGCACGTCCTGATGGCGTCCCTCTGTTCGGGGTCCCTCTGGTCGGGGTACTGACCCCTTCGCCGAAGGGGCTCAGGCTGGACGTCTGGAGCACTTGGGGGCTAAAGGAGACCGGCGTTGGCGCCACGCGGGCGGTGATGGTGGCGGTGGGAACGTACGAGGGCACAGAGGCCACGGCTGGTTTTGTGGGAGTTGAAGGCGGGGCTACAAGAGGAGGTGGCGGCGATATGGGCGGGGCCTGGGTCATCGGGGTCACCACGTTGACTGGGCTCTGGGGTTTGGGGAGGACAAAGGGCGGGGGGGGCTTGACTGTGGGTGAGGAGGGAAGACTGGAGGTTTTCTTCTGAGGCTCGTCTGCTGCGGGTGGAGAGGACGGAGGGGGGGGCGTCACCACCGCTGGGGGGGCTGGATCTGTCGGGGGGGAGGTGGAGGTGGAGACCGGTACCCTGGGACCGGTGTGGACCGGTCTCACCCGGGGCACCGTCACTGAAGAGGGGACCACGGGCTCGGGGGGGGCTGGATCTGTCGGGGGGGAGGTGGAGGTGGAGACCGGTACCCTGGGACCAGTGTGGACCGGTCTCACCCGGGGCCCCGTCACTGAGGAGGTGACCACGGGCTCGGGGGGGGCAGGGGTTGTTTTCACCACAGCAACAGTGGGAGACGAACTCTCATCTGGGAAAACAAAACGCCCGTTTGAATAAAACTGATTTCACTTATCTATAAACATGTCTTATCATGTGTCACATTCCTTTATTAAAAAGAGTTTGACATGAACATCCCATTGAGTGATTCCCTTGGTGCGTTCCATGTGTAACGAAGTACCTGCGGAGTCCAGGCGGACCGGAGCGGAGGGGCTGCTGTGGGGCCCCTGACCCGCCTTGTTGACGCAGGACACACGGAACCTGAAGGCGCCCCCTGGAGGCAGGTCGGTGACATTGTAGTAGCAGTCGACAACTCTGGTGGCGACGGTCGTCCACTTTGAATCTGCTGCAGGACAGAGAGGGACGAGAGTGACAGTTGTTATTCATATCAGGAGCTGGAAAACTAACTGGCCTCTTGTAGTTCACACATGCAAACACAGGATGGAGCTGTTGTCAAACTAATAACAGACAAAACAATCAAGAGCTTGAAATAATAGAATAAGATGTTGAAGATGTCGTAGAATCTTCTTTCTTCCAAACATCTGCATGATGATGATGATGATGATTCATCGTGCACAATGACAGCATCCCCGTTTAATTTAATTTCTCCTCAAGTGGAAAGTAGACGACTCCCTCTCACCCTCTGATTTCCTCTCGAGCGTGTAGCTGCAGGGCGACTTGCTGTCGGCTGGTTTCCAGAGCACCAGGGCCGTGTTGTTGTACGTCTGAGGGACTTCAGGGGTCCCAGGTCGCTTTGGGACACCTTCAACAAAGGAAGAGGAGTGAGTGGACACTGACGTAGAGAAACACATCATAACCAGGAGCTAATGAAAAGACGTACTGGCGATGGAGAGGGTGCAGGAGGTGGTGATGGTCGCTATAGGGTTGGTAGCTACACATTCATAAATCCCAGCGTCCCTCCGGCTGGACTTGGTGATGGTTAGAAGCTGTCGGCCGTCAGGGTGAGAGATCCGGTTGATCCTGTCATCCACCTCCAGAGATTTCCTATCTGGAGTCAAAACAACATGATCAGAAACTGTGCGTCCGCTTCTGCACAAAACCACGACAACATCCTGTACGTTACCTTTCATCCATGTGATGTCGGGGTGAGGGCTTCCAGCGGGAAGGCAGCTGAGAGTCACCGGCTCCCCCTCCGATAAGATGTGGTCTTTCAGCTTGATGTGGAACACGGGAGCGAAGTCGGAGGCAGAGCGGACGAACGTCTGGCTGTGGGACCTGCCGTCCTCCTTGGGGACGGAGGACGGCAGGTCCGACTGAGAAGGAGTTTTGTCTTTCTTGCCTCTGGTCAAACCCCACCTGTCCCAGCGCGAGCGCCTGTCGCTCTCCGGGGCCTTTTCAGATTGGACGCTGGACGTGGATTCAACGGACTCTTTGGAAGCACTGGTGCCGGCCTGTTTGGCCAGTTGATTCTCGGGGATGCCCATCCCCTGGGGTCCCCGGCCCTCAGACTGGGAGTGACGGTGGCGAGTGAACAGCGGCGTCCTCTTCCCCTCTGCTTCTCCTTTCCTCTCCTCAGACTGACTGCGGATCTTTGTGGATATTTCCTCCACTTTGTTCTCAAACTTCTGTCGCATGGCCAGGACGGGGGAATCTGTGACTTTCTTTAAGTCCGTCTTCGGCGCCAGGTCTTTCTGACTTCCTTCAGCATCTGTATCCTTCCTCTCCTCGGACTGCGTCCGCATCTTGGCAGATATTCCTGCCACTTTGGACTCAAACTTGCGCCTCAGAGAAGAAACCGTGGACTCCTCAGCTTTTCTCTGTTCTCTCTCTGCACTGCTCAGCTCCTTCGTATCCAGGGACTTGCTGCGCCCGATGGCCCATGAGACCCTCTTCCCTGCAGCAGGCTCCTGCACATCCTGGCTCTTTTCCTCTTTGGGTTTCTCACCCTTCTTCTCACCGGATCCGGATTTCCTCCCCCTCAATGAAAACCTCCCGATGCGACCAAGTCCTGTTTCCTTGTCTTCGTCTCTTAAATCCTGAACAGACTTGGACCTCTCCTGCAGTCCCTTGGACGCCACTTCTAGAGGCGCTCCCCTTGCACCCGGCCTGTACACCTCTTCCCCCCCCTCCACTGCCTTGCGGCTCAGTCCCGGGGATCTCTCCTCGGATTTGTTTCTCAACTTTCTGAGTCCGCGGGTCAAAGACGACTCTCGTTTCTTGAAGCGGGCCTCAAAGACCTCTTCTGAGTCGATGTCCTTGATGTCGGTTCTGAGCAGAGGCCGGTCGGCCGCGGCAGGAAGGTCGGGATCTGACGACGTGGAAACAGACGCAGGAGATCGGTCGGCACTTGCGACTTTGGCAAACACGGCTGGATGTTCAGGTAATGTGGGCGTATCCGTACCGTTGGGCTTTAAAGCAGCTGCAGGGTCTTTGGATATTTCAGATGTCTGAATCGGTCCTGAAACACCTTGAACGGCACTTTTAGAAGAAAGTGATGTTTGACTGTTTTCATCTTCTCTCTCATCAACATGTAACTCCAGGTTTTCCTTCCTCTCTTCCTGCTCCTCATCCTCCTCTATCACGATAATGGGAGTGATCCCAGAGGGCGATCTGGACTCAGATTCTACCCGATCTGCTTGTTCTGACTGGGTTTTGGTCCGTTTTTTCTCCGTCTCCTCATGCTCTGTCACATTGTTCTGTTTCCGCTGGTCCACTCCAGGCGTTGGGAGTAGAAACGAGGCTTTCTCTGTGGGGGAGTTGGGCACAGACTCCAGTGTCGTTTGCTCTGTGAGTGCGGACATGGAGGTGGCCTCCAGGAGCTTCTTCCCTTCGATGCTCCCACTGCCCACGGACGGGATCTCCAAGGGGGCTCCGAACCGGCGGTGCAGCGGCATTGGTTCAGAATCCCCTTGAGTGAAGGAGGAGCTTTTGCGAAACACTTTGGTCTTGGGTGTGTCCTCCCCGGGAATCTCAGAAGACGCTGCTCTGGTGAATGTTGGCGGCGCCGCTCTGGATCTCCTCAGGTTCCGATCTAAAGACGCCGTTTGCCTCTGCTCGTCCATACCCAGCGTTTCAAACAAGGGCCCTCGCAGGCCGCTCATCTTTTTGTCCACGCTCCCTCCCCTGAGCAGCCGCTGTCTCATCAGTTCCAGTTTCAGAGCATAATCCTCCTGGCTTAGTTGGGCCGCCCCGGGGCTTGGGCTGCGATGGGGTAGCTCCATGGAAACACACTTTTTCAGACTCTTGGTACTTGCCTCTACTTCCTCATTGGCTTTTTCCTCTTCTGGGTCGATGTGGAGAAGCAGTGCTGAGTCAGCAGAACTTCCTCTCCTCATGGTCGCCCTCCTCGCTCTCGTCTCTGATTCGTCGGACTCCACACTTAATCCTTTTTGCAGGGGAACTTGTTCTGTCTTTTCCGTTTTCTCCCCATTTGGAGTTTGCTCTTCATCTGTCACACTTTTACCAGCCGCTCCTCGAGGGCCAGTTACGTCTGAATTGTCCACTCTGCTGGTCCCATCAGTGGCGACACTGGGCCATGCAGGGACATCTCCCTCCCCTGGGATCTCGTTGAGGGAGACCCTGGACCCGGAGAAGACCATGGACAGTGGCATAGGAATGAAGGGAAGCTCGTCTATATCTGCATCTGAGTCCGAGGAAGAGGAAAGCGCTGGGCAGCCTTCTTTTAAATGTCGCGCCACAGCGATGGAGACGTGGCTGGATGATTCATTCAGGAGCTCCGGGATGGAACGCATGATCATCTTGGCTTTGTAGCTGATGAGGGAACGCTGGAACAAAGAGTGGACTGCATGAGGCACGGACTGGGGAACTGGATTGAACTGATCGTGTCTTGTTGAGAGTCTTTATGTGTCTCAGACTTTCAAGTCCACAAACCAGGTACTAATCCATCATCCACGGTGTCTTACCTGCCATCGCCTCCTGGACAGAACTTGCTTCAGCATGGCCGTGCTGATGCTCTTGTTCGTTGGCGACTGCAGGAAGAAGGAAGCACACACCATTAACCTGAGTGGAGATATAAATCCAAAGACACACTGAGACACTAGAGGAGAGCGGCAGTTCACCTTGAACCAGGGATGACGCAGGCACTCGGCGGCACTCGGCCTCCTAGGACAGGGAGAAATATGCTCATGAGGACGGACCAGACACTGTCACATGGAGCCAAACACAGAGTCGTGAAGACGCTTACAGTCGGTCCAGCACCAGCAGTTTGATGACAAACCCCTTTGCTTCTTTACAGAGGTCAGAAAACATGCTCTCCTCGAACGCCACGTTGTAGTTCCGGATGTTTAAGGCAGTGGCTCGGTCGTTCTCCCCCGCGAACGGAGACACACCAGTCAGGCTGGAATGAATACACAGGAGAATATGAAACTGTGAAGAAATACACATAAAGATAAATTAATACTAGTCACGAGTCTGTAGAACGTACCAGAGGTAAGTGATGACACCGACGGGCCTGTGGGAGAATGCGGCAGATTCAGATTATTCAGTTGCAGACGTGTAAATAAAGATTTTATCCATGCAGTGTTGAGTCACTCCTCCACAGGTGGCTCACCATATGTCTGTTGCCGTGGAAACAGGAGTTTGGTTAACGATCTCTGGTGCGATGTACTCCGGCGTGCCGGACTTGCAGTAGTACTCCTCCGACGCCTCCAGTTTTATGGCGTTTCCAAAGTCACAAATGCGGATCTGGTCCCTCCCTGGACTCGCCATTAAAATATTCTCGGGCTGCAGGCGAGTGTGTGAACCCAGAAACACATGGTTAATAACTGGAATCAATCTGGGTGAAACACTCATGAAGAAGCAGCAGCGGTGGGACAGAGAAGCACCTTCATATCCAGGTGGGCAATGTTCTTCTGGTGGAGATAGCGGAGACCTTCCAGCACCTGCTGAACGCTGCAGCGGATCTGTAGAGGGTCACCAGGGAGGGAATTTAAAAGCCGTCATGTTACATAATGTTAGCGCAGTGCGGTCGGCAGGAGACACACAAACCTCCTGCTCCAGGACCGTGGTCTTCTTGGCCATTCTCTCCAGGAACTCCTCGTGACATCTTCACACAGGAGTTGAGGAAAAAGACAGAGCGGGGGAATCAAGTGCAAGGTGCATGAGAGATGAATTATAAATGAGCAAAAGACTCCCACACATTCTGTCCTCCAGCTAATTCCCCTCGTCGGCGATGAGTCAGAGAGAAAAAGCTGCGCTGAGCTTCATCCGTTCCTCCCGGGAACCGCAGAAGACATTAGGATTAATGCTTTGGATCTTAAGTGTCCTTGAGATAAAGTTAAGTGCACTTTTGGTCGACAGTGAAGCACATTAAATCTAAAACAGTGCTGCAGGAGAGCCAGAGTCGTATGGACGTACAGACGTGACATGTTTGTAATAAAACATCATTTAAAGAACAACAATATCAAATATGAAGGGATACAGCTCCGTGATGAGCACCACCACGTCCTTCTTCTCGAAGGCGTCGTGGAAATAAAGAATCCTCTCGTTGTCCAGCTCCGACAGAAGATCCATCTCTCGGAGGGCCGACGCCTTCCTCTTCCCTCGGGCCGAGATGAACTTGGCCGCCAACTCGGCCTTTCCCTTCTTCTGAGTCACTCTCTTCACGTAGGAGAAGACGCCCCTAAACAGGAATGACATTAATTCTGATTCCATTAAACAGTCGGACAACGAAGACGTCACAAAACATTATGGGGATGGAATGCTCTCAGTTTGTCAGGACGTTTTCTGGAGCTTCCCAGTGAGCGAGTGAGGTTTCTAACACGTGACGGATGAAACGTCGGAGTCCGTGTTTAACAACCAGCTCCAACAGATTCTCTCAGAGTGACTTCCTGTCTCCTCCGAGTCCGACCAAAACAAATCATCTGTCTCACTTTGCTCCGGCTGGTGACTCATCTGTCATTGCTGTTGTTGAGCAGGTGTGACTCCCCCCCTCCCCTCCTCCCCCCCTCCCCTCCCACCTCCCACAAGCCTCTCAAACACTCCACGTCCTCGCTGTGAGTGGACGCACAACAACTCAGACGTGCCGTTACACACACACACTCACCTCCCTATCTCTTTGTGGATATCATAGTAATCAGTCAAACGCCTCATCTTCCTCAGAATGGTTCCCTCGTCCTCCATTGGTTCTGCAGCTTCTTTTCGCTCTGCAGGGAGCAGCGACATCAGCATGTTTACTGGGTGTGTGTGTGTGTGTGTTTGGACGTGCACGTGTGCCAGCACAGTGACAGATGGTTTCATATTGTGGCCTAACAACCCCTTGTGGTCCCGCCCATATGGTGCAGATACTAGTTTATGTGACTGTGCTGCATCAGCAGTTTGATACGAGAATCATCAGCACGTGGAGGAAAACACTGGTTTCTGAATATATATTTATATATTTGTCATATTCACTTTTCTCTGATTGTGTATTGTACTTCAGTGTGTGTTGCTGACAGACCTGTGTGCACTGTGACTTCAGCCTTGCAGGAGTTGGAGGCCGCCAGGTTCTTGGCCGTGCACGTGTACACGCCCGAGTGCTCGGGGCGGGCGTTGAGAACAACCAGGGAATATTCTGGGTCGTCGTACACGAACGTGAAGTGGCTGCTCTCGGAGAGACGCACGTCATCCTGCAACACAACAGGGATCATTCAACGGTTTTAGATTCAACAAATAAAACTAGTAACAGTTTGTTTTTAATATAAAAGATAGAACCTCTACCTTATACCACAGAATATCTGGGTCTGGTTTCCCTTCCACCGTGACAGCCAAGCGAGACATCTCCCCGACGTCCACGTCCACGTCCTCCATGATGGTTTCAAACTTAGGAGCCACTACAGACGGAAAAAGACTGAATTCATAGTTTACATAACTGCAACACATCTTGAATACTTTCTCAGGTTAAACTAACGTAGGAGCTACGTGACGATGCTGATGTTTTAAAAATTCAAAACTCTCAAATACTCAGGAGGCAGCAAAACTAAATATCCACGGCTCAACTTAAATTACCAGCCGCGCTCCCGTGTTGGATTTACAGCTGCCAGGAATAAGCAGCGTGAACTTTGGATTCTTTCTAAAATGCTAAATTTATCGTAGGTTTGAGCTCAACTGACCCGCCATCGCCAGCTGCAGCGTGCAGAGGTCACTGCCAAACTGGTTGCTGGCCGTGACCACCAGCTGGCCGACGTCCGTGCTCCTGACCCGCTGCAGCTTCAGGGCGTGCTGGTCGTCGTCCGGCATGCTCATCTCGTACATCCCCGGCCTGTGGACCAGCACCACCCCCCTCCTGAGGAACACAGGATCACTCACCGTTACAGACCATCAACCAGGACCTGAACCTTTCACACACAGCTTTGATTAATAGTCTTATTTCTCTTGTATATGCAGAGAACTGACCTCTTCCAGGTGACGGCTGCGTGCACATGGTTCAGCGTGAGGGTGATGCTCGCAGGCTGGTGCTCCACCACGTACACAACGTCTGGTTTGTCCAGGATGACCGGTGCTTTCCTCAGATAAGGTCCTACACAGATTAGAACAGTTCAAAGTGTGCACTCAGATCATTTCCTTGGAGGCCACTGAATGCAGTACCTCTGTCCAGCAGCTGGACCAGGTCGGTGGAAGCCGACGGTTTGCTCAGCGTCTTGCCGGTGGATGTCACGACCCTGAACGCGTAGCGCACCCCCTTGGACAGGGAGGTGACGGTGTAGCTGGTGTCCCGCAGGTTGGAGGCCACGACGGACCACTGGATGGAGCCCAGAGGCTGCTGCTGCACCACGTACAGCAGAGAGCTGGTGTCTGCACACACATGCGCTGTTTAGTGACTCAGCCTGGATGAGCACACCACACAGTGATGAAGATGAAGATGAAGTGTGAACTCACCAAACGAAGAGTCGAGCCTCTTTGGTCTCCTCCAGCTCAGGCTTATGTTTTTCCCTGTGATGGCCTCTATCACTGGAGGACCGTCGGGAGGATCAGGGACGATATCTGTGTTACAATAGATGAATAAATGAATATGTTATATGATATTTCAGGTGAGTAGCAGCAGAGTGGAACATGAAGAGTCCGTGCTGACCTGTGATGTATAGATGTGCGTAGCAGGCTGCTTTGCCCAGTCGGTTGGAGACCACGGCCTTGTAGACGCCGCCGTGAGCGTGACAAGCGCTCCGAATGACCAGATTGTGGACATCCCTGTCTGAAGAACAGACGCCAGGTTTCTTATTTCCAATCTCCAACCCCCCCCCCTCAGTAAACAGCTGATCTGTGTTTCTCATTTACTTACACTGGGTCATTTTGCGCTCCTCGCTGCTCTCGATGCGTTTGCTGTTGTGGTACCAGGCGATGGTTGGGTAGGGCAGGCCCGCCACCGTGCACCTCAGCACCACCTCCTTTCCTTCCACCACCTCCACGTCAGCCAGAGGTTTGACAAAGTCGGGCATCGTCCTCTTCTCCACCTCGCTCTCCGCCCCTTCGGGCTCCTCGGGGATGGACGGCATCTTCTCCAGCTTGGCCCTGGAGGGAAGACGCAGAGACGTAAACAGACCGACTCACTTTAAAATGACCCGGCGGCTCATTAGAACATCTCTTACATGTGAGAGGAGACGGCAGCTCGAGGTTCCTGCATGTAGAGCTCAGCCGTGGTCTCCGCCTTCCCGTGGACATTCTGAGCGACCGCTGTGTAGAAGCCTTCTGTGTCGCCGCTGACGTGCGTGATGACGAGCGAGTGGCGACCGCTCTCCTGAAGGATCCGCACATCGTCGCTCTCCTCCACTCGCGTCTCTGAAAGACAGTAAATTGCAGCTGTTAGTTACGTGTATGTAGAAAACCGCACGCCGCAAATATGAGACAGACGAGCGAGGTTCTTACCGAAGTGTGTCCATGTGACCCGTGGAGCAGGCGACCCGCTCACCTTACAGTCGAACCGGGCTGTACGACCTTCAATGACCTCCAGGATGTCCAGCTTCCGGGTGAACAGAGGCTCCTTGGATGGAGTCACCTTCAGGGTCGCGCTTGAGGTCAACTCCTCTGTAAACATTGAAATATCAAAGTTAAACTCTCCCTCTTCTCAGAGAGGACAGGGATCCCAGCGTTTACCTTTGGCGGTGCTCAGCTTGCAGGTGTACGTCCCACTGTCGTCCTCGTGCACTGAGTTCAGCAGCAGGCGACACCTGAAGGAAACACAACCGTTCAAAATGTGCAACAATCAAAAAGCTCGTTCATTTTGGATTTCCTGCTCCCGACGCACCTCTTTCCATCAAAGTGCATCTTACAGTTGAGCAGTGCCGGCTGGATCAGCTTCCCATTGGACAGCCAGTCCACCTCCACATCCAGAGGCCCGGTGACGTGACACTCGAACTTGGCCGACTCCCCCGCCCTCGCCGCCACGTCTTTAACCCCCCGGGTGATTCCCAGCGATGTCTGTGCTGCAGCTGCTGATCAAAACACAAATAAAGAAACTAAAGCAACGTATTTTGCGACGTCAGGATTAAACCACATCGTGGTCACGCACCTGCCACCTCCACTCGGCACTCCGCCTGCCTGCTCCCGTATTCGTTGATGATCTTGCAGACGTAAAACCCCGAATCCGACCTCTGGGCTGAGCTGATTCTCATTTCCCCGATGCCGTCGTCTGTCTCTCGCACCGCAAAGCGTCCCGCCGTCTTCACTGCAACTTTGTCCTTCAACCTGGGTCAATACACGGCCGTTTAATGGAGGGTGTGTGTGTGTGTGTGAGAGACAGAGACAGAGCTTCATGTTGTCTCCTCATGTTGAAATCAATCTGTGAGAGAAGGAGTCGTACCAGGAAACCATGGGTCGAGGCTGCCCTCGGACCTTCGCTGAGAGGATGACGTCTTGACCCTCAGTTGCCCCCTGGTCACATGGGGCCACCTTTAAAAACAAATCAACTTCCTGGAATTACCTAGAAAGTCTCAGTTCCCTTGGTGACTTTCATGGACAGAGTTTCCAGGCGTAGGTTTTGCCTCTGAGACACTCGTACCTGAAACGAAGGACGCTCCTTGAAGCAGAGACTCTCACTGAGTGTGTTCGAGCCCCCGACCTCCATCGCCTCCTCCTGGGGGCTCAGATACTCTTCGTCGACTGGATCGGACTCCTGACTTCCAGGGACACGGCTGCTGGTTCCCCCTGCGGGTGGGACGTCTCTGGAGGAGACAGACGAGTGATGCTGGACGTTAAGTTTGATGGAATTTCAAGTGCACTGCTGCGCCATCTAATTAACTTCTCCTGGGTTCATGGAAAGGTAAGATCCACACTTTTTTATTTGAGTAATTAAGTGCAAATCTCTTTGACGCAGGGCGAACGCTGGCTAAACGTCAGAGCCGTGGTGTTTACCGTCGCTCTGGAGACGAGCGCCTGGCAGCACCGAGCGGTGCGTGGGCCGTGTCACATCAACACACACCACAGGGGGGCGCTCTGCAGTGACCCAAACTGCACAGATAATGAATTAATCCCTTAATCCCTGACACAATCACTTGCTTATTCCCATGGAGCTGCAGAGCAGACACTCTGTCTGGACGCCAGCTGAAGTGAGAATGAATTCACAGCTGGGTGGAGAAGTTAGGACCCAGTGCCCCCTGCTTCACGCTCACACATCTGGCAGGGGCAGATAGGAAAAGACGACAGCGGCTTTTTAAACTAAACCAACAACGTGCATTCAGTTTGAAATGTCATAACGCTGTGTATTAAAAGAAAGAAATGCAATAACGTACCTATCGTCACATCTCTGAGCAGCGCCTGTGCACCAGGGATAACTCCACAGACTATTTACGTCAAGCTGCCAACTCTTACACAACTAACCCTTCCCTTTCAGCCTCATCCTCTACTCTCTCCTCTGCTTCCTGTCACCGGTTCCCCAACAACCTCCCGACGTTCACCTTATATATCTCATAGATTCTTTCAGGTTTCAGTGGTTTTCATACTTCACAGAGGAAGATGGAAGTTATTGGTTTCATAACAACACAGACTTCATTTTGTTCCCCTTGTCGAACCCACTCCCATAATCTGCCTCCACGTTCTGACAACTCCTGCTCCAAACCCAGCAGCGTGAAATCTACCGAGAGATAAAAAGGAAAACTCCGGCAGTAATCTCAACCAGCGACACAAAGCAGACTGCAATTACCCGAAAGAACAAGAGGGCGGCTAAAAATACTCCTTAGACTCTACAGGCCTAATATGGCAACGCAGGCCCGGCTCTGCCTGCAAGACGCCGAGAGAGCGAACGCTCACTTTGTTGACAAAACTCGGGACAAGCAGGTTTCATTTACATGAGCTGATACAAAACCCTGGGAGCGGTGCAAGCTTGTCTCACACACACAGACACACACACACCACACACACACACACAGGGTACAATATAAACAACACATAACAGAAGCCCTTTCCAAATTGGAACAGTTATTTAGTTTACTTCTCGTTCCGAATGCCACGGCTGCCTCGAAGGCGCCGGGGACCTTTGTGTGACGGGGCAGCTCTGTGATTTGAATCCGCACCGAGATGAGGGGGGTGCTTTAAAGAATTAATGGGTTGCCATGGCAACTATCGCTGCACAGAGCCCCGGTTGGGATGCTGAGCTCTAGCGGGCCTTTGCAGCCATTAAGCCAGCGTGTCAGAGCGGAGGAGGAGGGCTGGCAGCGGATGAGAGCGAGCTGAGTCAATATGTTCATGTATTTCAAGAGGAGCAACATCTTGGTCTAACTCCATCTCCCAGTATCTCCCTCGCCGGCGTGGTCTCACCTGACTGGACGGAGAGAGGGGCGCCGCAGGACGCGCTGCCCGCCGCGCTGACAGCTGTGACGCAGGACACCCGGCGTTGTTCGGCCTCATCTGCTTTATCAGCAGCCCGTGCTCCTCACCCGCTGCCTTCACCACATGGGAGGCATCGCTCCGTGTCTCCACATTATCCTTCCTCCATGTCACTGAGGGAAACAAACACATATTCACACAGGAGGAGAAGGAGCCGATACAAGCCTCCCACTGAAAGAGCAGATATAGAACAGTCCAGCTTTCAGAGATGTGTCAGGAAGACGCCTCTTTGTTTGAGGGTTCACATTTCTGCAAAGGATCGAAACAAATTGTGAAGCGGAATTTTTGATCCCCACACAAACACGTTAATCTAAATCCCTGTTTTCAGCTGAGTCATTGAACCATTCTGGTTTTAATCCTGTTCTCTGCAGTAGAGATGTTCCTCCAGCGTTGTTCAAACTGTATTTCATATCTATTTAACAGATCGTGCAAACAACAACCTTCCGCAGCAAGAGGGTTACATTTTAAATATGACCTATATTTGTATTTAGCAGATTTCTATTGTACGATTTTAATTTCTGAAATTGAAAACAAAGAGATAAAACACACAGTGTCTGTCGTACCTGTGGGTGGGGGGTTTCCAGTGATGACCTCTGAGCCCCGGGCCTCCTCGTCAGCCGACAGGTACGAGTCATCGGATGAGGCCCCTGGAAACAACAGGTGAAGTGTTGTGAATGGGTCGAGCCCCAAAGTGAATCACTGGCTGGTTTCTGACTTCAGTTCTATCACTGAGTCTATGGGTTCTTCTCATACCTTCCTCTGGAGCCCGGGGTTGAGCAGAGCGCCCTCTCTTGCTCTTGCGGACCCTCCTCTCTTTCCTCCTCGTGCTGTCGGCGGTGCACTCGGCCTCCATGGGTGCATCCTCCACCACGATCGTGGGGATGTTCATTTTCAACGCAGGCGGCGCCCGCCCCACCTCCGCCTTCCTCCTCTTTACGAGGGGCTGACGGACGGAGTGGGCGACGGGGTGAGGCGCGGGGGCTTGGGTGGATACTGGGACCCTGGTTCCCTCACAGCGCCGAGGGGGACCGTGTTCCCCATGGGGCTGGGAGACCTGCGGCCTGCCTTGTGGCTCATCTTTGAATCCGTCCCCAGGTCTCTGGAGGAGGACGGGTGTGTGTCTTTGTCCGCTGCTGGAGCGCGTTGCACTGTTTCTCTGTGTGAAAGACAAGGAACCTGTTTTGTGATACTGACAACAAGTAATCCAATAAATACAATATTTAAAAATCTTTTTTTGTTTCGCTTTGAATCTTTTGAGCGAAATATAAGCAGCAGATTTATCAAAATTTTAGAAATCACACAAATTCTTGATTAAAGATCACCGCGCACCTGGTGGGACTCGTCCTTGTGGCTGTTGGCAATGGTTGCCCTGGTAACTGGTGAACTGGTGCTGTCTCCATGGTAACAGAGATTTTCCCTGCGTTTCCTCGTGATGAGCCGTCCGCTGGTTTCCCCCGAGAATCTGGCTGTGTCATCCTCTCCTTCACAGGGTCGTTACTAGGACTCCTCAGGCCGTTGCCTTGGACCCGGGGACGAGCCGCTCCAGCGTCCTCCTCCTCCAGGGCTCGCTTCCTGGCCTCCAACTTCTGAACCACTTGGGGAGGAATGGGCTCCAGCTTCCCCACAGGCCGACTCTCCTTCTGGGACAGCTGCTCCGTGGAGTAAGCCTTCTTCAAGCTCGGCTTTCCCACAAGCTTCTTGATCCTCTGGAGCTCCTCTGCGAACTTGCTCTGGTAGCTCTGGACCCTCTGGGAGTAGCTGGTCTTGTCCTCTAAGGAAGAAGCCCGTTGCTTGAAAGCTTCTCGCCTCTGGAGGACTCGGCCCTCCTCCTTGCTGGGGCCTCCCGTCTTCTTTCCGCCGCCGTCTGAGTCGCAGGGAGCCGACGCCCTGCTCCTCCGGGCCCGTCCACGCTGGCCCTCGCTCCTCGAACGCTCGGACCTTGTCAAAGATCCTGGGTCCTGCACGAGCCAGTTTGGGCGTCATGACCACACTGTTAACACTCTGATCTGAGGGTGGATCCAGGTCTTGGTTTGGGGTTCTGCTGCTGTGTTTGTGCGTGGTGGGGGGTGGCTGGGGAGAGGACAGGGGGACACAGGAGGAAAGCCCCTGCGATGCGTCGGCAGTTTGAGTCCTAGAGGGTTGAGGGTTAAAGGGAAATGTAGGCATGGAGTTAGAGCTAGTGCAGTTCCCGTGGGGCTGGAGGTGTGATAAAGAGCAGACGAGCGTCCATTTTGTGTCAGTTTCTCGTGTTTTCTTTCCTTGTGTATTGTCTGTGCTCATCTGGCCTCATTGTCAGAGTCAAATAAAATAGCAGAGAAATGAATAAAAGGTAAAATAAGATTTCTTCAGATCTTAATCCGACTGTGGTGAAGTGGAACAAACTCTAAAATACTAAAAACTGTACAACGTGAACCGCCCCCTGCTTTAAATCCAAAAACATCATGCCTGCGAATCACACGATCGTTAGGTTGAGTGAGAGCATTCATGCTAATATTAGCTTGGATCCAAACCAGCAACCCGTGCATGCCACAGCAAACCCATAACGATTCTGTGTTAATCCAAACGTGAGCTGCTGCTGCAGAGAAACATGCAGTGGGTAAAAAATAGAGTCGTCCCAGTTTCCAGAAGAAGTGCTGAGTAGCACATCTGCAGACTGAAGATCTGGATCCTCGTTAGGTTGAGAGCAAACCACACGGAGTCAAAGGAAAGTGTGACAAACAAAGATGGGAGTCAAGTCATAAAAAATGAATAAATTCTGTAATGTCTCACATGTGGGATCCGATTTTTGCAAGTTGGGGACATAATGTCTGGTTTTCTTTGAAATTTGGGGGCAGTCATTTAGTTTGATGGACTCCTAAAAGAAAACGCAGCCTTGTGCTACAAGGGCATAGAAAACGTTCTCCCCCTGTAGAGGCTGAACATGCTGCCATAGTAGTCGCTGCCTACAGAAACACTTTCCTCTGACCCCTGCACAGGCCGGGCCAGGTTAGCGTGAGACGCCCGGATCAGCGGCTCCACACCCAGGTGCCGGACAGGGGGGGCCCCCTCAGCGGGGCCCCCGCCGAGAGCTTGCCTGGCTGGGTTCGTGGGGTCCAAGTGGGGCCCCGGAGGGCGGGAGCCCAGAGTACGCAGCTCTCGCTCCACCACGGGGTCGTACGTGCCGGGGAGGGTGGCCCTGCGATCCGGAGCATCTGGGTTATAGTCCGTCAGCCGTCCTCCCTCACCTGGAGACAGAGGGGGGGTTATATTTCGTTTTATAGACTTTATTAATCATGTGCTGACACAGGGAAGATGCAGGAACCCTGAGTTGGTAGAAAACGAACATCATGAAGCACAAGAAGGCTGAGATGGATAAAGAGTGTATTGATTGTTTTACAACAGGAAATGAAAGAGACAGTGTAAGGCTGACGTGGAGCGTGCACCACTTAACGAGACCCCACCCTCAACCGCCCCCCCATCGCAAATCAGGCAATGATTGGCATTTTAGAGATGAGCAACCGAGACAGGAACGCTTTGGCAGCGAAAAGACGGAGCAGTCAGCATCTTGCTTTAACGACGGAAACCTCGAGACGGCGATGGAGTGGATGGTGTAAAACGACAGACTCAGCGATACTGACTCAGCAACGTGACCATAAAACAACTATATCTGTTTCTCATGGAGACAGAAGAACGCACAACACGAGTGAGAAATCTAACGGAGGAGCTGCGGTGACGGCTTGAGCTTGAAAACTCTGTTGGGGTCGAAGCAGCAGGTCGAGATTTAACGTTTCTAGCCTCATCGGTTTCTTGTCTCTGGGGGGGGGGACGTGGTGGGGTGAACTCAGCCGACACACCCGAGCGAACACTGTGTACGAGCGAGGGAAGAGTCCAACACTTGTCTGTGCTAGAGGAGAAGGGTGTCAGTATTTCTATATTCAGACACCCTGCTGCCTGGAGAGGGCGGCGAGGCCGAGCAGCCTCTGTGGCGCCGAACCTCGGAGATTTAAATATAAATACCACAGAGTTATTTAATTATTGATGAGTGCGTCGACCATTTTCTGTGATAATCGATACGTTGTCAGGTTTATGAGGAGGCGGAAAAACTGCTGACTTTATTGTTTCGTGGATCAATTAATCAACTTTTATATCCTCGTTAAATTGAATTGGTAAAGAATATATAAAATAATTGGTGTCATTCAGTTTTCTGGGCTGTAGACTCCCTGTGGACACACACACACACACGCACACACACGCACCACACACACACACACACACACACCCACGCGCACACACACACACACGCATCCAGACCTGAGACAGGTTTCCTGCTGGAAACTAGGGCAGTGTGTCACCATGTTGCATCATCACACCGTGTGGGATTAATGTCTTCTGACATATCGGGTTTCATCTATCTATCAATCCGCACTCAATCATAATTTTGTGTGTGTGTGGTGTGTGTGTGGTGTGTGTGTGTGTGTGTGTGTGTGTGTGTGTGTGTGTGTGTGTGTGTGTGTGTGTGTGTGTGTGAGTGTGTGTGTGTGTGTGTGTGTGTGTGTGTGAGTGTGAGTGTGAGTGTGTTTCTGGCAGTAAAACCAACAGTCGCCTCATTAATGGTTTATGAGCAACCAGTCATGTGCTTCTCACTACGTCACCTACTGCAGGTTTTTACAGCTATGAAAATATATAAATGAGAAACGGAAAAAAAAGCTGAAGTGACAGTTGTGAGGAGCAATAAGCTGAGAAGTGCTGAGGCTGTGGAAACGAGAGGGATGTGGAGGAGGTACCTGGAGGGCCTCTCCGTCCAGCCTTGTCCTGGTGCCTCCCGGGCCCTTCTTTGGTTTCCATCTGAGGCTCCGTGGTCTCGTCCTCTGTGGCCTCGGAGTCTGAAATAAAGACGAGGCAGAAATGAAGACGAGTGAAGATGCGCGGGGGGGAAATTCAGGGCAAGAAATTGAGGCGGTGGAGGAGGAGGATGGAAACAACAACATCTAAATCAACTGAGGCTCGCTGAAAATGACATTTCACATTTGCTTAGCGGCACACAGCGTGATGGGTCCTTGGAAAGAGCGGAGGAGAAGCCCCGGAGGGAAACTGATGGGTCGAGGCTTGAGCGTGACGTGAAGCCGGCTGTGGCGTATGGAAAAACATGGCTCATAGATGGAGGGGAGTTCATATTTTACCTTGATATGATCAATAAAATCATTTAAGATACAAGCTCACTGGATATTTAGAAGATTCAAATGTTTGATTTCACAAAGAGAAACAAAACTACTGTTTGATATTTAAGCCGTTTAACCATAAACTTCATTATATATATAACTATAGTTAAAAAGAAACTATTAGAACTTGAATTCAACTAAATTATAAACTAAATGCATCTTTTTCTGCGTTGTTTATTTATATAAAATAAAACTTAAAACCCCCAAAGAGGGATGAGGTTTAATGAAACTGAAAGGGAGACGCTCTGATTTTGGAAACAATAAAACAAGACACAAATGAACGACACACATGCTGATCATAAACCACGTCTCACATGACATCACCGGGGTGAACAGAGAGAGTCGGGGGGGGCCACGGATGAGGAGAGAGGGACAGATGGAGGACAGAGGCAGAGGATGAATGAAGACAGGCAGGTTTACCATAGCTTTGCTTTCGGCAGGAGCGGAAAACTTCGCTTCCGTAGTGGCAGCAAGAGAGGGCAGACGGGAGAGCACCGTTACTATGGAAACCACCATCTCGCTCACCCACACGCCCGATCCTCTTCGTACCCATTAGAGTCTAAATAGCAGCAGCAGCCGAACCGCCGGGCGGCCGGCGCGGACTTGTGTTTTACGGGGTTAGAGGGCTCGTGAAGGAGGAGGAGGACGACAACCGCAAAAAAACAGGCTGCATGTCGCCATCGCGCCTCAAATCAAGTCAGATCCAGATTAGATAAATCCAGAGGGTCTGCCTGATGATGAGAAAGCCAGTGTAACATGAGCAATCAGCATTAAGTCATTACAGCGGGGGGTGTGTGTCTGTGTGTGGGTATGTGTGTGTGGGGGGGGGGTATGTAGATCCACCAGGCGAAGGGGAATTGACTCAGCAATGTAATTACAAGAGATATATTCAGCCTGAATCAGAACGTAAATATGATTTGGAGTCAAGTGCAGCTCAGTGGCTCAAACATTGACTCGTATTCTAAACCACTGTGGCCAGACATTATTCACTCAGGCCCTTTCTGCCTGATTAGAAATACATTGCATTGTGGGGGGGGGGGGGGATGTACAGTAATAAAACCCACTCTTGTTATAAGCAGTCGAGCGGTAAAAAAACACAAATACACTGAAAGCAACTTTCATATTCAAAGTCTCATTAGAGGAATAAATCAAAGTGAAGCACATGCAGTCGAAGCACAGAGGACGGAGAGAGAGAAAAGGATAAAGTGACTTTACTTGTTTCTCGAACAGAACAGAGAACAACAGAACACAAGAGGATTTGAGTGAAGCGTATACTGACAACACACCATGGGTGAATCGGCCAAATGTCCGGGTGGAATGCCCAGTTCTCTGAAACAAGACACAAAGTGCGATGTATTATTCAGCAGCGAACACAGCCAACGGTTCTGTTCTACACTAAACAGCCGAGCCTGAACTGGGTTATTCAATATCCGGGACCTCAGTCCTTCACTTTCAATACGCCGGAGGAAAACGTGACAAGGAATAAGAACAGATGCAGCCATGGACGCTCAGGTTGTTCTCAGTGAGAGGGTCACAGAAGCTGGGAGGTTTAGATTTAAACTAACTGTAAATAAAGATGGACGACGTTTCTCCACTTCCTCCCACGATCCAGAAATGAAGTCTCAGCTTATTATGACCTATACTGCAGGCAGACACCAGGGGGCGGTCCAGACGCTTTGGCTTCACTTCTGGGAGCTGACACGTCGTCCATCTTTATTAACAGTCTGTTTGTACTATAAGAACGAGACAATCGTGAGGCAGAGTTAGACTTTAACTTAACTTCACTTCCTGGGACCATCAGGCACCTGATCACCGGGTGAGACTCCTTGTTTTAGGAAATGACAGCTCATGGTTAATCTGCCCAACACGATAGTGTTTTATCTCTGGACGTGTTTCAGTCCCTGCTGAGGAAGCAGCTGAGGAAGCAGCTGAGGAAGCAGGAGGAAGGGAGAACTGCTCCTCGGACAGTCTGTCAATCAGCACCAAGGAGAGCTCCTCTGAGTGACTCACTTGCAGTGAGACGTGAAGTGACTCATTTTACACTTGTTTCCCCTTCGCTCGCCCCTTCGCTCGCCCCCTCGCTCGCCCCCCTTTCCCTCGCCCCCTTCGCTCGCCCCCTTCCTCGCCCCCTCGCTCGCCCCCTTCCTCGCCCCCTTCCGCTCGCCCCCTTTCGCTCGCCCCTTCCCTCGCCCCCATTCGCTCGCCCCCTTCGCTCGCCCCCTTCGCTCGCCCCCTTCCCCTCGCCCCCTTCGCTCCCCCCTTCGCTCGCCCCCTTCGCCCGCCCCCTTCGCTCGCCCCTTCCGCCGCCCCCCTCGCTCGCCCCTTCGCCTCGCCCCCTTTCGCTCGCCCCCTTTCGCTCGCCCCTTCGCTCGCCCCCTTCGCTCGCCCCCTTTCTCTCGCCCCCTTCGCTCGCCCGTTGTTGTCGTCTGAGTGTCGGCGATTTGATTAACTGTCGCCTGGTGCAATCTGTAGTTTGACAGACTCCAGCTGAAGCGTCCGACACATTGTCGTGATCTCCGTTGTTTCGGCCTCAGGGCAATAATATCAGCAGAGCCCAGCCCACACGCCGCCCCCCCCCCACCCCCTTGAAGAGGCTGGATTTGGCAAATACTTCCAAAGAATCAGAATTCAGCGAGTACCAATCCAAATCCGAGCAGCGTGGTTCCAACAAATGGAAGAAAACATCTCGGGGGTTTGATACCGCTGCTCCGAGCAGGAGAAACGTCCTGTGACTGGCTGCCCTGATTCGCATGTGTCCATGTGTAGCCCACTGACACACTTTCCACATGCTCCCAATTTGTGAAACCTGCTCTATGAATTACTTATCAAGCTAAAATCTGTCACGTGTGCCAGCGCCAGATGCATATTTCAAGACACAGAATGTGCACAGCCACACGGAGGCAGGGCAGCAGGAATTTGGGCTGTTTGAGGTTCAGTGAGACTTTCAGGAGATGATTTACATTTCTTATGATCTACTGTAATAAAATACGACTTCCTACCTGGCAACCAGAGTTTACTTTCTTTGTGAGGTTGTCCTGATTTGTCCTCGACAAACAAACCTGTCCATACTTTTTCATTTTCTGCAGGCAAGGCTGTTTTTTCAATATGTTCCCTAAAACCCACTCTTCACGTTCTGTTGCATCACGTTATCAGATCACGGGTGTGGCGTCACAACCCAAAATATAATAATCTACCAGTCCCTATGAAAAACTGCACATATACAGAAAATGATCCTCATCGTATCGTTTAATTCAAATGTTCTCTCCTCACCTGAAATCTCTTCTTGGACCAGATTTTCTTCATCTTCAAGAAGCGCTTCCTGTCAAACGTGTGAGATTACCTGTAGCTCACGGAAACATCCCCAAACCCCCAAAAGCCCAGGGTGTGGCGGTGGTGAGGAAAAGACAAAGAAGAAGAGGATCGGGCTGCTGTTTGTGCGTGGGGGGGGGGTTATTCTCCGGTCCGGCAGGAAGACGGAGAGAAAGGAAGAGCGAGGATGCGAATAGAGCAGAGCCAGGTGTCTTTGTGTCTGAGAGTGAATCCGCTGATGTGAACAGCGTCCCTCTCTGACGTAGACGCCGTTTGTTCACCCCCCCCCCCTCCCCTCAATCCCAACAAGAGGAGGTGGGGGTGGGAAGTCTGAGCAGAAGGGGTGTGTTGGTCCTGATTGCAGTGATGAGAGTCGGGAATAAAGAAGAGGAGGAGGAGGAGGAGGAGGAGGAGGAGGAAGAAAGCAACTGGCTTCAGCCGAGCGAATTGACTTTCTTTTCTCCTCCTGAGCTGCGAGTGACAAAAGAGCAGGACGGAGGAATACGAGCGAGCGGAGGCGAGAGCGAGACACGAGCGCGGTGGGGGAGAGACTCGGGGGGGAGGAGGCAGCGCAGGGGGAGGAGAGATGAAAGGATGGAGGGGCTGAAATGGATATTAAAGGGGGAGTGGGGGGGGGGGGGGGGATATATCAGCTTTCTCAGAAATATTCATGTGCAAAGCTCCAGAACACAGTTTCATTCTTACACCCTCGACCTCTCAGGAAATTCTCTTGTGTGTTTTCAGAACACATCAATTATTTATCTATATCCATGTCCGTGAGCTTTCACCAGAGATGGTCAAGGTTACTGCCCCCCCGACAGCCAGGGCGAAGCCACGGCTTAAAGCAGAGACTCTTCTGGGGATCACGACAAGCAGCAGCTACAGTTCAAACCAACAATAATAATAATACAAACTGATCTTTCATCAAACACTGAACCAGAAACTGTTTAGTTTTGGACATTAAACCCAAAACGATGAGCTGAAAAATGCTTCTTCACATTTATTGCAATTTCAGCAAATCACAACGGAGAGATTTACTCCTTCGTCCCCGATCATCTGATCCTCACTTCATTCCTACAGAGCGGCCTGTGCCAGTCACTCATTCTCCTCCTCGTCTGATTTGTAGAGCGACGTGATGAGAATGTGTCACCGCTTCCCACCTCCCTCCTCCTCTTCCTCCTCCTCCTCCACTCCTCCTCCTCCTCCATCCTCTGATTCACACTCTGACACATGTTAATTGCTCTTTCAGACACATCTGTGCTCCCCGCACCTCCTCCGTCACACTGATCTAAAAATAACCACCGGCAGACCCAGATCTCGTTCTCCAGCTAATAACCGGCGCTCGCCTCGCCTCACCTCGCCACATGGCGTTTAGTCTGGCTATGTGAGGCGTGTTACAGTTTATGGCCTGTAAACACAGAATCGATACGTGAGATCTCTCCTGGATTTTGAATCTGGTCGTTAGATCTTTTCCTTGACTCATCCACAAATAGATTTGAATGTAAACAGTCTTCCTTTTACTGAAGACAAACCAGCAGTTTTTCGGCGCGATGCAGTTTACAATTGTTATTTGAACAAAGCTGCCTCTCTTCCCCCCCCCCGCCCGCCCACCTCGCCCTCCTCCTCCATCCATCACCAGTGAGAGGCTGCGCTGGAGCAGAAAGTGCAGCGATCGATACCGGTGCTTTGTGCGTGATACGGGATACACCCCCAAGTAACAGCTCAAACGCCGGGATCAATAAACCCATCATAACACAAGATTCCATGAGCATCATGCACCTCTGAGAGGCCAGAGGCGCTGGCAGAGCGTCCATCCCATGCTGCTGGGAAGTCTCCCTCGTGAGGTCTGAGCTCACTAAAAGCCAGAAGGACTCGGCTTCAAGCAGGCATCTCACAGAACATCAGCCATTAAGGAGAGGCGTTCGATTCTGTGGTTCATGTCCCTCATCTCTCATTGGATTGTTTCAGGGCTCAGGAAGTCACAGTCTGACCCGTGTGAGAAGGTCACACATCGCAGCTGAACCAGTTTGACCTCCAGACACCGGGTCTGCCTTCTGCAAGACCTCAAGCCTGATGGGGAAATGATAGACAGCAGATGAGCATCACCAGGACCTGGACAGGTGCACGCTGGACCACGCCACTTTAATCATCTTAAACAACAAAGGAGTAAGCAGACTTCAAGAGAGCAGATTGATTCTGTGACTTCCTGTGGAGCCGCCCTGATGGATGCCTTCCTGGCAACAGCTTCATCAGCAGAAGGGAAACAGGTTCTGCTGCTGTTACATCACACCACGGTTACACTGCTCACTGTGTTTCTCCGTTCAGAGCAGGTTCCTCTGTGTGAAAGCACAATCTGCTCTGGGAGAGAAATCAAACCTTTTATTATTCACCGTGATTTCCCGTGACCTCTGGTGATCTTCTACAGATAATTAACTTCTTGTAATAATAAACAATCTGGATCCCTGAGTTCTTGGTGCTTTTGCTGAGTTGGCAGCTTTTCATCTGCACCATAAAAACCACGCTCTCCTTGAAATGCCACAGAAAGCCCTCAGAAGCAGAGGTGACACGTGGCCGGAGCTCAGGTGGTGCTTTGTGAATCCATTATGACAGCGGCCAATGTTGACAGTCACACTGCAACCTGATCCTACCACCTAATCCTGACCAAATCCCCCGAGGGTCCCTGTGAATGACTGTGCACCGGTGGGATGGAACACAAACACATCCTGCGCCAGACCAAACACCGGGAGGAGCGGCGGCGGGCGGCGGCGGCGGCTTCGCCCTCAACGTGTTGCCTCAGCTGCCTCGCGGGAGCGGAGAAGCTAATTAATCGCACTGTAACTTTAATCCACTCCCACGTAATATTCAGAGAATGTGAAATCATCAAGCAGCTACAGATTATCTCCGCGGCAGCGCCGAGGCAGTCCCGCCACGCTGGAGAAGGTCGATGCGAGATGGCGAGAGCAGGAACGTCACGTCGGGTGTGAACTCTGAGCGAGGGACACAAATCAGCTTCAGCTTCAACTGCAGCACATTCGTCTGTATGAACGTAAAGATTCAGGATCAGTAGCTTCTCTCTCGATTGGCATATTTTAGATTTGGTCTTAACATTTCTTTGTTGACTTTTGTGCTCGGGCTTAACAGGACCAAGGCTGACGGGGCCCTTCTCTGTCAGGGGCCCCTCTCTGTCAGGGGCCCTTCTCTGTCAGGGGCCCTCTCTGTCAGGGGCCCTTCTCTGTCAGGGGCCCTTCTCTGTCAGGGGCCCCTCTCTTTGGAACAAGCACCTGGAGGAGATCTGTCCGGCTCCTCGTGTGATGTGGGTCCAGAAGGATCTCGTTTAATTTAGTTTCACTTAATTATTCCTCAGATAATAAGTCGTGGATCTTTGTGTGTATGGAATTCTGAATTCTGTGAGTGCATCTGAATTCACGGAGCAGATATTTGCAGTGTTTCAAACAGCTCGGTTCTGAAGAGAGAATCCAGTTACATGTCAGCCTCTCGTGCTTCACTCCCTGACAAAGCGCTTCACGCCATCACAGCAGCAGCTCCCACTCACCTCTCTGCCTCGTGCTTCTCGGCCCACTCACTCCTTCCCCAACACTCCTCAAAGCTCTCCGTGCATCCAGCAGCTCCTTCCGCAACATGGCTCCGGTCTTTGCTTCTGTATGTTGGACTTCTGCGCAAAATAACTTCTCAAGAGTGCGAATCTTTGTCAAGTCTTATCCGCGGAGACGCTCCGGTGAAACCGACAGAACCTCCTCCAGGCTTCACCTTCCTCAGCCCATGTCCCTGATTCTTCTCTCTCCGTCTTCCCCCAGTTCTCCAAGACTATGGCTGCCAACTACACCCGTCTATTTCCAGTCCTGCATAGTACGTCCCCTCCAGACGTACTGTACTTTCCCTCTGCACCCCCTTTCAGACGGCCTGCCCCCCCTCGTTATAGCAGGAGATTAAACCCACGGCTGCACAGACACCGAACGACCTTCCCTGTCCTCTGTGGTTCAGTCCTGTTGGACTCGCGGCAGGTTTGAAACTCTAGAACCAGGCGGACATGTTGTGCGACACCATTAATGATACAAGGAGGGACAATGAGACAGTTACAGCTGAAGAGAGGTGCGTCCAAATAACACTTCAATTCATATTTCCAGTGCAGACGGTTCCTGCAGCTTGTTAACACACAGAACATCGAGAGGGGAACGTGGTTCCTCACACAAAGGTCAGTTCTCCACGGTTCTCCAGTGTCGGAGAATGTAATGATGATGTTTACTGAAATCCCACCTAACAATTTGAGAGGGTGGAGTTTAGAGGGTCTAATTAATAAGACACTGGATATATTTCACCCTACGACTTGTATTCGTGTCTCTTGGGAGCAGCTACAGCTTCAGCTGCTTCGGGGGAAAGATGCGACGAATGAAAACGTGTTGTTCGTGTCGTTCCACAAGTTAATACAGTTACAGATGTTTGAATGAATAACTGATTCATCCTCTGAGCTCTCTGAGGATCCTGAACTCAGGGAACCTCTGTTTCTAGAAGACCTTTTCACACGTTATCTCGTAAACGTCTGGTCTGGGAGATTCACCTTCCTGCGTCACAGTCACAGCGATGACGTCACCTCGCAGCTCAAAATACCCCCGGTGACGCCGTGCTGCTTCTCGTGAGCCTCCATCGCCGTGCGTGTGCAGCCTGGACTGTCGGACAGTGTGTTAGTGAAACGCCGGACGCCACAGGCTGATGTCAAGAAAGTCGTCTGGACTCCGATTGGTCTGGTATCTTAAAGTGACACACCTGACTGACTCAGAAGCAGCCAGAACGGCCTTTAATATTAACCACACACACACACACACACACACATGGGCACTGACACACACTTACACTCTGTCCTCCATCCACCACCACAATAGCACCCCCCCCCCCCCCCCCCTCCTCCTCTCACTTTCATCACGCTGACCATGATTGAGTGTGACAGCGCCGCGTCTTGACCGTGGCGAAGCTATAATTATCTGTGATGTCTGCTGGTGCAATCGGAGAAGGGGGGCCGGCGGCATCCACACATCACTCGAGCATGAGCCCTCTGGTCGGCACGGCACATACCAGGCCATAAATAACCACAAGGAGGGGGGGGGGGGGGGGGGGGGGGGGAGAGAGAGAGAGAGCAGGGGCGACAGAGGAGGTCACGGGGAGATAGTGCGACGGCTCAGACTCAGGGAAAAAGCAGTGGATTGTGTTTGTTATTCAGAGAAACGATGAAATGAATCCTGCAAACAGACAGTGCTGCAAGTCGTAAAAACGCTGACAATGAAACACATCATTTTTATATTCTCCTTTCAAAGTTATGTTAATGTGCACATAAAAAATCCTGAGAACAAGTTTTTTCAATGCATTCGCCTGAGAATTCAATATTCTAGGTGAGCAGCGATGCAAAGGCCTCCGTCATTGTTTGACTAGGTCCTAAAGTGTTAACCCCTCGGGTCAAGTTTCCAGTTCTGGTCATAGAGAAATCAGTCATATAACTGATATCACAAATAGATGGAATTGAAACTGCGACAGGAGAGAAATGTGAAAATGGAGCAAAGAGAAAAAAGGGTTGTGAGATAAATTTTGCAGAGCAGAGACAAAAGAGGAGATGGATGAGAAGGAAGCAGCAGAAATAGGTTTCAGGACAAAGTGTGGCCGAGCTGACGTGAGGAGATGAAAACCACGAGGTGCTGAGCGATTCACCAGCTGCAGCGTGCGTATCGGCTCATAGTGTGAGAGCTCCACTTTCTCCACAGGCCGAGGCGACGAGGCCCGGATCAAACACACGCTGCACAACAATGATCTCACTGCGAGACACATTCTGTCGCTCGCACCGTGACGCAGACCGGTCAGAGGGGAAATTACTCCAGTGAACGCTTCACCAGGTTCACCAGACTCACACCGAGGTTTACGATGAAACACATGAAAGCTCACTTACAAAGAACCGAGAGGAACCTAGAATAACATATAAGAGGCAGGGTGTGTGACCTATACAGGATCCAGGCACCAGGGGGCGCCCAAGACACTGTGCCTTCACTTTAAAGGAGGGATGATGCTTAAAAGATATCTGAAAGAAAATGTAGAGAAAAGCAAAGAGGGAATATCTGTGGTTACCTTCCCCGAGGTCCATGATGGCGAGGACGGCGCTGCAGCTGGCCTCTCCCAGCTCATTGGTCGCCACGCAGGTGTACAGGCCGGCGTCGCTGGTGCGGCAGTCTCGTATCCACAGCCCCCCCGAGTCCTGGGCTTCTGATGGAGGCAGGGCGGCGTCGTTGTGGTACCAGCTGAGCGAAGCTTTGGGAAATCCTCCCACAGACACTCGGAGTCGGATGTCGCAGCCGGTTCCCACTGCCGCCTTACGGAGTTTACGGTGGAAAACTGGTGGTGTTGGCGTCGTGGCCTCGGTGACGGGGACGACGTGGTCCCCCGTGGGTCCTCTTGGAAGGGAGGTCCAGACCGGGACAGGAACCAGGGACTTGGGCCATCTTGTCTTTCTTCAGGGACGTTCTATCAGGCGATCGGGATGAGCTACGCTTATTGAAGGCCTCGTGGTAAAGAGGCGGTTTGACCTGGGCTGTTGCACCGGGGCCTGAAACGACCACAAAGCATAAATCACACGTTACAACCTTCCTCGTGAATGTGCTCACCAGGAACAAGACATGTGTCATCGTTAAGATGGCTCCAAAAACACAATATTTACATTTTGATATGGGCAACCTCATGAATAAAGCCGAGTTACAAACTGTCACACGGCCCCTTAATCACAGACACTGTCGAGTTGCATTCTGGGAAGTGTAGGATCCAGGAGTACAACTCAAACTGGGGAATAAAAATATCTCTAGAAAACTAAGATATGACTGAATCCACTGAATGAATGATCCAAGAAGTGAAGACGTCATTATGACACATGACAGGAAGCTGCTGGTGAGTGTTATTACACGAAAATGCAGCCAGAGGTGTTTTAAAGTGTGTATTTTTATAAAAGTATATTATTCTGTAAATGTAAGAACCGTTCCCTGACAGTAACCAAGTGTTGCTGCCTAAACTTATAAAACAGTCCTCTTTGTGTTTCTGTGCACAGATGGTGTCACAACAACAGGAAGGAAGTAACTGGAACGTCACAATTAATGATCAAATAAAACATCTGGATTTGCCTCCTTTGCTAATTGATAATATTCCACCAATATGCCTGAAATAGAGTTCATCCAGCAACAGACAGAAATGCACGTTACCTCTGGAATCCCTTTGGACATCCTCCGCAAAGTCCAAGTTAACGTAACAGGATCCATGGAGCAGAATATTTCATCTCAAATAATTTGCTAAAGCCCGTGTGTCTTGGTGTCCTTTGGCGAGAGCGAGCCGAAGGTGTAAGTCCAGCGTGGATCATGTAGCATTAGCAGCCTGAGCCATGGCCCCCTTGCAGCAACCTGACCCCCAGCAGAGTGACAGGGACAGACAGGAAGCTGCCTCCTGCTCAGCAGCGTCGCCACGAAGGAACTTTGTTATTTAAGAAAACACACTTTAAATGAAGCACTTCAACCGGCCCACGGTGGAGGTCTCCTCTCGCTGCAGTCCCCCCCCCCCCCTCACCCAGACTCCCTCAGGTTTGGAACGACAGCTGCACGGCCACAGATAGGTCACATTTCTCAGGCTGCCATGTATGACCTACACACACACACACACAACACACAGAGACACACACAGACACACACTCCAACCTTTGGATAGTGTTATCAGTGTTATCAACAAAGTGCGTGTGAGACAGTTGGAGTTGCTATTAAAAGAAAGTCTAAGAATAAAGTCAGGATTCAGCGATTCATTTAATTATAGAGCAGCGATACAACAATAGATTTAAAGTGGCTGCAGTAAAGACATTAAAATACCATGTGTGATATTTTAGTTTGTGTATTTTTAAATATTTTTTTAATGTATCTCTTATCTCTCTCTGAATCTTTGTTATGATTGTATTTTCCTGTGCATGAAGTCCAGTGAGCAGGTGAAGGAGCTTCACACCCCCCCCCCCCCCCCCCGACACGAGGGAGCCGTTGCCGTGGCAACAGGTCCTGAAAGATTGAACGATCGTTGCCAAGTTTTGTGATAATTAAATAATTAAATCTGGATTAAAGCCGAGAGGGAATAAGGCCGAGATGCTGGAGCCCCGGTGACCTAATGAAGACAATATATAATGTATATTTCATATTTTAAATTTGTCCTCAGGTGAAAGAATTAAAAAATGTGAACATCAGCTGCATCCAGAGCAGCAACATTATCATATCTGTGATCATATCTGTGATCATATCTGTGATCATTTCTGTTTAGATCAGGTTTTGCAGTAATACCGATTTAGTTTTCCTTAATTTTTCCCTTCATCAACATTATCATTAGTTGGAATTAGTCGAGCATTAATTCACTTTATCAGTTTGAATTATCAGGAGAAGAATTTGATTTCATAACACGAGGTGATGCACTATTCTACCGCCCTCTACTGGTGAAACAAGATGGTACCTTCAGCCTGAGGTGTTGAGCTTCTCTGCTGAGTTCACATGTAGATCCATGTTAATGTCGATTATGAATCTGCTAAATAATAATAACCATAATGTATAAGCACCCAGTGAATCAACAGGTCCTCCCACCTTCAGTGCCTGAGGACAGGTGGAGACTCAGGCTCAGGTCCAACATCTGGAAACTTCTGCAAAACAAAAACTGAGTAAAGTTTGATTATTGTTAGATTTGTGTTCATGAGCATTAAACTGAATAAAGTATTATTAGTCTCTTAGAGGAGCTGGAAGCCACGTGTTAGAAGCTGAGTGGAGCCAGTCAGACAGTCACAGACACAGTCACAGCTACAGACACAGACAGCTACAGACAGTTACAGACACAGACAGTCACATGAGGCAAACACATGAAGCTCATCGATCAGCTGAAGTAAAATCTGTGTATCTACACACATGCAAATCAAGAATATGTTATATTATATATTATATATCTGCTGCACCTGCTAGCTTGTTGTTGTGTTAGCATGCTAACGCTAGCAGAGTCACAGACATTCCTGTGTCTCCTTCCTACTTGTGTTGGTTAAAGGATGAAACCTGATAAACATGTCGAATAAACACAAATATAAAGTATAAATAATGTGTCTCTCACCTGTTCCTCATTAAAGACTGTGGCTGTCTGTGGAGCTAGCACAGCTGCTGCTAACAACCTAGCCTGGAAGTCAAGCAGCTACATGTATGTTATGACATCACATGTATTTACTGTGAACTTATTGGGACACGTGACTAAAAGATGTTAGAGGTGAACATGGTGGGAAAGGAGCAGAAGAGGTAAATTGATTTTTAAAATCTGAAAGAAATATTAAATTCAATAAAAGAGGCTCAGGAACGTTGACTTTCTGTGCAGTGAGAAAACAGATGTGTGGATTAAAGCTGCAGGAGAAATGACTGTTTCAGATCATATCCAGCACCCAGGACCCCCCCCCCCTGGACTCTGCATTAATAATTCACATGCATGTGCCCGTGATGTGTGAAGCCTCCTGCTCCAGATGAATGTGACTCTGCAGAAAACCCAAGGAAAGGTTCCCTGGATTCTGTGTGAAAGCACCGGAGCAGATATGAGATCCAAGGTCACTCGGTGCTATCTTCCCTGTGCCTGCTGGCAGCGGAGCTCCTCTCCCAGATGTCCCTCAGACCCACACAGCTGCAGAGCCACATCCACGTCTGAGGAAGTCTCAGGAGGGACCGTGTTCTGAACCAGCAGGAGGACTGGGAGCTGCAGTCATGGTGTCTCTGGTCCTGGTTCCTCTGTGGATCCTCAGTCTGAGTGGAGGCTGCAGGGCCGAGGAGCTGACCAGGGAGGCCGTGTTGTCCTGGTTCAGCGGCCGGGTTCTGGAGGGCCTCGGGCTGGAGGAGCCTCCCCTGGCCTCAGCGCAGGGCCCCGAAGTGGACCCGGCCCAGCAAGAGGGAGCGAGGCCCCTGCATGCGAGGCCCCCGAGGAGCAGGACCACCTGGGGGGACCATCGGACCAGTCCCACCCAGGACAAGGCTCAGATTATTCTCTTCCCCAGTTCTGGTGAGAAGCTTCGACCTACATCTTCTTTTGGATCCTGAAATTCAAGAAGTGTTATTGTGCTAAAGAATGAAGCTTCTTGTTTTCGGTGTGAGATTATGGGATAGAAGCTTTTTTATTATACAGGATGTTTTAAAGAGCAACTTCTGTAAATATGATCGAGTGCTTAAAGAACTTCAGTTTTCTCTCTGATTTACTTTCCAGACTCGTCTTGCGGCCCAGAAACCACCAGGAGCCACTTCATGTATTATTTCCAGCCGTCGCTGACCGACCAGGAGGCCGAGGTCACCGCGGCCCACTTCTGGTTCTACGTGGGCGAAGGAGCCAACTCTTCGGCTCCCCTCTTCATCCTCACCTCAGCGCCGGAGCTCCTCCAGGCAGCGGAGGCCCCGTCTCAGAGGAGCCCAGACGGGTGGACCACCTACGACCTGGAGCGGCCGGCGCTGGCCTCTGTGGCTCAGGGTCCCTTCGTCCTCCAGGTCCGCTGTCCGGCCTGCGAGTGCCACGCTGACCAACCAGACAAGACGCCCTTTCTTGACCTCCACGCTCGGCCACGTGCTCGAGTCAGATCACGCCGCCATGCCCCGCTCAGCATTCCCTGGTCTCCCTCCGCCATCGACCTGCTGCAGCGCCCCTCTGTGGAGAGACCCGAGCACAGCGACTGCCAGCGAGCACACGTGGAGATCAGCTTCCAGGAGCTGGGCTGGGACAACTGGATCGTCCATCCCACGGCGCTGACCTTCTACTACTGCCACGGAAACTGCTCGGCCGGGGATCGAACCACGCCGTGCTGGGCATCAGTCAGTGCTGCGCCCCGGTGCCGGGGAGCATGAGGTCCTGCGGATCACCACGACGTCCGACGGAGGTTACTCGTTCAAGTACGAGACCCTGCCCAACATCATACCTGAGGAGTGTTCCTGTGTCTGAAGGGCAAAGGTTAAAGGTCGAGCTCACACACACCACACGTCTCTTCATCCCGTTGTTGCTTGTGTGTGTTTATGTGTTTTATTAGTTTGAACAGTTAATACACAAAATAATCACCACACTCAACACAACTCACATTATCTCGTCTTTCATTTCCTGTGTGCATTGCATTGTGGGAAGTGTCCAGCAACAGCACATGTAAAAAAAATAATCTTTTGTTTGAATCAAATGTTATTTTGTAATTTGTGTTACTTCCCTTTTGACTTAACTTACTTTTATCATGTTTCTTCTACTTGGATGTAAAAGTTAAATTAAAGGCTGCACTGTGTTTCTTCCTCTCACCTGTGGGGGCGCTGTTTGCCCACATTTAAACTGCACCGTCACGTTTGGATGTTATTTGATCTGCAGATTTTTCTTATAATAAATCACTGGTGAGAACATGGAGGTGAATTGTGATCTGTGAACTCTACAAAGTTATGAACCAGGTTTTCACTTTATTGACTTGGAGATTAAAGACAAAACAAACGTTTCAGAGATGAAATTACAAAAACACACACGAGACGAAACCTTCTTGTTCAAATATATTTATTTACTCTGAAGACAAAATAATCTCTACAGTTACAAAAACTACAAAACTTTGCAATAGAAAAGGTAACAAGTATAAACCGCTGACGTACAATATTCAACATGAAATGTCGGACCTTGAGAAAAGCAGCAGAACTGGAAGTGAGATGAAAACAAGGAACAGCATCAAACAGCTGCTTTGGCAACGTGGTCTTTGGAGTCTTCCAGCCACAGATCATAAAACCAACAAACAATAAACTCTGCACGAACAACGAAAGCTACAGAAGAAGAAAGTGGGAGCTGGTGTGTGTTTACATGGCACCGTGTCGGCAGCTGTCATCCTCTCCAGGACGCACCGCGGCCTCCGTGCTGCAGCGGAGAGGAGGAGCAGCGGTGCAACGTCCAGGGTGGAAAATGTGTCTCACCAAAGAAGAATGTAAATTTCAAAAGACAAGGATGGAGTTTTGACTGTGGACAGTAGCCTTGGAGACAGATGTTTCCAGCCGCTTCGCTAAGAGAAATGAAATTAACGTTTAACTGTAACGGAGAACAATGTAAATCGGTTTATATCTGGAGAATTAAAGGATCAGCAACATCTAAGTGGCCGCCGTCAAACACGTCCTTCTAAACTACTAAACTACAGATGTGGTTTTTTAAAAAAAAAAATAAAAAAAAAGATATTATTGAGTATTTGAAATGATTGTACAAAAAAAAAAATGATTCTCTTCCATAAAGAATTCAAGCATTTCCCAGGTAAACATTTTGGCAGATTGGAGTAAACATGGAGGCTTCAAATATCTTTTCTGAAATGGTTTGGCTCCACTAATCCCCAACATCTGATCTGGTTAGCGCTGCTCTGCACGCTCCACAAATGATATAACCCGAGGCGGCGCTGTTTGAGATTCTGTCGGAGGACGACGAGCCTCGACAGAGTCTGAACTTTATGAAAAGCAAAAAAGGAGGAGGCAGCCGGAGGAGTTTGGAATCTCACGTGGATCCAGGTCTGAACGGGACCCGGGTCTCGTGGCGAGTGGGAGCAGGGTGGAGACGAGGTTCGGACGCAGGCTGGCGAGCAGAGATCGGAGATGTGGCAGGCGTTCAAGTTTACAGTCGTGGAGATGAAGCATTTGTCACAACACAGCTGGGTCAGCGTTTCTCACTCTTTTCCTTTTTTGGACTGACCCCTAATACTGAAAGGCTCAATTCTCTCATCCACGCACACACAAACAAACAAACAAACACACAAACAAACACATACACACACACAAACAAACACATACACACACACACACACACACACACAACAAACAACACACACACGCACACTTTGGTCTCCCTCAGTGGTCTGACTGCATTCCCATATGTGCTTCCCCCATGTGTTTAAGGCCAGTAGGAATGGAAGAACAGACGTTTGAGGCAGGAAGCACGCTCAGGCATGTATTCCTGCGAGAGGGAGAGACAACACAGGACTGTTCAGCACGAGGCCTTCACTGAAAACTGGATTTTAAATAAAGTTCTGTCCACGCTAACACAGATTATTTCATTTCTAGTTGTGAACTGGAGCGTTTGGAACTGTACAGGACACAGGCTCAGCCCTCGTCCACAACGTGACTCAAAGAAAAAGTATTTTATTTAAGTTTGGGACATTTTTTCTTCCACAAACTTTGCCAACAAGAGTTTAGCTTTGTTTTAAACTAGCTTTGTGGAAAGTTTTGGTTTCTGAACTATTAAAAGATGGAGATTAATGTTCTGCTGCTCGGCCGCCAGAGAGATTTCATTTGTTTGAGCGACTCCAAACAGAGAAGGACTAGAAATCATCGGAGTTAATCTGTTTACAAGCAGAAACTTCATTTGGGTTTTAAACTCTCTCCGTTACCTTTCTCGCTGGCCTCCCCTGTTTCTCCTGGGCAAAGTTGAGGCGGTTCTGCTCGGCGGCGGTCTGTGCGGGCGTGTGGACCTCCGGGCTGCTGCTCCGTGACGGGCTCCCTTCCTCCCGCTGGTAGGCCAGGTCCAGGTGCTGGTGGCCAGCTTCAGGTGCCTCCTCAGCCGCTCCAGCTCCCTGGACGAGCTCGCCACGTCCCCTAAACTCTCCCTCCCGGAGTCGGCTACGGGCGAACGCCTTAACCCTTTTTTTAGTTTCTCCTTCTTCATGGTGGCGTGGTATCCTGGCGGCGCCGTCGGCATGGAGGAGGGCGGCAGCGAGGTTCGAGAGTTGAGGATAGCCCGCCTGCGGAAGGTGTCGCGGATCCCGCCGATCCCCAGATGGACGATTTCCAGGAGGGTGAGGAGCAGGCAGAGGAAGGACACCACGTACATCACCAGCAGGAAGATGGTCTTCTCCGTGGGGCGCGACACGAAGCAGTCCACCGTGTGCGGGCACGGGGAGCGAGTGCAAACATAGGAGGGGATCACCTCGAAGCCGTACAGGATGTACTGGCCAAAGAGGAAGCCGACCTCGAAGGACGAGCGCCACAGCAGCTGGCAGATGTAGACTTTCATCAGGCCGTCACGCATGATCCTCCGCCGCCCGTCGTGCTTCTTCTCTGCACCTTCAAACAGACACCGGGTTAGAGGCGGATTGAGTTCATACATTACAGAACATGAAAGTCTTGAGACTGACTTTTCTCTGGTTTGTCGGGTTTGTCAGGTTCGATCTCCTCGGCGATCATGGGGTCTTCCTCGCCGTTGTCCTCCGCCTCCTCGTAGTCCGGACGGCTCCTCGGCTGACGATGGGCATCCTCCTCTTCCTCTGGGCGCACTGCGGTCGGTACTCGCTGTCGTCCATGCGGGCGATCTTGTGCATGGCGAATCCCAGGTACATGATGGTCGGGGTGGTGATCAGGATGACCTGGAGAACACACGAGGCTCAGATTCACAAGCTCAAGTGTCTCGTGTTCAACAGTTGTGAAAGTTCGGAAGCTCACCTGAAAGATCCAGAATCGAACGTGTGACAGCGGCGCGAACGCATCGTAGCACACGTTCTCACACCCGGGCTGCTGCGTGTTGCAGACGAATTTACTCTGCTCATCGTAGTAGATGGTTTCACCGCCGACCGCCGTCAGCACGATGCGGAACACGATGAGCACCGTCAGCCAGATCTTCCCCACGAAGGTGGAGTGGTTGGAGATCTCGTCCAGCAGACGAGTGAGGAAGCTCCAGCTCATGGTGGCGAGGTGGGGGGGGGAGCGAGATCAGCTCTGAGAGAGAAGAGACATGATTTATTAAAAGGGTTATTAAAATCACTTCATGGTCCTCGGGGCTGCACATACTTTATAGGACCCAACAAGCAGGAAAGTGAAACATGGAAACTCTAGTTCTGACTTGTTAGAAGTAAACATGTGAACACTTTCTCTTATTTTATTGACCAAATGATAAATTAAAGAGAAACATGAGCACATAATTTAATGAGAGTTTGACTCAGCAGAGCTCAGACCTCCTCCGAGGACCAACAGTCGCCTACGTTCAATAAATCTGCACCAAATCTCCCCGTCCTGTAAATGTGTCTGCTTCAGAAATATTCTGAGAAATGACTGAACCATAAATGTTCCATCTGAGTTTAATGAGTTCTTTCTTGGCCCGTTGTTGCGTTAAGTTGTTTTTGTGTAATCCTGCTGACAAACAAAAGGGACGAGCGGCGGTGAACCAGTAAAACCTCCTCGTGAGTCACCGGGACGGTACCGAGACGTACCGGCGGACCAGCAGGACGGGCGCCGCTCTCTGGTTTACACTTTCACTCAATGATTAATGCAAGTGTTGATGCTGCACAAAGGAATTCTGGGTGAACCTCAACCGCAGGGCTGAGCAATAAACACGGCCACATGCTTGGGTTTAATCAGACGCAGATCTCTCAGACATGCAGGTATCCATGGATCCACGGCACCGCGGGGCAGCGGCGTGCACTAATCCTGAGCACTCTGGTAAACCCACATTCTTACCGCTCGCCGTCACGGCCGAGCCTGAGCGGCTTAATCAAACATCAAAGAGCGAGAGAGGGAGACTGGGGAGATGGAGAATGGAGAAACGATCCCCTGGTTCTGTAGAAAGTGCAAACTCACGGCTCAGAGTGAAGAGCGACGGATCACAGAGGCAGACAGAGCCAGACTTTGTGTGTTAAAACTTTAACTAGCTCTGGAACTGAGGGGAGAAAACCTTGTAACTGGGATCTGGGACTCCTCCTCCTCCTCCTCCTCCTCCTCGTCCTGCTCCAGAAACCAGACAAAAGCCGGATTTCATGACTAAGTGCAAAGGGAAAGTATCTGTGGACAAGTCTGAATGAAACTCATGCCACCACTCCCCACGTTACTCATCCATTCCTTTGCACAATCCTTCCATCTCCGACGCCTTCAGACGCCGGGACGCGGCGAGCACGACTTGCCCGAGCCTGACCAGAGATGTGACGCTTGGCCAAGGAACACAGGCGTTAACGTGGAGGCGTCAGGGACTCGTCAGCCACACCAGAGGCTGCCTCGCCACCCTCAGACCCAGACGCTCACAATTATGGAGCTCAGACCCAAAGTACGTCACGTTTCAGGCGCTAAACTTAGAATAAATCACACTTTTAAAAAGTCCACCACAGCAGTGTCTCTATAAAAACACCCGCGCGTCGGCTAAATGGGAATTTAACGCGTGGGAACGTTTCCAGTGTTTGAGAAAACAGACGAGTCATTGACCCTGAAGTGCAGCTGCAAGGTGACATCTGGTTTCCCCCCCGACACGCCGGCAGACGCCACCTTTCAACGCCACAGGTCGTTGCCAGCAGAGATCTGAAGCCCTTTAAAGCCCAGAGGCAGATTGTCCCTTTAAACATCCTCAGCTCCGGGCTTTGGGTTTTCTCCAGCAGAAACTATTCGATGCTCAGCTTCTCTCCAGCGTCGTGCGAAACACTGACCATGAGCAGGAATCCAGTCTAACCACTAATGGGCTAATAATATCGGTCTAATCAGAACCATCAGCAGCTGCCAGCACCAGGAACTGGATATTTAAATGTGACCTCTGAGCGGTTCAACATCTGGGTGCCACTTCTCCTGCACATGGTCACGTGAGCCGGGAGGAAAGTGAAGGTTTACTGCTTCACTCTCTCCGTAGAGATGAGCGCTGGTTGGCTCGGGCTGAAACCAATCCTAACACTTTCATCTCTTCTGTTCTCGAATCAGACGGAATTAAAAAGGCCACAAATAAAACTGTCCTGTCATAAAACTGTGCATTTCTCTGAGTTTGAACATGGCTGGAAACATTTTGGATGATGCAAGAACACAAGTCAACATCATAAGAACATCAGTGGACTTGTTTTTAAGACATATTAATACTTCTTGTATCTTTAAGTCAAGTCACATGATCAAAGAAGTTGATCAATGATTAAAGAACTGCAGTGAACTCAGTTTTCAGCCTCTGAAACTGAACTGTGTCTCGTTTTGCAGTTTCAGAATGTGAATATTTTCCTGACATTTTCGAGACCAAACAATAAATTGAGCACAAACATGTAATTTGACCAGAATGTCAGGCAGCCGAGCTCAAACCCCAGAAAAGCTGACTGGCTTTTTCCTTTGTCGTCGTTCCTCGGAGCAGAAACACGAACCACAAGACGCACAGTGAACGTCCCTGGACTCAAACCAGGGGTTCTGAACGCTGTTGGGAACATGTTGGATCATGTGATGGGAACGTGCAGCAGTTGGAGCTGCTTTGAGATAATTGACTGACGGATTGTTCTGCTGGAACAGCGTGTTCCTGCTGCCGTGCTTCACTCTGACACAACATTCAAACAACCGGTTGTTTCTCTTGACTCATGGAAACCTCCCAGCTGAGGTGGCGGCTCCACGTTCCTCTGGAGACCCGGAGCCGCTTCCTGGAGATCTGATCTCATCCTTCTGACTCCCTGTCCTGTGACGTGTGCTGAGCAGGTGGTACGGCTCCACGAGAAGCTTCCAGAGGTGCATGTACACATCATCTCCACACATGTACCTCCTGTGAAGCCCCCAGCTGCACACAAAGGAGAGGTTCAAGCACCCAGACGTGTGTTTGACTGGGACACACTGGTTTCCTTACTGGTCTCTGCAGTGCCACCCTGATAAGCAGAGGCCGCCTGCACACAGTAGCTTATTTGCTCAGAGGCAGCTCGTGGATTTAACGGCTCCAGGAGGAGACGGAGGGGCCGAGAGGGGTGTTTTTTGGGCCGAGGATCTGGACAAGCGAAGGCGAGTTAACATTCCTGCCCTAACCAGAAGCAGAGATCTGGATTTGTGAGGGTTCAGGGAGCAGGCACGGGCAGATGGAAGTGTGGCCCTGCAGCCGGAGCAGCGTCTGCACACGGAAACTCGGCTCCTCCGTCCCCAGGAGAAGTTAGGCTCTTCTGATTTCACTCCTCGGACCTGTCCTCCTTCTGCTGACTCAGACTCGGCTGTTTTGGAAATTGTGGCATTTTTCTGCAGGAAAACAAAACTGTGCCAGGCCTCATGCGGCCAAACACAAGAATCCAGAGAGTTACAGTCCAACCATCACTTCTGTCACACACACACACTATACAACACACTACACACACACAGACACACTATACAAACACAAACACACACACACACACAGACAGACACACACACACACACTCTCTCTATTAGCAGGAGAGTCAGTCATTAAACAAACAAAGGAAAATCACGGCGACATTTTAAAAACCACGGGATTCATCCGCGTCATCGAACCACAGGACTTTAAAACACTTTCTCCCGCACGAACACGCACGAACACGCACTTTTCACGTGTCGAAGTGACGCAAACAGGACTCACGGTCGTGCGCGCTGCTCCAGCCTCGTCCCGCGGAGAAAACAAGCTCTGCGCGTAACACTCGCTTCTCTGCGCCGCGCGGACCGGACCGGGCTGGAAGTGAAGTTGGACAACAAGTTGGAAGTTGACACTTAAAGTTTTTAAACTTTGCTCGCGCCGCACACGCACACAGACACACACACACGCGCTGCACACGCGCCGCACACTCACCTTCCCTGCTGCTCGTGCGTCGACGTCTCCTCTTCGCGCTTAATTGCTCGACCAGGTTTTCCTAATTAGCGCGCGCTCTGATCGGGGTGTGCGTGCGTCCGCGTCCTCGTCGCTCATCCGTCACAGTGAACCCGCACAGCCCCGCACTGACCCCATGTGTCCCGCAGGAGAGAGACGACTGAAGACGGCTGAGAGGCTCCAGCAGAGCCGCTGCTCCTCTTCCTCCTCCTCCTCCTCCTCCTCCTCCTGCTCCACGTCACCGGGCCCCGCCAGGAGGCCCCTCGTCTGAAACCCGAGACCCGGGACCAGGACTACCGTTCACCGGAGGAGCTCAGGGGCCATGGTCATGTTTACAGTCCCAGAGAAACCTGCATGGATCCGCTGCAACATACAATATCTATATCATGATTATCATATAGAGCATCCACTGTGACGCACTGCTTTTATATGTAGAGCAACAAGCCTCGTCCTCAGGATCAGAATCAGAATAAAGAAAGACACATATCATTCATAATAGGACTTCATATTTCTACAGCACTTCTATCACTTCTCAAAGACACTAATTAAAAACATCACACACTGAAACAAGACACGTGTGAAGTCATTTTGAAAAGCTGCTTTGAGTCATGTTTTAATAAAGATCAAAGGTAGAAACTTTACACAGTTAACAGCTAAACAATGTAAAAGGAAGATAATAAGATATATTTATAATAATATAATACTATTGCATTAGTGAGTTTAGTGCCCCTCGGTCTTCAGGCTGTGATCCTGCTGTTCAGTTATCACATATCAATAATCTAGAACCTATAATACTACTACTAATAATAATAGATCATACAAACATACAACCTAAATTGATGTTTAGATTAAATATGTTTTGTTGTATTGAGGATTGATTCCTCTAAATATCAATGGTCCATTTTAATTTCTTGAATGTTTTCTTTTTTAAATGAATTGAATCATGAATCTGAGTTATGTTCCCTTTGCATCCCGTCTATCTATTATTGATCTATTTTCTTTTTACATTTCTTTAATTCGGTTTCATCCTCCCTGGTTTCTCTTTACATTTAATATGCTTCACACAGCACTTTGCTCATCTGATTAACTTCCCATCATGCAACTTGTTCCCATCTTTCCTTGGACCACTTCAGGGTCTCTCCTCTTCCTCCTCTTCCTCTTCCTCCTCTTCCTCCTCAGACCTGAGGAGGTAATGAGCTGCTCTGCGGGAGGCCAGCTGCAGGAGGAGGCCCAGAGGAGCTCCTGATGAAACATCAGCAGCAGGACGAGCAGCTGATGAGGTCGAGGATCCAGAGCGACTCGTTTCAGTTCCTCGGATTAGAGAAACGTCCTCGTCCCTCAGACGTCAGGTCGAGAGCCTGATGACATCACTGCAGCATCATCACAGTCTCCAGATGTTGGTGTTTGATCACAGCAGCGACTCTATAACGGCATGTCCGGGGCCCGGTGTTGTCCCCTGGACCACGGGTTGCTTTGGCAGAGCAGTGCTGCGTGACTGCAGCTTTTAGACCAGGAGCCCCCCCCCCCCCCCCTCTCCATGAGTCCAGTGGACGTGCAGGAAGAACAACAGATTTCTTGCTGTCATGCACAGAACAGCTGTGCTGCTCCTGAACATTCAGAGGAGGAATGAGAGCCGGAGAACCGAGGAGCCAGATGTGCAGCCCCGAGCCAAACGACCACGGTTACATCCTCCTCTTGTAAGAACTGCTCAGCCACAACATCAACTGGGACCTGAACCCACAACCTGGTGGTCCCTGGTCCTGTTCAACCCCGGGAAACCATATTAAATACAACTGAACATCAACATAGACATATGTTAGAGAAAGTGGGGAATAGAAAACACAAATTAGACTTTTAAACTTTATTCTGAATACACAAACTGAAATATATCCATAAGTAAACAGAACAAGAGACAAATGAAACTTTGTCCTGGATGCAGAAGTTTTAATCACTTTCTGTACCATTGAGAGATCAGGCCCTTGGGGGGGGGGGGGGGGGGGTGGGTGGGAGTGTTATTCTAGTTGAAACCGCAGTGAACATGTGGACGAGTTCTTAAAAGCTTTGTCACAGTTTTCCTGCACAGATCCTTTAATTCTCCTGGATCTGTGCAGCGTGACAGAAACCTCAGCTCCTCCCCCCCGACCTGCTGAGGAGTCGGAGCTTCCTGGGGGGGGGGGGGGTTCTGCACCTGCACTCGACCTCCAGAGATCCAGTGACGAGCAGAACCTGAGACGTGTGAAGCCCGGCGGCTCGTCACCAGAGGTCTGAGCGGAGGCTCCCTGGGGTTTGTCAGACTTGTGGGTGAAGGTGCTCCAGGTCTGGGACTCGCCAGGTGCTCCAGGTCTGGGACTCGCCAGGTGCTCCACACATGCACACATCTACACTGTGGAGCTGGTGCACAGACCTTCACACACAGCTGAGCTCCGAGGGGCGGGATCAGCAGTTTGGTGTCAAGTGGCCAAAAAGAGGGAGAATGATCCAATAAACAAACATCTAGGACTTGGAGAATTCTTCCTCCTCCTCCTCCTCCTCCTCGGCTGCTGTTTCAGCTGCAGCCAGCAGAACACAGTCATGATTAAGTTGACCCAATAAAGTGGAAATGGCTCGTGAAGACAGCAGGTTTACGAGCCACTTTCGGGTTTTCCTAAGCACCAATGAAGGAATCAAACAATTAGCGAGAGGAAGCGGATTACAGGCCGGGTTCAGAACCCAGAGCGGATTCCTGAAGCGTTTAGAGAAGAGAGAGAATCCTGAACTCTGACGTGTGTTCAGGTCTCTTGTGATGAAACTTCATCAGAGCAGGACGGAGAGAGATGAGGTGTAACGTGAGATCAGAGGTGGAATCATCACAGCCCCGTCACAGCCTCCTCCTGTCAACACATGCCTGTGGTCGGCCTCCTGGTGGGATCACAGTCACTCCACCTGGAGGAGGATCGGTGTCGTTTCCACTGAACTTGGAATTCTTTGACTTCTGGTTAAAAACGACACGTCACAAATGGACACAGGACTTTTTATATTGAGTTACACACATTCATAAAAAAATAAAAGACACTTTTCTGACGTTGAAAGAACCAAAACCAACAGAGACACACTAAAGACAGCGGGGCCTTCACAGAGTTCATGTGGATCCTTGCTCCTGCACGGGGGCGACATGCGGTTCTGTTTATTACACTGAACAAACCAAACACGGTGACGATGCAAAGACAAAACAAACAAGACTCACATCTGCTCCCAGAGCTTTTCATTAAAGCAACACTATGTAACTTTGAGAACAGTGGATATTACCCATGATCCTCTGCTTCCTGAAGCAGAGGAGCTGTGACCAATCCACCAAACTCAGTTTCCTGCTGAATATTGGAGATACAATAACTTCTAAGTCTTTTGAAATGATCCACAGCTTGAATCTCCAACCTGCTGGACCTGATCCTGAGTCAGTTTCCTGCAGCTTCTGAGAACAGCTCGAGTCAGTTCCACAAGTTACAGAGAACTGGATCAGGCTCAATGTCCAAGCTGCTGTGTTAGAATAACTGAGTTACTGAGTGTTGCTTTAAGAACAGAACCAAGCTCGTCTTCTCTTCAACAAGCAGAGACACATCATGAGGCTCTAATGGGGGAGGTGGGTGAGGGTGTAGTGACCCCCCCCCCGCCATGATGGACCTAAGCCCCGGCCCTCCAGCCTCGTGTTGAGCGCGTGATCTCACAACTCACTGCACCCGGAGGGGGGGGGGGAGGACAAAGACCGAAGAACAGAGCGAGATGCATTAAGGTGCTTTTCATTGAGAAACATGGCAGCTGCACAGAAAACTAAAAATCAAGGCACACTCCATGAAAAGGTGTCTGCAGGAATAACGATGCCACTGCAGACTTTACGGGCCGGCGCGGCACGTGAGGAGCTGCAGTCCTTTCCAACTTCTTCACCCGGAAGTGACGAGCGGATGAAACATTTCCCAGACACACACACACACAGACACATAATCAGTTCTTTAGTTTCACGCAGCTTCCTCTTGCAGCGTCGTGAGCAGCTTGACTCCGAACATGGCCTCCCACTGAGCCCGGACCCAGGCCAGCAGGCCGTGGACCAGCTCCACGCTCTCGGAGCGCACGCTCCACGTCTTCTCCTCCTTCACAGTCTGCGGGAGAAACAGAGGAGATATCAGTTCATCGCACGAGGATCCAACCTGACGACAAACTGCTCTGGCTGGACCGCGTGTGAAGCTCTGGCTCGTGGCGGCTCCGTGCTCTAACGCCTGGACGCACATGTGGGACGAATCAACGCAGAACCTGGCTTGGTAAATACCCGTCTATTAGAGTTTGGGTTTTCTTCATGAGCTCACAGCTGAGACGAAGGCGTGACGGAGCAGAGATGATGGGATGATACAAACATCCTCTAAAGCGAAGCAGCATGGAGCTCAACACGACCCAGATAGCAGGTTTCATATGGAAACACTCAGGTCTCAGGCGGCGCTGTTGTTACCTGCTGAAGAAAAGTTTGACAACACACGTTTGATTCCCGTCCAAGAGAACAAACCAAAGTGGTCTTGATCAGTGTTTCATCATGACCTCACTGACCATCTGCACGGCCGCGAGACGCCTGCTTCCCCCCGTGAGCTCGTTTCCTGAATCTTTTATCTTCTAGTAAAACAAATCAGAACCGTTCCCGTGAAGCGAGCACTGACCTCGTCGTAAAGCTTCAGGTCGATCCTGCGTTGGTCTGAAGGCCACATGTGCACCGAGCTCACGCAGCTGATCGGCAGCGTCTCCAACACGGCGACGCTGCCGCTGCCGCTGCGTGGTTCTGTGGTTTCATCTGCCGCCGGGACGCTGGCGCTCTTCATCCACTGGTGATCCTCTCTGAGCAGGTACAGGGTTTCCCGGGTCGCCAGGACCGTCAGGGGCGTCCAAACGCCGTCTGACAGAAACAGAAACAAAGCGTTTTAAAAAGCAGACAGAGACGTTTTATCTGTTTCAATCAAAGACTGTTAATAAAGAAGATGGAAGCTAAAACTGTTCCCTTCATGTTTCTGATCACTTTGGTTATTTGATGATATAGAAACAGGCTGAGACTGACTCCTGATTGGCTGAGAGCGTGTATCAGTGGGACCTGGACATGTCGTCCATCTTTATAAGTTTTGAAGCGACATCATGTTCAAACAAAGTTCGTTCAGCTCTAACCAGAGGGGCAGGTAGGGGGCGTATCCCTTGGCCGAGGCTAACGCTCTATCTCGCCATGTTAAAGACGGCGGGAACAAAACACTGGATCCACTTCAAAACTACCCTCCACAGAAAGTGACAGGAATCAGCTGAGAGGCAGATTTGGTGTAAATCTTACAAACGGACTAACAAGCGCAGACGAGCACAGAACCTCAGATCTGCAGGTTATAAATCGTCAGAGGTCATAAATCAGGTTCCTGGAGATTGTATCTGATCTCCTCTAAGTAGCTAACAGTCCTGGGTCGCTGGTTTTATGCTCCAGTCAAGGACCACGTTCAGATGTCAGATAAAAAACCCTCCCGCCTGCGTGAAGCAGCAGAGTGAGCGGGCAGATCCAGGCACGCTGGAGTCACTGCACTTCAAATTCCAGGGATGTGCACAGATGTGCGTAGCCTGCAGCTACCTTGGCCTTACGCATGAGCGCGGCACAAACACTAGATATCTGCCTCATCTTACGGCGCAGGTTGTTAAAATGGATGCTCGACAGGTGCCGGGGCTTCAAGCTGCTCCTCGCAAATCACTTCATCTGCTTTCATCTCCAAGGAAATGAAGGGTTTTTAATTCTGCGCCTTTAAGCCTGTTTTCCTCTTGGCTTCCTTTCTGCTGAATAACAATGTTTAGGATCTTTTTCTACTGAGGTCATCACCTGGAATCAAAAACACAGAAAAGCATCGGTTCGGGCAGGAAGAGGGAGAAGGCCTTATCTCTGCATCTTCAAAAGCTATTCCATGTGAGTCTGGACTGATTCTCTGTGCTTTTGGAGAAGAAGCAGAATGAAATGTCTTTAAAGCTTCGTCACCTTGCAGCACGAAGGCCAGAATGTAGAAGAACTGCAGCTGCCCGTCCTCCACGTCCTCCTGGATGTCTTCACACACCAGAGGCCTGACACACAAGAGAGGAAATGAAGTGTTGACATGACGTTACGTGGAGCCATTAGAAAAGCATCGCCTCCTATCATCTCCTAAGTGGCGGCTGTGAAGATGAGACAGGGGAACGGTAACTGGGCTGTGGCGGCTGGCAGGTGCTGCCGTGGAGCGAATCTCAAACTGTGAAGCAAAGGGGATAATTGACTTAATAACAGCCGACAGGACTTGGATAGAGCAAACGCTGGAAGGACCTCGGAGGCCGGGGTTTCTAACTCACGACACCATTAGGAGGTTGTTTCATGTTTTTGGGGGATTGTCGGGCTGTGAGTTCGCCGCCGCCGCCGCGCCTCGGGACACGACACAAAGTGGGAGATGTGAGGGATTAGAGAGAGTCGGTGCTAATCTGTTCTTCATGAGAATCAAAGCCCAAAGAAAGAGGATATTTATTTGACTTCTGCGGTTGGAGAACACGGCTGCTGCGAGCGAGACGTTAGTTCTACTCTTCAGCTCTTTCCTTTCTCTCCGTGACGATCCCAGAAAACCAGCGTCTCATGTTTAAGAGAAAAACACACAAATAAAAAGGTGTAAAAAAAGCTGCACCACACGATCGGCATGCCTTCAGGATCTGCAGTGCAACACGTGTTACACGTGTTAAGAATTAAGATGTGGTTCACCAGCTAATTTACTGAGGCCGTTTTACAAAATGAAGTAAAAAAAAAAAAAAAAGCTCATTGTAATCAAGTAAAGATGTGAAATGTGGCGTGTTAGAGCTCCAGCACCCCCCCCCCCCCCCCCACACACACCCACACACACACACACAACACAACTTCCACACAACGTCAAGGTACCAGAGGTGGTGCTGGGGGCTGAGCCTGGTGGTGGAGATGGACCTCAGCTTGCTGTCCACCTTGGGAGCCATCTCACGCACGAGTCCTGGAGAGACGACAACACAGAGACACGAGGGTGACTTTCAACAACACAACGGGAAAGATACACTCAAGATGTGAAAAGTTAAAAACAACTGGACTTGGTTTGGATTCAGTCAACTGAAGAAATCAGAATCAGAAAAACTTCATTGATCCAAAAGGGGGAAATTATGATTTGTTCCAGCCAAGAATAAAAATACATACAGATCAAGACAATTACAAGGAATAGGAAGACATGGACATGGAGACATGTTGTCCATCTTTTTAAGTTTTGGAGAAAACACATCTTTGAATCGAGGTTCAGTCAGAACTCGGAGCTTTGAGGAAACATCTGGGAGGACAAACATCTGCGTGGAGGCATCTCTCGCTGAGGAACTGAGCGTCAACACAGCTCGGGTCTGTGAAACATTCATGTGCAGCGAGGGCGGCGATGGACTGGATCACATGACCGCTCCAGATGTAACACAAAGACCCCCCCCCCCCTCGTAAAGAGCCCAGAAAAGACACAGGAGCCTGAAAATGTCCCAGCCACACATCCACAGGCACAAAGGCTGGATGTGAAGCTGCTGCCTCGGCTCCAGGAAACCAACCGGTCTCTGGTTGCAGGTGTAAAGTTTCAGCGCCATAGAATCGCTGGGTGAGAAAATGTTTCGGCGACACAAAGCGCCGGGGTCACGCCGGCGCTCACGGATCGTAGCGTGTCAGCGAGTGTGACAACAGCACAGGGCAGAGAGGGTATCGGCGGTGGACTCGGAATACAAGGACACTTCAAAAGAATGTAGAGACAGCGAGGAGGAGCGAGGGAGAAAGAGCGAGGAGGAGAACAGAGAACAGGAGGATGAGGTCTAAACTAAACCGCCTGCTCCTGAAGAAGGTGGAAGACACAGAGAAGGAGGCTCATCGATATCACTTTACCAGAAAGGCTCCGGTAAAGAGTGTAGGTTTCACGCCTTTGTCCTGCTGCATTAAACCGTGTTATCAAACTCCAGTAAACACACAACTGCAACAACACACTCAAGTTCAACCTGGATTTGTATTCTCACACACACACTTATCGTCTCTGCTCCGACCTCCCATCAGGTTTAGGATTCATTTTAAACATACCTCACATGCACGTCGCTGACCTGCTCCATGTGAGTAACACAGCGAGGTCACTCGGGTCGTCTGGGTTCTCGGCTCGGCCCACGTGTTCCTTTCGAAAACTTATTGAGAAACTCTGGAGTTTTTACCGTCTTCTGTTGCATCTATTTTTTGTATTCATCTCCACTTCTATTGACGTGAAGCACTTGGTGACGTTGCTCCGGGAAAGAAAGCTGCTGAGCTAAACAAACAGAAAGACGTGACTCACTGAACTCCGGCGCTCTGGGTGTCGACCCGCGGATTAAAGACCCAAACTCAGGGGTCGAGAGATTAGTGAAACTGGGTCACCACACGATCATCAACAAAGAGCACGAGGAGAAAAGACCCAACGCTGTCGGAGTTTTTCTTACTCTTGTTTTTACCAAGTGAAATATTTCATCATGACTCGAAAAACACATTAAAATGATTTAACTTGTGTTGGCCTTTGACGCCTCCTTGAAAAATGCTTTTGTGTATTTAACACAATGCGTCGACCTCCTGAAATGCTCCAGCGTTCAGTTTCCTGTTCATCAGCCCCGTGACGACTTCTCCAGATTCAAACTGTGAAGTGAATCGAGAGTTTTCATTTCTCTGAAACAAGAAACCCGATCAAGCGTCAAGCCGCCAGACACAAAAACTCTCGTAATGGGTTTTAAACGTGACGGACAAAGACTCGTTAACATCCAAACACACACTGCTTCACATTAAGGAACCTGACTCCTGCAGTCGCTGGTTCAAATTAAACAAATGGGTATTTCTGGTTTTCACATTGTGTTCATTTCAAGGGTCAGAGAGAGGAGGGCCACACACACTGGAAGAAATTAGCACCCACCGGTTCCCGAGTGCAAAGCTTTACACGGGACTCGTGCTTCTGTTTGCTCAGTCACTGTCCCCACAAGGTGTTTCCTGGACAGGTTCACACAAAGGAGGACGGGACACGAGTCAAGGAAGAGCTCTTGCATTTGGGGCAGATCCAGGATTTGTTTTTGACATTTCAGAGAATCCAGATCCAGAGGATTTGAGGAGGTTTCATCATTACACACTCGACATGCTGCCAAAACAAAAAGCTAATTTAAAAGCATGACGGAGGTTGTGTTGAATAGAATTAACTTAACAGAATCAAGACCTAACTAAATGAATTACGTAAAACTTTGACATATAGGTCAGAAGCTCAGATTATCAAATTGAAGACTTATTAAAATCCTGCATGAACCCTGGTGGTGGGACTTTAGGGCCTTGTTTGGAAGCCAAGTTTGCCACTAAATATTCTGGACAGATCATTTTCAGGAAAAAGCCAAAGCCTCCTCCGCTGCGGTCAGGACAGCGAGTTGACCTTTAAACACGGACGTCTGAAACCACGAGTGTGACGAGCAGAGCTTGTTTGGTGAACCGGTGAATATCTCCAGTTACTCATGTTTCCAGACTGTTGGGCTGCGACCGGCAGCCGAGCTCCTGATGCTTCTCACGTGAATCAAACACTGAGCCACAGTTCATGAAGCCTCGGCTGCAGGTGCATTTCACCAGGAACCCTCTCCTCCGTCACGATCACTGAACACCACGAGCCAGAACTCATCATCTGACACCAAAGCTCCTCAAACACGACAAAACGAGAAGTTCAGAGAAAACAACAAGAACTCAGTGAAACAAATCCCGTCTCGTGCTGATGGTTCAATAGAGCTGTGTCAGAATAAAACCCTCCCAGTCCATAACCACATCCCCTCTCCGTCTTTGTCATTCCAGTTGTGGTTTCCAACTTTTGTCCGTGTGATGGGAGCCAGCTTGGGCGACAGGCGGGGTTTGTTTTGGTTAAGCTTTACCGTAATTCTTTGGACAGAATATTAAAACAGCTGTTCTGTGGTTAATTTGGAAACGACTGAGAGCTGGTGATCTCTATCCTGAAGGATGAGAGGGGAGATAAGCATCAGCGTCTGGCACTTCACGTCCTCCGCAAAAAAACATCACATTTTCAGGCTTTTTTTTTTTTCCTGACGACGCACGTTGAAGGTTGCAGCAAACCACGGTTCGTGTTTTTCACTTTGTCTGGGTCTGTTTTGGACAAAGCCTGTGGTCGAGCTGGGAGAAATCTGGAATCATTTCCAGCCACGAAAGAATACAACACAGCAAAAGAGCTGAGGAAGAAAGAGGAAGTCTCTCAGAGGACACGGGGGGGGGGGGGGGGGGGGGGGGGGGAGATGAAAAGAACGAAGAGCACAAAGAATGTGATGGAAAAAGTGAGAAGTGCATCGAAAACTAAACCATCAGTCAGTGGAGCTCGTATCTTCAGCGAGGCCCGACGAGATCTGTCCTCAAACGAGCCTCAAGACCCGTGAATATACTCTGGGAAACATGTACAAGCCTCCAGAGCCACGTCTAAAGGTTCTGTCTCTTCCTTCTGGACCCTCGCTCCATCCTTCCAACGGGTTCTGTGGGAAACCGTCCAGTTGTTTTTGTGTTTTTCTGCCACGAGACAGACGAGTGGTGAAAACCCAACGTCCTTGACGGAGGTGAACGTGTAATTTGATGCTCGAAGAAAGATTCATGAAAACCCACATTTCTCCTTCAATCAGTCGCTTCGAGAAGAGGAAGACGCTTTTAAATATGTTCCTAGTTCTTCCTGGAAGAGAAGACTTCAAATTTACATATTGGGATGCATGACTGTTATTGTTCACATGCTCTAATGTTCAGAAAACACATAACTGTCCTCTGACCATTGCTGCAGCTCCTCTGTTCAGCCCCCGTCTGAAAGTCTTGGTCAAATGTGTTGGTCGGAAATGTCCGCTCTCACTTTACCTTTAAACGAAGCTCTTTTGCAAGTCTGGTGTTTGGATTTATTGTCGTTTGTTATTCTGCGAGATGAATGAGAATTTAAAAAAAAGTAAGAAGATGAAATAAACTATGTTGAGAAACCAAATCGTTCCACAAACTTCCAGGAACCGGGACTGAAAGGCCGCTGGACGAGTGGTGGAAACATGTGCAGGATCATGCCTTGTGAAGTTGATCATATGAAACAGTAATTACAGGAGGATTCTTTCACAGATTATACATTTCCACAGAAACGTTGCATCACGTGCGTTAGACCCCGAGCATCAACACTTCCCCAACTCGAGCCAAGTCCCTGTTTTCTCCACTCGTTTACGGGGCTGGAAATTGTCAAATTAATTTTCCATATTTTTCCAGACATTCCAAAGCCGGGCAGGAGCCCCCGTCTAATAAAAGCTTTTCCCCTCAGCCTCTGGTCCTCGCTCGCAGACGAGCTGGTCTGGGCAGGATGTGCCGGAGCGCGTGTTCGAACCCAACACCGAGGGGGACGGGGCCGAGGCCTGCGTCACAACGGCGCACATATGGTATAGTAGTGGTTTGCGAGGGGGCGTGGCCTCTCAGTCTGCGGCTCCTGCGAGGGGAACATGTTGTTCCAGTACCTGCCTCAGGGACTCAACAGTCCTCCACAACCTCCTTTCGTCATTTACATTAATGCACGGCGTATTCTGTGGCATCTTCCCTCAAAGAGCCAGAGGAAACCGGTGTAACCAGTGAGTGGGGGGGCGGGGGGGGGTCACTGAGTTTCTCTCCTCGACTACAGTCACAACGTAAAAACCTCTTTTATGTGTTTTCCATACATTAAACACAAACCAGTTTCCACTTGGCAGCTTCTCCTTTTTACCTGTCAACAAGCCAAAGAAGCGTTTGCAGCGCAGGCTGTCCCGAACCAGGAGGGTGTACGCGGCGCCCCCGTCTCCCCCGTCTCCCCCGAACTCCATGTGGATGGTCTGAGAGCCCAGCCCCACCTCCAGGTAGCTGAGCTCCATGATTGGGTGGCTGTCGCGCTTCTGCAGCCAATCGGAGAGCTGGCCTCTGCTGGGAGGAAAGACGAGGGCCGTTAGAAAAGGTCCCGTCACAGGGAAGCAGGATTAAAAAGGGGACACTCGGAGGTGTGACTTTAAAATGTGTTTAACATGAAGTCAGTGCGACGGCGCTCGTGAGCCACGTCGCGGCTCTTGAAGATGAAAAGACAAGCGGAGTTCGGTTTCAGATGTTTCACAGCGTGGGCTCCTGGAGGGAATCAACGGTTTCATTCATGTAACGGAAGAAGAAGAAGAAGAAGAAGAACAACAACAGAGGAGCTAAATCTGGCAGGAGCAGGAGAAACGACTCTACAGTCAACAGACACTTTGAGGTCAATGTGTTGTCAAGATGTGACCCAGAAACCTGGACAAGTTATTCAACATTATTATTATTATGGTCATTAGATCTGCAGAGCGGTGCCCGTTTAGAATCAACACCAGCAGCATTTAATCACTTTCTCAATATCTCACGGACTTTACTCCGTGAAATGAGAGAATGAGAGAAAGGAAAACTCTTTCTGGAATATCTGGTGTTATGATAACTGGTTTTGGACAAGAAAATAGAAGTTAGCTTCCATGTGAAAGTCTTTACGACGGAGTATTAGGACCACACGCGTCGTGACATTCCATCTGCTGGTTACTGTCGACTCTGCCACAAGGGGGCGTAACGCACATTCAACGCTATTGACAGCTGTAAACATCGATATCCACGACGTTTCCCTCCAGAGCTTCAGGAGTAAACATGAGGAATCAAACATACTTACTGCATCTCTGACGTCATCTCCAGGAAATAGATTCTGAGGTTGGACACCACCAGCAGCGAAGGAATCTCCCCCGGCTCCCCGAACCGGACGGCTGACATCTGACCGCACACAGAGAAACACACAGATTAACAGCAGGAAAAGAGCCTTTTCTTGATTCCTGGTCCTGTTACAACACGATAAAGAGCCCGATACAGACACTAAATCAAGTTGAACTATGTTCTCCAGTTTGTGTGAGGGTCACCGGCTCCGTGCAGGTTTCAAATGCAGACATGTGGAGCGACATCTTGCTTCATTTCCTCTGGAACAAGAGCACATGTGAAACAGCGAGCGGCCTCCGTCACTGGATAAATAAACAAAGCCGAGCAGCGTCTCCTGTTCCCAGCTGCGCTGCGTCCTCTTCCGCTCTTTGCTCCTCATCCAGGTGCCCGACGGAGAAAAGCAACATCCCCGTTGATCTGAGAGCTCCCGGGACGCGCTGCATATTAAAGAGGGCTGTGAGCACGCTGAGTGACAGCGGGGCAGAAGCAGAGCGGGGTCCAATGGGCTCCTGGGGGATTTACTGACTGTGCTCATCTTGGCCGACTGGGATGAAACCGCACAAGTTAGTGCTGCGGGTCTTAAAGTTGTCACCACCCATTAATCTGGAATCTTTTTGGGCATCAGGGAGACACGTTTAAGGGCTTTTACAAACCGCAGTGACACAAGAAACAATAACAGCCACGTTAAAGAGCTGTGCTGCTAAATCAGAGCATCACTCGATCACTCCCAGGCTGCCAGGACCAGCTCAGTATTAAACCATCTTTAAACCCTGAAAATCTGTTTTCTAAATCAGCGCTTTTTTATTACTTTGAGCCAGACGTTCATCTGGTTCGCTCACGTTGTGCGTTACGTTTTGTTTAACTCTCACACACCTTGAGGAAAGAGTGCAGCTCCTCCTCCTCCTCCTCAAAAACCTCCACGTCCAGGAAAAGCTGGAGCCGATGGTCGACGGCCTCGTAGTCCTCGGACAGGAAGTCCACCACATCTGCACACACACACGGGAGAGAGGGTCAGAACAGCTGCTCTGACACACAAACAAGAATCAACGTCGTCTTTAGTGAAACCATCAGTTGTATTTTCAGCTCGTCAAAAAACAGAGACATTAAAAAGGAATAAATCTAGTTTTTTGGCTACTTTTTTCGATATCTTGCACCGACGGTGAAGCCATAGTTTTCCTGGCAGCAACGTGAAGCTTTATGAAACTTTACTGCAGCGCTGGCCAGCCGCCCTCACGCAGAGAAGCGTTTAGAGCCATAAACCCAGCGGCGGGGGGTCATTCGGACGCTGATGAACGGTCGCAGCTGATCGGAGATGACAAGGCACGGAGCTGCAGACGCCAAAACAAACCCAGCAGCTTGACGGGAGCGCAAACAGAGAGCAGATTAAAACAGGTCTTTGAAGCTTCAGACGAGCCTTGTTGTGTGCACGTACAACACACACAACACACACACACACACACACGTTGATTTGACTTCAGAGACAAAGAGCTTCTTCAGGACTGAGCTCCACAACAGTGGGTTCACTGTGTCTCTAAGAAAAGACGCTGCTCAGGAAGACGGCAGGTCGACCAAACGTTTTCATATCAGCAAACAGAAACGCAGATTCTGATTCGTCAGTGAAAGAACATCGGCCATAAATCCTCCACGCTGACGTCTCCACATCGTCCAGACCCCCGAGTTTTGAATTTATTGTGATATAAAGTAAAACATTTTGGAAGCTGGGACCAACAAACTGACAAGTGAAATAGTTAAAGTACCACTGAGATGCTGGCGGGGCTGCTCGTTGGAGGAAATCCCAAACAGCAGTAAAACACTGTCGAAATGATCTTTTATTACTTGATTCACATCCTACATTTCATGTGTTCATTGTAAAACACAGGGACTGTGGTGTGTGCGGTGCAAAGTGTTTACGCCAGCTCCGTTTCAGTCCTAATTGAAGCCGAGCGGAGATGGGAAGCGCTTGGACGCCGTGGCACAGGAATCCTCTGCACCTCTGCAGCAGCATCCGGTTTCCACCACATCTGCCTGACGCTTTTAGACGAACCACAAGGTAACAGACAGATTGGAGTCATTACCGGAGGCGATGGGAGGGAAAGGAAAGGCTCGGAGAACAGGGAACAGCTTTCTCTATCTCTATCCCACATAATCCGTCCTGAAACCACAGACTCACACTGGAGACAAAGTCATACTCATCCGAAAACCACCGACTGACACTGAGCGCTCGCGGTAAACGGGTCAAGACACGGACCCGCTTCCCCTTCCCTGTGAACAAAACGACTCGAACCCTGTGAAACTCCAGAACCTCAGAGGAGGAGCGGTGAACTCTACACAATATCAGAACAAGGATCTTCAGCCCCCACCGTTTGGGGATGATCTCCCCGCAGGTTCGGCGTGTAGGCCAGGTGGCGTCTCACTGATCGCGGCGTAGTGGTAGCTCCCAGCCAAGTCCTCCTTGCTTTGGCAGTCCGTGTTGTAGGAGAGGCTGTGGCTGTCGTCCCCGTTGAAGAAGGAGCTCCCCTGGGCGGTGACGTAGCTGGGATCTTGTGTGGTGGTGCCGCTCTCCGGGGGGGGACTGCTGCTGATGCTGGCGTCCGTGTCGTCGTCCTACAGCGATATGGAGACAACGAGTAAAGAATGAGATTGGGTCTTTAACTGTTGAAGATTTTGATTAGAGCAAAACAAAGAGACGAGACCTTGGCACTCGGGGTGATATCGAGGTGATGGTCCTCGCTCTGGGGCCTCGAAGGGCGATCGACGGGCGTACTGCTGTAGGGTGCCGAGGGTGCCGATTGGCCGGCCAGCTGGACCACATGGTCGCTCCCACATTCAGGACAAATACCGTGTCCTGAAACACACAAAGAAGATACAGATGCAGAGGAAGTGATTTATAAAAAGCTCAGATACTCATTTGAATCAAGCTGTTTTTAGTTTGTCTCTCACAGGTGGAGAACGCAGCAGATTGTCCGGTTCAGACTCGTTCAGAACAGAAACCCATCAACACGCCCACTCGCTGTTAGTTCTCCTGCTCGATTCTCACTTAGACTCACGGAGACATTTTACTCTTGGGCTGCAGGAAAGGTTCGGTAAATGTGTGGAGCCACTTTGTGTTCTCACACCCAGCGTCTCTAGACCCTTTCAGGAAAGAATCCAGACCTCATGTCTTTTCTAGTCTTAGTGTGGGGCTTTAAAAGGGAACTTTTATTCTGATTTCTTATGGAAAAAGATTGTTAATGGATGTCAGATCTTATCTGAGGGCTTTATTTTACACAATTCATCATCCACGCGTGACGACAGCTGATTGATTCTGACAAGTCAATGACCTCAAACACAGAAAACATGTCTGCTTTCAATCCTAACAAGCTTCATATGAACATGACTCTTGTTTTGCTTTCTGCAGGGCGTGTATTTCTGTAACCTGCAGGCAAACAGGGTCTAAGTTCAGACACGTGCTAATGAAAAAGGTATTTGTTTCCTGAAATTGCAGTAGAGCACCAGTCTGACTAACAATGGAGCAGGGCTCCAAAAGAAACATCTGCAGAACAAAGCCTGCCACGCTCTGTGCGTGTTGGGACTCGTCTAAATGTGGGGTTTGGACGAGCTGCAGGGAGGCGGCTGCTGGAGCTGCAGGGTACTATCTGTCTCCTGCTGATTATAGAGATGGGAACACAGCAGAATGGGCAGATCAGCAGCACAAAGACAGGAGATAACTCCTGGGACGCAGCGCTCGAGTCCATCTGTTTTGGGAACATCCTCAGCCCCGTGCAGGCGACCAATGGGAGCGCCCCGAGAGCTTGGACGTCAAGTGATAAACAACTTTCCCCCTGAAATGTTTGACCTTCTGCGGAGTCTTATCTGCAGCGTTCAGCCACAAACCCAGAGAAACACAGAGAATGTGAAGCGAGGGTTCGAGAGCTTCATTTCTGTCGAAGGTTTGCGAAGTTGAACATGACTCATCTGAAAGTGTGTGACTCAGTTTGAGGGCTGAGTCCCAGAAGAGTCAAGGCTGTGGTGCGTGTGTTTGTGTGCGGGTCTTGGATATCCACAGATGTCAGATTCAGATAGAAACGTAATCCAAACATCACATTGCTTAGTTACTCATAACCTGAGGAGTGATTGTTTTAACTTGCGGATGCTTTTAACATCTCCTCAGGGACATGAGGCATAAACATCAAATCCATCATTAAAATGCATGTGTTTAATAAAGGAAGCATTTCTCACCTTTGCCGGCATCATCACCCTCTGCCGCCGTCGGCTCCTCCCCGTCCCGTTTGTCCACGCCCTCCGGTATCATCCGCCTCGCCCCCCCTCCGGCCTCCTCCTCGCCGCTCTCTCCTGCAGCGTGAACTCCGACCTGCAGCGAAGGCACTGCATGAGAAGGCGGCTGGGGCGAGCTCCGAGTCCCGGCGCTGGTTCTCCTCCGCCACGCGACACAGCACGTCAGTCAGAGCCTGGTCAGCACAGAGGAGCATGTTTTACTGAGGCAGCTTCCTTCTTTTCAGAGAAAGACGAGAAACTGTCAGAGCCACAACAAGTTCCTCAGAGGTGGAGGAGAATGTGGGTCGAGAGTTCAAGGTGTCTGCTGAACTCTGGGCTTCAGCTCCGTGTGTGTTTATAAACAGAAATCACAAATCTGAAAAGTACATCTCACATCCTGGAACTGGCGTTGGCAGTCCGTGGAGTCTGGAACCGATTCCACGTGTTGCACAATATCAGGAGACAGGAATCGTACAGGAGGGAAACACACGGTAGAGAGAGAGAGAGAGAGGACGGCTTCGGGCTCGTCCAGCTTTCTGTTCGACAGGATTAGAGTCGGACTCGTGTTGCTTGTGCAGCCCTGAATCCGAGGCCCTGATCGGAGCTGGCATCGAACGCCCGTCTCCAGTGATCTAAACAGCTCCCCCACATCCAGAGCTGCTCTGTGACCTCTACAGTTTCATTATGAGCTGTCAACCTGTGATGGGATGTTGACACCAGGTCTGAACAGGACTTAGTGTGTGTGTGTGTGTGTGTGTGTGTGTTGTGTTATTAACCTGCAGCGCCTGCTGGGGGTCATCGTCCAGCAGGACGTAGCGTCTCCTCCTCTTCTCCCTGCTGATGTAGGCGAAATGAAGATCCACAGCAGGAAGCTTCTCTTCTGTTTCCTGAGACCCCGAGTGACAGAAGAGGAGAAAACTCAAAAACTAATCAAACCCAATAAATATCAAGGTACTCAGCCAATTCCAGTTATTATTAGTATTCTAGTATTATTATCTTACCAAACGGGTCCACAGCGCCTCTGTGGTCTCCACCCGAGCCAGGCTGTCCAGCTCCAGGCGGCATCGCTCCTGACCGCGCTGCACGTCCACCTCCAGCACCAGGCCTTGCTTCACACACAGAAACACCTCCCTCCTCCTCCTGCCCTCCGTCCTCTTGCCACTGTCCTCTTCCTCCTCCGGTAAGACGCCCACAGAAGAGGGTGACACAGGTCCACTAAGAAGAGAAAGAAAACCTTTATGTGTAGAAAGAGTCAAACTGAAGCTCTGTCTATTATGATCCTTGAATCCTACCTCCTAAGTCCTCCTCCTCCTCCTCTTCCTCCTTGGCTCCTCTGCTTTCCGCTCTCTCCGGCCGCCGAGACTCTGGACTCGGCTCAGGAGAGTTCCTATCTCCCTGGTTGGGCCCCTGGCCGTCCACCGTGCTGTCCTCCAGGGTGGACTCCATGTTTCGAGTGCTCTGAGCGGGCCACTGCAGCGTGGACTCTTCTCCATCTGTGCCTGACGTCTCCCTCCTGGCTCGGATGGGAAGAGCGGAGACTGCAGGAGCTCGGGAACCTCCAGGGACGGTGGAGACGGCTGCTGCTTCCGCTGCTCGTGGACGGACACGGCGTGGAGGTGCTGAAGCCGTTGGTGAGAGTTTGACAGGGAGACTGGTTTGCGGTGACAGTGGTGATAATGGCAGAGGAGGAAGATCCATCCAGATGGTGCTGGTACCTCAGCCAATCCTCCCCCAGCTGATCTCTGAAGCTGGACATCCGCTCAATCTCCTGCTGGTGGGGAAGAACGATACCTGGTGGAGGAATATGAACATTTAACATCTGAGTAAACTTTAACTCATGGTCTCCAACATCATCAGCAGCTAGTAGTCAAACAAAGAGATTTAGAAAACCCACTCTGTGAGGAGGAAAACTGTCTGGGCTCGTAATCCGTATCGCTGGGCTCGGATATGCTGGCCCGCCGCACTTTGACCTTACTCTGAAACACAAAACGGTTTCCACACAAAGACACTTAGAGTTGTCAGGATTTGTGACTTTTGTAGAAAGAAAATCTAACTCAACACACTTTGGAGCCGCTCTCTCACCTTGGATTTCTTCCTGCGAATGTGTGACACCCCCACATCCACCGTCACGCTGTCACTCAGCTCCCCGGCGCCACTGGACCCTTCTTGGTTGCTTCGTTCTGGTGGCAAAGACACTGGAGGCGTCGTCTGGACCTGGACACCGAGCTGACCTGGTTTGGGCAGAACCTGAAATAAAGAAAGTCTCAGGTATAATTTGAGGAAGTTTGCACGTAGCTCTTTCTATCGTCAGGGCCCAAATTGCAGAGGTTCAAAGGTATTTGGACACTTGTCAGATGTTTGATTGACAGACCCGGGTGGTTTCAATGTGACTTCAAGCACGACAGAGCTGACACGTGGCTCAGAGTTGACTGAGAGTTAAGGGTTGATGTTTGAGCCATTTTCAGATCTGGTGGTTTTCGTATGTGGGAACAAATGTCTGAGTCAGTGTCTCTGGACATTTTCTGGAACTTTTCCTGCAGCCTCCTTGTAAAATGTCCCAAGAATGTCAGAGTGAGTCCCTGTGGGAGAACAACATGTCCCTGTTGTTGGGAACGAGTCTGACCTGGACAATCTCCTGCTGCTTCTTCATATGGAAACACTAACTCCAGAAACTGTCCAGAACATCGTGTGTGAAAATAGCTTTAGAGCAGAGTTGGATTTGTCTGGAACTATGAAGACAGTGGGTCGATCAGATCAAAGATTGAGAAACCTACCGATAGCTCGTATGAAGAAAGTGGAACGCCATCGAGTTTGACCTGGAAAGAAACAAAAAGGAGGGAACATTGGTTTTGCAACGAAAACAAAAAACACAGCAATAAAAAAAGATGACATGCCATTTTTCTCCATCAATTGCCACCACAGGCCTGCTGACGATTTTCAAACACCACAAGTCACGCAGATACACCCTGGAGTTCACACACGTAAACAGGAAGCCTGTGTGTGTGTGTGGAGAGACACAGCATGAGTGCACGGCTGACCACATGGAATTCAACAGCCTCCGTTTCAGTTATAAGATGTTTGGAGAGCAGGACATTGTGTGAGCTGCTTCAGGCTCCAACACTGACACATGAGAAGATATAACTCTCACTCACTCTCTGATTGGCAGCCCTCGGAGAGAGGTGTCGGACGGTGCAGGTGCGGTGGGTCCTCTGGAAGAACAGCGGGTTTCCTTCCAGATTCAACTACAAGACAACATCATTGGGTTTTACAGGGCGCTGGTCTCACATCAGTGTAAGGATGGAAGTGAGAGGAGCGAGCGTCCTTACTGTGTGGAGGTGGTGCAGCAGGGAGAGAGGAGCGAGCTGGGAATGCTCCAGCAGGAGGTTGTAGGCCAGGTCCAAGTGCTGCAGTGAAGACAACTGCTCCACGCCTGTGTCATCACAGAGGAAGACACGTCAACGACATACGTACACAAACATATGGAGAAGCAATAAACAGAAACCTGCAGCTCAAGTGTCGTGTGATTCTGATGCTTTACTCCTTTCATAATAAACAGGCATGTGTGAGGTTATTTAAAGCTTCGAATAATATCAGAGCCAAGCAGAAGGATTTCACAGTCGGAGGCAGAGATCACAATCCTGTTTTTCCAGTTTTCTCTCTCAGTTCATTGGCTCACGAGTCTGCGGGCGCTGTGAGAGACGACTGACCAACTGACAGAGCGGTTTGTCTGCTTCTAAAGAAAAACAGCCCAGAGTGAAAACACAGTTTGTGCCAGTGTAACGCACCATTTATAGTCTCCAGTTCATTGTTCCTGAGGATGAGTGTGAGCAGTTTGGACCTGGCGCTCAGGCCAAGCGTTGGCGCCCTCTGCAGGCAGTTGTAGCCCAGGTTCAAGCGCTCCAGTTCACTCAAGGGCTGAAAGAAGAGCAGAAGAGCAGAATAAGGGAGCGACACAAGCAAGAAGTAAGTTTAAATATATATTTACACAAACCTTTAGAAATTCAGCACACTCCTGAATCTTGTTATGGCTCAGATCCAGAGATTTCAGGACGTTCAGTAAAGTCTGAGAGACAGAAAGGACAGAAGTCAGACGAGGAGAACATCAGCGAGTGGGTCAGTACTGACTGAGTCTCTGTCTCACTATTGACTGGTCAAGGCAGACGATGGCGTTGTAGCTGAAGTTGAGGGTGTGCAGCTCCAGCCACGGCAGTGCAGAGCTCAGATCTCCTCCGCACAGAGACAGCAGCTCCTGAAACCCACAACACACACTTTTCATTTTCATAAAACGACGCCAGCAGCGCTTACAGAAGTAAAAGGCATTCGAATGTGAAACGCAGACTAACTGACAGTACCTCCAGGGAGCTGAGACTCTTTGAGCAGGTGAAGACCTCCAGCTGGGAGTAAACTCCTCTGAGGCCCTCGAGGCAGTGAGGAGGGATTCGTTTCAGCTGGCGAAGCAACAGAGACACAAAGAAACGTGGGGTTCATGCAGGAACGGCCACAGACAGAATGAGACGGATGAAGTGATGGAAACAGAGGAAGGAATAAAACGGGTTCTTACCTCCAAACACTTCAGGGACTTGAACGGGAAGATCTTCACCACAGACTGGAGTCGCACATCTGGAGGGTTGATGAGCTGCGTTTACAAATAAATTAGATTTTAAGACCAATATTCACAACTGAAAACACAAGGTCAAATGATATGATAACTCCTCAGTTCAATTTCCAACACTGAGGCTTGAATACAAATTCACTGTAAGCTAGAAAATGTAATATCAAGGAACCAGCAAGATACAAACACAAAATAGTTTCCACCTTGAAAGATTGAATTCATTTTATTCATACAACTGACATAACTCTTTCCATGTCAGAGGACCCCCTGGAGAACATTTGAAGCCATTTGTGGGATCTTGCCCCAGAAAACGGACTCCTGAATAAACCAAAAGTGCATCAGATGAACTTTAAAGTGTGAGCGAGGCCCCCGCACCTTGAGGGAGACGGTCTTCTGCAGGACGTCGAACAGAAACTGCAGCTGCAGCAGCGACTCGGTGTCCGCCGGGTGCGAGGGCAGCGCCAGGAAGCCGTGCTGCTGGCTCCGGGACAACAGGTGCTGCTCAAACAACCTGGTGAGGTGCTGCAGGCTCCCCGCCGGCAAGGTCAGCGTGCTGCTGCCGTCCAGCACCAGGTCCCCTGAGGGGGGGGGGGGGGGGCACAACCGGATCATACAGGATTCAAATCTAGTGTCCCTGATGTGGGACTAATAGATGATTATCTGATAAATCATGACAAGTGCATAAGAACCCATGTGTTGACTTATCAGACAAACAACAACGTGAACAGATAAAGACACCACGACACAAAGGAGCATTAATACGAGTCTATAACACATAAGGAATCTGATCCTGTTCTTGACACGTGGATACAGTGAGTGTAAACATACCATCATTCCTCAGGAGAGTGGCCAAGCTGAGAACCAGTGAGGACTGACCAGTGGGAGCCACAGACATCCTGCAACAGGCTAACAGTTAGCATGAGCTCACCTCAACACAACAATAAGGACAGTCACACCGGAAACAGCAGCTGTGAACCCGTGAATGCATTAAACCCACGTGTAACCACGTGTTGTTTCACATTAGAGACCCCACCGGACCCTCTGCAGCTCACGGTCCCCTCAGCTAACAGGCTAGCAGCTCAACTTCCGGGTAGCTGAGCTAAGCTAAGCTAGGCTAAGGGGACGCACCTCTGCAGTGACAGCCGCAGACAAGATGGCGAACATCCAGGTCTTCGTCCCACAGGTGCAATAAACGCGTATTAACGTGTGAGCGCGAGGAGAAACGGTGTTTTAGTGGTAGTTTGTTGCTATGACAGCACAGGGCAGTGATGTTGACATGTTTTTTTTACGTCACGTGACGAGGAGCCCGGCGGCTGGACGGTGGCTCTGAGCGGCCAAAAGGGACGTTCGCTCAAAGAAAAGGCGCACGACTGTGACGTAAATAAATCTAGTTTTAGTTGTTTTTGTTGTTTTATTGCGATATTTGCAGCTTCTTTATATGAACTGTAACCGTAAAAGAGTATAAACTACATAATTCACACGTAAAAAGTCCATGTTTTATCACAATAAACCAAAATCATGCTAATTTAGCTGATTTCAATGTGGGATGATGGTACTGCGGGTGGCCACTGGGTGGTGCACTTGAGCAAGGACTCACACACACACGCACACGCACACACGCACACTACTCTTGCATTGACTTCCATTCATTGTGTAACTAAAACCTGGATCTTAATCTAACCATGACCAGCCTTGACCTACCCACAGCCCCCCCACCTCCTCATTGGGACCAGTGGCTCCACCATGCAGCATCCCAGTGGCACCAACAGAAACCAGAGCTTATGATTGATTTGGATCTGGGCTGAAGGGTTGATGTTGGATGGAGGATTTGAAGCAGATCTGAGATCAGAGTGTAAACCTCAGGCTGAGGGAGCGGGTTCCTGTGGCTCCTCGCTTCATTAGGGAATAAATCACAAATACTTTGAGATTCGCAGGAGCAAATAAAGCAAGAACTTTCCTAATTTGCTCATGCATCACCAGTTGCTAGGCAGCAAACAAACACACACGCTCCGGCACAAACACACACACACACAACACACACACACACACAAAACAAAACAACACATGCACACACATGAGCATTTTTCCATTCGGGACTTATGATGTGAACATTTCCATGTAAGGATTTATGAACTGTAATTTAGTAAACATTTCCATCCAGAGAGAAGCTGCTTGTTTCACCAGCTGAAGAGTTTCAGGTTCAAAAGTTAGTTTTCTTATTCTTCAGAACCTCCTTCTCAGGAAATATCATAACAAATAGAATAAAAAACTTTAATCGCTGGACACACATGAAATACTCAAACTCCTGAGCAGGTTTTCAGAATTTCTGACATTTTCAGGAACAGAATAAAGACGTGATTCATCTGTTTGCTGTAGGTGTGACCTTGGACCAATTAAAAACTGATTAATTACCAATTATAATGTATTTGTGGGTAGTTATGGTTGTTTTTTATTGTTTATTAATGTATTGGTCCATTGTTATAACTCATCATGACACGTGTATACCTGTTTATTAAAGTTGTAAAATAAAATAAGATCATACATTGCACCTTTTAAAATCTGGGTTTACAATGTGCTTTAAACAGACACAATATGTTTTAATTATTTGTACATAAACATCAATAACTTCCTTATAAGTTCTTGGTTCATGTGTGTCATCTGATATCATTGTTATTGATTACAGTTATTGATTACGAGTCCTGGGCCGTTTGAAAAACTTCTGATTTTGCCTTAAACTTAAAAATGTTTATCATGCCAATGTTTGGAATATTATTTTGGGCAGAACATTCCTTATATGACCTGAAAATTCACATTTAATTTGACATAGTTCATGAACATAACGGAGCCAAACACACGACAGGTTGTGATCATGATTATATCTTTACGTACTGAGACACGAAGTGAACACGTGGATCGCGGTGCTGATGAGCTGCGTGTGGATCCGACCCGTGCAGGACACAGAGAGTCCAGGTGAGACGGACACGCGTCGGGGACGGACTGTCCTCTGATGAAGGAGATGACCTCTCACATACAAACCTCCCTCTGTTGACTCACCGAGGCACGTGTGCTGGATGTGTCCTCATCACCGATCCCTTCCTCTATCAATGTGGAGTTTATCCAGAGCTTGTGTTTGCTTAACAATTCCACGGGCTGGAATTTAAGTAACTGACCTTGGTGGGGATTACTCCGCACACATGGGCAGATACCGCGGCCTGTTGGGCCTATTAGCCGGTGGCCATCCCAGACACAGATCCTGGCCCCCGGGCTCGCATTTATAACATGCCAGGCCGTCGCCCCCGCTGCCTTTCCATCCACGTTTCAGAAAATGACATATGAGGTTCTATGTGCAAACAGCCCTCTGGGCATCCTTCGGACTCACACCCCTGAGACACAAGCCGGCCTCAAATGTGCCCTTTCCCCCCCCCCAGCCCCCCCTAGCCCTAAGGTGAGCCGGGAGGCCGACGGGGGGAACAGGGCCAAAGTGTTAAATCAGGGGGCACCCACAAAACAAAACAATCTGCATTTATATCTGCGGAGTAAGGTTACACATGCCACTTCTATTCCTGGGCCCTTGGATAAACAGCGATTAGTCCGCCACACTGGACGGGGTTAACAGGAGTTTGCTCGGCGGCCGGGCTCCGCACCTCAAGGCTTGGCCTCGCCGATCGATTGGAAACATTCAGCATACGTGCACAGTAGCATTACTGTGCACGGGCCTATAAGCTGCGAGCAGCTGGGGACTTTTAATTGAGTGTCAATGGACGACTCGGCCACAGCGAGGGAGGTCTTTCCACGCAGGGAGCGCTGGGCACATAGTCCTTTTGTCTGTTTGTGTACTCGTGGATTCTGGGAGCCGGGACGGGCTGTGCTGATTGAGACCAACAGGCTGTGAATGTATAGTGACACACGAGGAGGGAAGTGGAACTCAGAGCTCCAGCTCACGTCTCCTGCTTCAGGTGGAAGACCTGACTGGAGGTTTCCTGGAGAGGTCAGAGGTCAAACTGAGAGAGACATTAAAAGAGGACACGTCATGATTCTTGTGTTATGATGATGATGGAGGAGGTTAAAGGTCGTCGGTCATGTGACTGTCCCCTTAGAGCAAAGGGTCTGTGACATAAGAAGATAAAATATGTTGTTAAAGCCTAAATGAAATTAATGTCAACACAAGACGATCAGTTATTAATCAATAATCGATTACAGGTCAGTTTAACCTGCTGCTTTTCAATAAGCTTGATTATTGAGCTTTTAACTGTTGATTGGTATAAATGTGATTTTACTTTTCTCTCCATTGTACAAACCAGTCAATCAATCAAGGGATCAGATAATAATGTACTTTTAATACTTCACATCCTGAGTATTTGCAGTAATCTGATTACTTTCTCCCGCCCTGATGAATAATAAAGGAATAAGACTTTTTATTCTCCAGCAGCTTTATAGTTTTACAGTAATATTATAAACGCATTGATGCAAACAGCTCAGAACTGTACAGCTCCTCACAGAAAGCCCAGCAGACCCAGTCGCTGGTGACTTCCTCCACGTGCAGCAGCAGCAGCAGCAGCTCCAGCAGAGGGAACCTGGGAAGGTGTAGGACCCAGCAGACCTCCAGCCCCCCCCGGCTTCACCTGTTCGCTTCACGTGTCTCCCCCTCCTCTCGCTCGGGACTCCTCGCCTCGCTCCTCGGTGATGAGCACCTCCCTGCAGCCCGCAGCCATGCCTTCGTCCGTGCGCTGCAGCCTCCTGATCCTCTGCGCGTCCCTCGCCGGAGCCTCGCTGGCGGAGATCGTGTTCCGCTGCCCGGGCTGCACCGCGGAGCGCCAGGCGCTGTGCCCGGCGACCACCGAGACGTGCGCGGAGATCGTGCGCGAGCCGGGCTGCGGGTGCTGCCCCGTGTGCGCCCGGCAGGAGGGCGAGACGTGCGGCGTGTACACCCCGCGGTGCGCCACCGGGCTGCGGTGCTACCCGACGCCCGACTCGGAGCTTCCCCTGGAGCAGCTGGTGCAGGGCGAGGGGCAGTGCCGGCGCAAAGTGGACCCGGAGACCAGCACCCACAGCCTGGAGCACCGGGAGCCAACCAGCGGTCAGTGCCTCCTCCGATACCCGCGTTTCTGCATCAATCTTTAATGGCTCTGTCTAGACTGCAGCCGGAGCAGGAGCCTGCATGATACCGCTCAGATACGGTTCTGTTGTGTGGTGTGTGATGTGTGCAGATCCTCCCGTGTTGGTTTACTGTTTAATTCTGCTTCAGGGTTCTTCTCCACACTGATCTACTTCATGCACAACCTCAAAGTGTCTCTAAAGTCCAGTGTTGCATGAGTCCAGCTCTGTCTAACTCTGTGCTGCAGACCTGCTTCAAGTGTTGTGAATCAGCCTGCTGTGCACAGGGGGTGGGGGGGAAACAAAAGGTACAAGTTAACCTCAGATATGCTCCCGACACATCTGGACCCTCCAGTGGTTCTCAGGGCGGCCTCCACTCCCTGAAACGCAGAGGAGAGGTGGCGTCCTGCACACTTCCCAGAAGTGTCTCTGGCTTCCACAGAACACATCAGAGTATTGCTGTTGATGTTTCCACAGGAGAAACAGAGAGAGGCAGCGGGAGGAATGCTGCATTGATTGGGAACGTGGACTTTAGGCTTTGAGCAGGAGGAACTACAAACTACTGTTGACAGTGAAAACCAGCAGGACAGATTAAAGCTGGAGCGAAGGCCTGAAAACTCACAAACCCTCATTAATTGACAGATCTTGGCGGAGTGGAGCCAGCCGGGGTGCGAGTCCTCCTCGTTCCAAACCCATGTTTTGTCGGAGTTTACCTCCAGACTGACACGTGTTTACTTTGGCTCTGCAGCCCGGGAACACAGAGAAACTACCGGAGGCGGCGTGCAGAGCGGCCCCGCTCGCTCAGCACGTTGACAAAAGGTCAAAAAACGCCTCATGACACATTTATGATTTAATAATCAGTCACGGTCATCACTCACTTCCACGTTTACGCAATCCCCAAGCCACAAAAATCTATTTCTGCAGCCCGTGCTCAAACAATAACAGACAAGTAATAAAGCAGCTGAGTTACATAAGAGCAAAACAAGAGGAGCAACTACAGCAACGCATCGTGTGAAGCTCCTGCTCGCGAGGAGGACGTTTGCTAAAGGTCACTGATTCCTCTCGGTCCCTCGGGTGCGGGTCCGGCTCTGCTTCATCTCGCAGGCTGAAAGGCCTGAGCTGAAGTCAGATGTGTGCTTAACAACCGGTACAAGCCCAGAATGGTTGTTTTGGATAAAAGCCTCGCCGCTGCAGATGGAAGAGAGATCTCTGACAAAGGCAGGCGGCGCGGCGGAGGGCGCCCGGCCTCCTCAAGGTCGGAGAGAACGAAAGAGAAAGACACGCGGGGCGGAAAAGGCCCAGAAGCTCTTTGCACATTCGTTGATTTCCTGCTCCGTTCACATCCTTCTCTCGTCGCCATAAGACATAATAAAGCGACTGCTGGCGCTCCGGTCTTGGCTCGTGGGCGCCGAGACTCCAGCCACTTGATTTCCTGCAGTAAATTCTTCTGAGATAAAAGAAAAGTCCCCGAACGAGTCGGCGCACAGCTTTTATCTCTGCATCCCCGGAGCTAATCTGCGAAGTACAGAGGGAAAGCTCATTAATGAAGTGGAGCAGTGACTCTAAGCGGATTCGCACTCCTTAATAATTTAACCTGTAAACATCTGAGGAGAAACTTATCCCATTTGTGCAGATTTACACAAGTGGAATTGATCCGATCTGGATTATCCAGAGCCGGCGCTGATCTCTGATCTGATCTGGGAGAGGTCAAAGGTCAGAGCCAATATTCCCCTGACCCTCCAATGATCATGTAAGAGACTTAGAGCGGCTGAGTCTGAGGAGGGAAGTGTGGGTTCCAGCCTGAAGATCGAAAATGAAATATATAAAATATAGAAATCTTCTTAATAACTGTTCAGTCATTAGCTTTATTAACACGGGAGAATAACTACCTGATACTTCTGTGTTTGAATGACCTCAGGGAGTTTTTTTCAAACGTTAATTCCAGCCTATTACTAATTCAGTAATTACAGACCTGATATGGACTAAATACTTCAAACTGTCCTGTTGAGCTCAGCAGGAAGTTCATCTGCCTCCGGCCGCACAGAAAATCCACTCGTGATCAAACCTCAACGTCGTCTCGTTCAAAAGGCGTCTGAGGAAAAGAGCAGATGAACTTTCATCAGATTGATTTGAGGAAGTAGAGCATTAAAAGAAGAGATATGTTCTTAACCTCCCGTTAAAATCTCCCAAAGTCCGAGTTAACGTCCTGAAAAGTTCCACGAACATTCATTATCTGCGTATTTTAAAATGTCTCCCTCTTAAAAACTAAAAGTCCCCCCCCCCCCCCTGCTGTTTATGCACAGTATCACATATTATTGTGTCCCCACAGAAACCTGGACCCAGATAAAAGGTTCCTTTTGGGGCGACTGAGGCAGTTTGACACGTGCACACTGAGAAGGAAAGAATAAACCTGCGGAGGTTTTGTCACGTCAGGAGGGAAAATGAGGGGGGGGGGGGGGGGAGCTCCCGTGCCATCTGGCCGCTGATATAACATTGTTAGCTAACAAGGGGCATTCCTGTGTACCTGCGGGGGCGTCCAGACGGAGCCCACAGGACTGAAATAGCTCAGAGATAATCCCCCCTCCCCGGGCGTCTCCAAAAACAGGGGCATTCGTGCCATCTCCCCCCCGGGCGTCGACTTGACGTGCGCCCGTGCCAAGAATCTCCTCGTGCCTGCTGAGATCCAGAGCTACTTCCCATCGTCCTCTCTGGTCAAAGGGTGATGTAAGACAATCCCAACAGTGTCTGAGATGCTGCGGACTCTGGAGACAAAGGGCGAAGCAGCAGGTTGCACGGGATCAGATCAAATGTGGGAACAATCATGGACTGAGAGTTCTATGTTCCCAGCATCATTTCTTCCATGTTGCCCTGACATTTCTTGGAATGTCTGGTCATGATTTATCCCTTATTGTCCCGACAGCAGACGCAGGAGACTCCCTGCTCGTGCTAACCCATCTCTTTTGTTTTGGGTACATTGGCCCTGCAGGAAAACGCAGGAAGTCACAGCCATTAAAGACTCAAGTCATTAGGAATCATCAGGAAACTGGTGACGCTGCAGAAGAAGAATCAGCAGAGGGGTGTTCCCCAATCCGCCCAATAGCTTTGAAATGTCCAAACTCAGAGTTTAAAAGCTTGAAATCTAATAAAAAGGGTTTTGCACGATTGGAACTAAGTTTCGAAGCCGTCCATAAAGTTTTAATTGGCTGAAATCTCTGCAAACATTATTTTGTATTTGAGTTTTCCTTCCTCAGAACAGCAGCACGTTTTTTCCAGTGTTTCCTCAGCACATTTCAGATTTGTCACTGTGCATCAGCGTGTTTTCCAGGTTTGATCTGAGCACTGGTGCACGTAGGAAACAAACTTCTGAAACCCTGAAGCTGGAGTTCGGTTTGCTCTCTGCTGAGGAACAGACCAACCACATGTCGGGTACCAGGGTACATGGGATCGTCAAGACTAAAAGAAAAGAACAAAATAATGTTTGCACGACTTCAAAACTTAATTTCAATCTTGCAAAACCCTTTTATTAGATTTCAAGCACCAAGTTTAAACCTTTCAAATCCGTTTTCCCAGTTTCAGAACATGGAATATTGACCTCATACCAGGACAGAGCCTGAATCTTAGTTCCTGCAGACGCCGTCTCTCTTTGGATGCGAAGACTTCAGTTAGTTTTTCTCCTTGTTGAGCTTCTGGATGTGCGAGTCCACCCCCCCCCCATTGTCCCCGAGCTGCTGCCCCACTGCAGGTCCGCTGGGTCCCAGCCCGTGTCCCAGTTCAGGTCCCGTCCCGTCGTCCCAGAGCTCACCCAGTGGTGCCGGTGCAGCGAGCGGCCTGGTCCTGGCTGTGTGAGCCTACGTGCCAGAGCCTGTCCGAAGCCTGCTGGTGGATGACTGCTGCGGGCCAGAAAGCCTGGAAGGTAAACACATCTGCACTCTGCTGAGTTTGTGTTTCTAGGAAAACAGTCCCACAAGGCCTTGTAATGGATGATGGACTGCAGCTCCTCGGCTCAGTGCCTCTCAGAGGCTTCTTAAGTGGCACATGACCTATTTCACTGGTCTGAGGTGTGTTAAGAGGAGACGCGCCGCTCTCTGCATTCCTGTTTTTAAAGGGAAAGTTCAGCTCGGCCTCGTGTGCAGGGTCCTGAGAACCTGTCCCAGGTGACAACTGGTTCCAAAGGGCTGGAACCAGTGAACTCTGGGATGATCCCATCCTTTAACCCGGTGTTTTACAACTCTAACAATCCACAGGAGAAACATAGAAACACAGGGAACTGATAAACAAGCTCGCTCCTCACGTGTTGTCAGGCAGTTTAAAGTTTGAATATGAATAACTAAGATTCTGCCTAAAAGAAAACAAACGCCTGTTGTTTCCTCTGTTTCTACACAGACCCCAGTTTAATGCACCCGTAGAAATCAGTTCTCTAAATACGTGTGATCCAGGAATGATTCTCTGAGGAATCTGTGAAAACATCAATCTCACAATGTTACGACAGAAGTCAAACACCTGGATCCGACCCCTGACCCCGATCCTACCAGAGTCTGCTCTTCTTCACGTTCCCTGGAATCTGTCCTGTGGTTTGACATCATCCAGGAAGTGGAAAACTCCAGTGAACTGTCTTTAATCTGACTTTTCATATTCAGTATTCAGGTTGAAACCAAAACCCTGAGGAACAGGTGGAACTAATGAGGTCATCAACCAATCAGAGAAACCCAATAAAGACAGGAAGTGAAGGGCGGGACGCACAAGGAGAAAAGCTTCAAAGTAAAACAGGAAATAATAACCACCTAGAAAAGATCCACAAAGAAACCAGTACACAGAAAGTTACACTGTCTAGAAATAACTCTTCAAGAAGTAAATATTCCTACAGTGTGCATATCATTCTATTGGATGAATTCCTATAGATTGTACACATCAGGGGACATTGCATTAAACTACAGGACCCAGTGTGACTCCACGTGCTGGACGTGCACTGACTGATCCTCCTCCAGCTGCTTTCTGGAGCGAAGCTAAAGCTGCTACATAATCAAGACGTTGTGCCGATGGAACGCTCCATGGAAACGCTGCCGTGGTCACGTCGGTCATTTTCCACCTTCCCCTCCTCCACGCAGCCAAATCTGCCATTTGCTCAGTTGACCAGAACCCGGACAATCAGACATGACACTTCTGGCCTCCGAGCCATCTGGGAATTCGACATGGATCAGAATTAGAAAGGAAGCCTCCCGGGCCTTTGTGGGGGGATTAATTCAAGCAGCAGACTGGACAGTAGGCCTGCTGCTCTGTTGATACTGCTGATCCCCAGCCCACCGCTGTGGGACGGCTGGTTCTGCTGAGGCCCAGTGCCCCCTGAAAGTGGGGTCCTGACCCCGCTGTTTGTTTGTGTGCGTGCACGTACGTTCAGGCGGGAGATCGCTCACACACTGTCATGTGTGTGTTTGTGTGCACGGACTCTGCATCTCGTGTTTCCTCAGAGGAGAGGGGCGCGATGCCGTTTGTGTTTGGATACTGAGGGGATTATGCAAGACGGCAAAACAAAAGCACACACACACATGTGAGCACACACACACACACAGACACACATGTGAGCACACACACAGACACACACATGTGAGCACACACCTGATTCCAGTTGACTTTTGCCCCTTTCCTACTGGAGAAAGCGAGTCTTCAAAGCCGAGGCGGGGAGAACACCGCGGCGCGTCACGGGGGGAGCTGAAGTCCAACAACACCACATCTATCTGATGGCGAAAGGCGCCAGCTCCTTGTTATTGCTTCGTTTGGAATTTCCTTTCTCCCGTTCTCTCTTAGGCCTTTTGTAATCATATTCTACACCCGGATGTCCAACCTGCCTCTTGCAGAGCGCAGAGAATGTCTCTGCAGTCCACCGCGAACACACACTTTCCTTCTCTGGCCACAGATGCCTTCCACAAGTCTGCACGTTACAGCTTGACCCTTGCATAACTGTGAACTATCCACTTACTGGACGATTCTCCACCGTCTGTGCTTATTTCCCCTCTTTGCTTCAGGTGCGTAGGGGAAGTGCACGCTCTCCTGCAGAAATTCTGGGAAAATAAACGGGCTCTCAGAAAGTATTTTCTCGATTTGAAACCGAATTCTTCGCTGCTGAACGGAGCTGAAATGTGATCGTGCTGCTTTCTGAGGAATTTACATCATTTAACTTTCTTTTCCCGCTGGTTGGCAGTGACACTGCTCTTCCACTCCCTCCTCTCCAGACCCCGAAGTATGTTCTGTTGTCAGAAGCAACACGTCGGGTTGGATCCGACGGCCTCACACACGGCTTCCTCCATCTGGGATATTGATTCATGTTGCCGTTAAGACTCCAAGGAGACGAAGCTCTCAGACCTAACCCAGATATCGACGTGCACATTCTTGCTTGAAGACACAGGATGAAACATAATCGCTCCTCTTCCTCAACCTGCTGTCGCGGGACAGGAGATGAGAGACTGGAGATAAAGATGGACGACATGAGATTTATCATCCATCTCTTTCCATGTTCACTTCTCCTCCCTCTCAAGCTAAAGTTGATTGAATTGCACAAACGGCTCCTGGAGACATGAAGCTCGATCCAACAGGAAGCCGGAGCGGTGGTTTGTTCAGGGTCGGCGTCACCTCTGCAGCAGCTCGCTCAAAGTCCATCTCAGAGTTTCCCACAAAGCGTTTCCAGCGTCACACACTCTGCGTCCCTGTGGAAACTGATCTGTGCAGCTCGGAGCTTATCTGGCTGCTGCCCCAGCCTCTAACAGGCCTCGTCCATCACACAGTGCAGGAGGGAAGTCGCAGGTTAAGAGCTCTCAGCCGGCAGCGAGTCCCTCACAGTGTCCTCTCCTGCCGGCTGCAGCTGCTTCATCAGGTATCTGACATCTGATGTGTGTCTGTGTGCAGGTGAGGCCGTGGAGCCGCTGCCCGAGCAGGGCGTCAGCGAGGTCCCCGCCGTACGGAAGCCGACCAAGGAGGCCACGTGGCTCGGGCCCAAGGAGAGCGCCGTGCGCCAACACCGGCAGGAGATGAAGACCAAGATGAAGACCAACAAGGTGGAGGAGGTGAAGCCGGCTCGGCCCAAACAGGTGAAGATTCCACTCTTTCTATTCAAGTGATTGAACAGGTTCTATTCTTATTACTGATCATTCTCTCTGTTATATTCTTATGTCTATGCATTGGCGACACCTAGTGGCCGGAGGAGTTATCCTCAACATGATATATCAAGAATTCCTGAGGGAATTTATCCAAGTTTTGTACAAATATAAATTTTGACTCGAAGATAAAAGGATTTAATTTTGATGGTTTAGGGTCAAAGGTCAAAGGTGAAGGTCACGGTGAAAATAGATATAGACTGAATCTGCTCTGATTGGTGGAGACAACTAAAAGACAGAAGTTCTACTTTCTGAATCTCACACCACAGAAGAAGAAGAGGAGGAGGCCCAGTGGCGCCCCCCTCTGGTGCAGCAGCTCCTCGTGTTTGTTGCACATTTATAAAAGTATTAAAACTGTTGTGGCAGAAAGAAAAGGGTCCGATGTTTCCACCTGCAGCTTCGTGCACCTGCTGGTTTCACCGACTCTTATGAAAGATCAGATTTTCTTGTGACAGAACATTGGACCCGCATGTCACAGACACCCGGACACACCCGGACCTGACTGTAAACATGACTTCTGTTTGTGTTTGAAAGACCCAGTGTCAGCAGGAGCTGGACCAGGTCCTGGAGCGGATATCTAAGATGCCCTTCAGAGATAACCGAGGGCCCCTGGAGGACCTGTACGCCCTGCACATCCCCAACTGTGACAAGAGGGGGCAGTACAACTTCAAACAGGTGAGCACAGGGGCATTCTGGGAAAGAGGAGGGGGGGGGGATGAGTGTTTAGAGGGTAGAAGGTGGGGGAAGCATCAAAGTGTTCCCCCTCTCAGATCTGTGTCAGGTTCTGATGGTAGAAAGTCTCTCATCTCCACTAACAGTCCTAATAAAGAGACTCTTCATGTCTTTCAGTGCAAGATGTCCCTGCACGGTCAGCGGGGCGAGTGCTGGTGCGTGAACCCCCACACGGGCCGACCCATCCCCTCATCCCCCACCGTGAGGGGCGACCCCAACTGCAGCCAGTACCTCCGAGAGCTGGAGCTGGAGCTGCCCGACACGGCCCCGATATAGAAACCTCAGAGAACACCTGAGAAACCTGGGGAACCAAGAAGGTCTGAGTAAGCTACGTGTTATCTGTGTGCGTCTCCACAGTGACTTTTGAAACAGGATTAGAATCCGTCAGATTAATTTAGAGACGAGGCTCCTCCTCCTCCTCCTCCTCCTCCTCCTCCTCCTCCTCCTCCTCCTCCTCCTCCTCGGGCCGGAGCACCTTTGCTTTACTAACCGTGGCTGTGCTCAGATTGTGTGTTTTGTACTGTGTGTGTTGACGGACTCCACACGTGTGTCTTCTTGTGCGAGCTTGCAGACGAGGCCTCGTGTCGACCTGCTCCGAGTTCACCTGTAAACTGACGTGTTGGTGCTGTGAGGGAGGAAACGACTTCAGGCTGCGTAGTGATTAACAGAGTTTTTAAAAAACATTTGTAGGAATTGTCATAGATTCAGTTTGTGCCTGTGTTTTTATCTGAAGTTGTGCTGCTGCACTTTTCAATAAAGAAAACTAATAACTTTACAAATCAAAGTGCGTGTGAAGTGTTTTCCCACAAGAACAAAGTCCATTCAGACGCTGACGGAGATGAATGAACCATAAACCAGGAGATTTTAAAGATCCCGTGTTTTACCTCGGACCTTAAAGATGATTGACAGCTTCTAAAACGTGAAGCAAAAGGGTCTCCGTCGCCCCCTGGTGGCTGGCTGCAGTAAAGATCATAAGCCCCGCCTCCTCCCTGTTAGCAGATGGGACATGGACCAAACTAAACAAAACAAAATCAAAGAACATGGTAAATTCATGTTTCTGAATAAACTTCTCTTAAATGTGATGATTTAAAAACGGGCTGAGACGTGATGATTGACAGCTGAGGCTGACTCGTGACTTCTGTGATGTCACGGCGCGAGGCTCCACCTCCACGCGAGGCTCCACCTCCACGCGGCCTCACCTGAGCGCCAAGGTCACGGAGATCTGCCGAGTCGGCACATTCAGGACACGGGTGCACACGTGTGCTTTAGTGAGTACAGGAACTTTATTTAAATAGTGATTTGTTATTACAAAAACAGAGTACATCAATTACACGCCTGATAAATATTTCACCATAATGTTCACATTTATCTTTTTTTAAAAACAGATTCTGAAACGATCACCGTGTTTAACATGTTTACAGCTTGAGAGAGGAGCTTTGTCCGGAGCCTCCGTCACAACATCAGGAGATCACACGAGTCATCAACCCAACGAGCGAAGAGTCGAAAGATCTTCGTCCTCTGTCGACGTGCGACTCCTCGTCTTCGTCTGGACACCAAACCGGTCTGACGTGGTTTTCCTCTGGCGGTGCTGGAGCGTTCCCACATGCAAATCCAAATTCAAAGTGGCGTGGGGCAGAAGGCACTTGAATTTACATACAACCTCGGGCGACCTTGCTCTTCGCAGGATTTGAAAAGGACCCGGCGAAACCCTGAGAGCAAGGGGCCGACCCGGCGAGCGCACACATCCACAACACGGGGCCTTTGCATATGATTTGTGTGGAAGGGAAATGCTGAGAAATGAAACCAGAGCTTTTTCCAAGTTGAGAACTATTAGGGCATGGCACATACAGCACACACACACACACACACACACACTCAGGAGCACACACACACAGACACACACTGTCAGTACATTTACAAACAGCGGACGCAGTTTTCAGGACTCGAAAAAAAAGGCCTTTTAAATATGGAAGCGGTCACAGTACAGTAAATCTGCTGATATGAAGGATTCAATCCGACAGACACGTTTCAAGATGCTTCACTGGGAACGGTGGACAGCTTCATCTGTCGCTGGGACAATCCCACGTCTCCATGGAGCAGGAGAGAGCGGGTTGTTCTATTGGATTCGAAGCTGGATCTCTATTGATTTTTGATTTATTTATTTGGTGGGAACGATGTGCAGAGGAAGTTACACCCCCCCCCCCACCTGCTGTATTCATGCTCTGTTATTATAACCAGTACAAACTGTACGTCTCTCTGCAAGAAAGCAACTGGGATTATCCCGTAGAAGTCAAACTGGTCTGATTTGGCTCAGTGAAAACAGGCCCATGTTTCTGTCACTGTCAGCTGATCCCCCCCCCCAGAACAGATATAAAACCCAACAGGCCCCTGACTGACTCGTGCAGAACCCTCCAGGCCGGCGCTCGGTGACAGGGGGTTAAACATCAGAACACATGAATCTCCCCTCGTCATCAACACCATAAACACTCAAAACAACTCTGTCTCCCAAATGCCACATTTAAAAAATATGTCTTGTCTCGTGATTTCAAAATTTAGCAACATATGACAGACTCAGTACACAACACGGTATCTATATCATACAAATATATATACTTCTCTATGACCTATGGATATAAAGAGAATAGTACACAGTCGGGGACGTGTGCAGCCTCAGTGTGTCTCCCCTCAGAACATAAAGTAAATCAACGCGGTCCGGCACACCTGACCACACGTGAGCGTCTGTGTGGGATTCTCCGGACCGGCAGTCGTCACGTGTGCGAGCTTGATTGGCAGGTTCTTAGCAGAGGTCCGGAGCGCCGCTCATTCGTTGCTGTTGCTGCTGCCGCTGTCCAGGTCCTTGCACTGCAGGTCTCCTCCGGCGTAGTTGATGCCGGGGATCTTCACACCGAACCGGTCCACGCACCAGCAGATCCCCCTCTTCCGACCGCGGGAGGGTTTACACTGCAGAACAAGCCGAGGTTAGAGAAGGTGGGGTTGTCCAGAACCAGACGGGGGGGGGGACACCAGAGGATGGGTTTACCTGCTTGCGCTTGAAGAAGCCCTTCTTGTCACAGTTGGGGATGTAGAGAGACAGCGCCAGGACCCGAGACGTGTCCTTCATGCTCTGGATGAGATTATCCAGTCTTCTCCTGCAGGGCCCTACACACACACACACACAGACACACACAGGTATGAGAAGTTCTGAATTTGGGCCCCAGAGTCAAACAGTGGTGAAGGTTTGTGAGAAGCCACAGGACCGAAGAGTAAGGCTGCGGGAACATCCTCCACTAATGAGAAGGTCTGTGATTTCCCTTCTCTCCGTTCACACCGTGTTGTCACGTGTGAACGAGGCCCGCGGGCGTCTTGGCAGCCGATTTGTCAGAACCAGTCTCCTCACCAGCGTGCAAGATAAATACAGCCTGAAGCAGCAGGATGCAGTGTGGGAGATTTTCCCACTCGTCCAAACCAAATATGGTTTGAAAGAAAATTGTTCCGAATCTCGATCGGTGAAGCAAAACAAACATAAAACAAACGTTCCCACTTACGAACTCGGGGTCCAGTTTATCCAGGCTTAGCGGGGAGAAGTCCAGTTTGCTGGCGGGCCCCAGCCGGGCCAGCTGCTTCTTGCGGTCCTTGGCCTGCTTCATGGCCTGGGCCTTCCGACTGCTGATGTGGTCCCTGCCATATAAGGGCACCTTGGTCTGGGGAAGCACCGACTCGGGGACGGGGAGCAGGGCGTCGCCGTGACCTTCGTCTGCAGGGGACAAGGACACAGAGATGTCTTCTATCAGAGCTGGGAGGCAGAATGTCTTGAAAAGGAATCAGCACTTTAGTTTCTCTATATTCTCGGTGTTTGTAAGAACATGCATGACCTGCAGGAACATGCATGACATCATGTGCATGACGTGTTTACCCTCCATCAGATCTGAGCTGCAGCTTCAAGAGGAAATCCCTTTCATTTCTGTTATTGTTTGACTTTAATTTAATTCTTTTAATTGGTATAAACCGGCTAATTCCCAGTTTACCACTTTCTTCAAGTGACCTCGACGTGGGGATTACAGATTACAGTTATCTGGAGCTCGTTCAACGCAGGATTACGATCGTCAGTAACCGACACCAGAACTTTCAGGATTAAAATAAGCGATCACCAACACCTCGGCGTCCCCGGGTGGAACACTCGTCCTGTGAGAACCGGGCTTCAAAGCGCTTCTCTGTCGCGTTCAGGCGACTCTTTGACCCAGAGCCTCCCCGACGGCTCCCACCTGGAAACGCAGCTATTTGAGAGGCTAAAATTAAAAAGCAGAGCCGAGCTAATGAGGGCGCGGGACACGAGCGTCCAATGTGGAGACGTCACAGCACAACGTGATGATTTCACTGCCGCGGCCCCGTGTGTACTTAGCCCAGTTGGTGGCCGCGGGCCAGCGGGAGATTGGACGTGTTGACATACTGGACGACAGAGCCTACATTTATGGTGAGCTGGGTTGCCAGTTTGGGGTATATGTAGACCAGGGGTTTTAAAACTTTTATAGCCAGTGACCTAAATGAGATATTTAGTCTCACCCTGGCACCCAGGCCCATGAAAACATGCTATTACACTTGTCATGTGGCGAGCCACCAGAAACAGCCGCAGCCCATTTTGGGCCCCAACCCCCACAGGAGCCCTGGTGTACATGCACCTTTCATCTGAGCAGAACCACAGCTCTCTGCGGGCGTGTGGGGGAGTCGCACTGGGTTCACAGCCCTCGGCCCCGTCCCACCCTCTATTCATACGACCACGACGAGTCGCTGCGGCTTCCCTGAACTCCTACTTCACTTCATTTATAGCCTCGAACATGCATTAGCCCCGTATGGGCTCTAAGCCACAGCTGGCCCAGTTCCAGCGCCGTGTCACGCACTCCTTTCCGTTTCGTTTTGGCAGATTTGAAAACTCTGCATTTAAACCCCTGTGCTCCTGCGCTGACGTGATCGCTAAGCTACTGAGCAAACTGGGCGGTGAAACAGGGTCAGGGCCTCGCTGCAAATGATGCTTAAAACCTCCTCCTCCTCCTCCTCCTCCTCCTCCTCCTCCTCCTCCTCCTCCTCCTCCCCCACAGTGATGATGGGGATGATGTCATCGCTCCCCATAATGACAGCTTCTTGGAAAAAGCAGGAGAGATCCCCCTCCAGTTTGCTGCTGACACACTTTCTTCTCTCTCCTCCAGTTTGAGTCCAATCAAGTCCTCACTTGCTAATCCTGCCGCTCGTCTAATCTGACCTGTGCTGACGGATCTCATCTTTCATCTCTGCTGCCGGATCCTGGAGAGACGGACCTGAGCTGCAGGAAAACCTCTTTCCTCTCTTCTCTCCTGCACGTTCCTGCTCTTAGCTTCCACTTACTGCTTCCTGGTGTCACGTGCACTCGTAAGAATGAACATGCAACGGTGCAAGAATCATGCTTGTAGGATTGTGCTGCGTGTTGAGCGAGCGCCCAGCAGGAGATGTGTAGTTAAAGCTGACGGGCAGAACGACGAGGAAGAGGAGGAGGAGGAGGGTCAGTAACCCACGCTCTCAGGCTGCATTCTGCTGAATCACTGCACAGCCTGAGACACGGGGAGGGAGGGAGGGAGGGAGAGGAGGAGGAGGAGGAGGAGGCCGATGAAGAGACCAGGGTGGGACTAACACAGAGCGGAGGGAGGGAGCAGAGGATAGTGTGGGAAAGGGAGGCGAAGGGAAGATGAATAGAAGACTGGGAGTTTCTCTTTTTCTTTTGGTTATACAATCATTTGTCAGATGCTGAGATGAAATGATCCGATGTTCTGCAGCTCTGTGACCGGGCTCATGTGCACGTTACTGGACTTCATGCTGACGTTACCCAGCCAGACACACTGCGGCTCTCTGGCTCGGCCCGCTCACAGATTATTTATGTTTCCAGACGAGCTCGGCCTCAACACTAAAACCCCAATCTGCAGGGAAATGAAGCACAAGACAGAATGGAAAGGGTGAGGTGAGGTGAGGGGGGGGGGCGGCGGCGGCGGCGGAGGAGAAGAATAGGGTGGAAAAGATGAGGAGGGGCGGCAGCAGTCAGCCGGGGAAAGAGGAGAAGAAGCAGTGTGGTGGGAGAGAATAGAGAGGCGCAGACAAACAGGTGGGGTAGGTGTGGGAACGGGCAGGTGGGGGGGGAGTGAAGGTGGATCTGAAAGGGAAGACAAAACAGAAAGAGAAGAGAGGAAACTGTAGACGAAGGGAAGATGGGGAACTGCGATTTCACACCTCGACGGGAGCCGGGCGAAGGGCCACAAGCCAAGATTACCCACAAAGCTCGGCTCAGACGCAGCCCTGTCCCTGGCAGCGTTTCACAGGAGCCAGCGAGGAGCCTCCCGAGCACCACCTGTAATCTGCTCCTGTGTTTAGTGTCAGCTGGGGGCCCCGGGGCCACGGGCCACTCACACCAGACCCACTGATCCACGAGGGCCCTTTCAGAGCCCGATGACAGGTTGATCGGCACCTGGCACCGCGTGTTGACAGGGTTCACGGGGGTCAGGGCGCACGGGGGCTGTGGAGTCGTGTGCCTGGGTAATGACAGGTGTCAGCTCGCCGTTAAAGAGCGAGCTGACCCACGGCCACCTCGCGGCCCCCACAGCGACCACGCTGTCGTCATGTGACCACGGAGAGAAGGAATACAGCTGAGGGAGGAATACTGATACTACTGTCCTGTGTGTGTCTGTGTGTGTGTCTGTGTGTGTGTGTGTGTGTGTGGGTCACTTGTGGCTTCATTAAAATTCCTGCACTGACAGAAGAGGAATCACATCTCTGTCCAGCCCGTTTATTTCTCAGCCCCAGATCTGAGGTGATTGACACATGATGCAAATGCAACAGATATAATATCAGATCAATAAGTATCGATAGATTTACTGCAGAACATTAGATTTAAATCATATAATGCAATAAAAACTGGGACTAAAGAGTCGAGTTTTGCGGCAGATATGGATTTAACGGTCCTCTAATAATGAAATGAACTTCACATCAGATAGTTAATATTCAAATGAGCAGTTGATTGATTAGAGTGAGTAATTGGTTAATTGCTGAAGTGTGATGTGAGCCTCACCTCTCGACGGGTGCAGCAGTTTGTACAACTTCTCGTTCCTGCACACGCCTCGGCCGTGCAGCAGCGCGTGCAGCGGCTTCTCCTCGCCGTTCTTGGGCAGGCAGCGGAGCCCGCGCGTGCACGGCCCGGTGTACACGCCGCACGGCTGGCCCTCCTCGAGCGCGCACGTCTGGCAGCAGCCGCAGCCGGGCTCCTTCACCGGCTGGCAGCCCAGCGGCACCGGGGGGCACATGGACTGGGCCTTCTGGTCGCACGGCTCGCACGGCACGTAGGACGCGCCGCCGCCGCTCACGGTGACGCTCAGCAGGGGCAGCACCAGGAGGGACACGCTCAGCAGCATGGCGTCTCTCCTGCAGATACACGGAGCGCAGCGGGATCAGGTGGACGTGACGAATCCTCTCTTTTCCACAGGTTCGAGTCCGAGCATCAGGGGCGTGTGCTGCATCCACAGGTGCGTCGCGCGCACTGTCCCCGCAGCCGATGCTGGAGAGCCCTCGGTGTCCTTCAAGCCGAGCGGGCACAGCAGCAGTCAAATATCCACCCCGTGCGCGTCTGGCCCTCGACTGATGCCCGGTGCCTTTACGCGCAAGCGCCAAGCGAGATGGAGCGTGAGAGGTCCCCGGTGCGGCTCTGCGGGAGGTTCCCCGCACGACGTGAGAGCAGACTGCGGATCTGGGGCTCGGAGCTGGCCTCTTAAGAAACCGAGTGCCGGAGGCGAAGCCTGCAACGATGGTCTGTCAGGCAGCGCGTGGAGGGGGAGGCGCACTTGTCAGGTCCGTGCGCTGAGATGCTGATTCCACAGGGCGGGTGCTGGCTTGTCTCAGATCTGCCAGATACGAGACGATGCTGCTGAAGAGCCTCTCTCTCTCTCTCCCTCCCTCCTCTCCCTCCTCTCCCTCTCCCTCCCTCTCTCCCCCCCCCTAACACAAATATCAGCACGGAGCTCCGAACGGAGGCAGATCGCGTCCATGCGTAAAAGGAAAGGGAATCTGGAAACTTACATTCAAAACGCTGACGAGGAATGAACAACTTCCAAACCATGTTCCTGCAGCCCGAGCAGCTCCCCGTCCTCCCGGGTAAACTGGGCCGTGACTGTTGAGAAAATGTGACTCAATCCAACAGATTTCATGGCCCACGGTGATGATCAAGTGGAAAATATGGCTTCTCCTGTGAGGAGCTCGAACAAGTTGAGTGGAGATGTTATGAGCAGCTGGTTTCTGGTCCCTTAATGGGATTTATTTTTCTTTCTTTCATGATGTGGTGGTTTCGGTGCCCGTTCCCCTGGTCACACAAACCACAAAAACAAATAGAGCCTCACTCCACATCCTGCTCCTACTCAGAGCGCCTCGGCCTGATGAGGTCTACTCCTCATTAATGACCCCCGATCGTCCCTCACTGGACAGACCCCACCAGGGAACCTCACTCTGCAGTGGGAGGATGCGTGTGGGGGTTTGGACCCATGCCTGATCCTGATCTCCTCCAAAACCCAAACACTTGTTCAGATGCAATTAGAGGACCCAGATACTTAAGTGGACCACAGACATGGTTTCCATTGTCCCCCTGCGGAGCTGCCAGATGGATGCAGCGGTGAACCTCGGCTGTGTAATGGCACCGAATGTTCTCCTCTGCTCTTCCAGAGTAAAGGGTGGGTTCATGGAAGCTTTTACAACTCCCCTCAGATAACTGTGGAGCTCTCGGGTTTGCCAAAAACACTGTAGCTTTAAATATTTGTGCGATGCCGTCTTAACCATAACAAATGTTTCCTCCAAAGATGCAGCGACGGGTCCAGATCGGGCAAACTGCACTCAGTGTGACCTTGTTCTGTGACTGAGAGGTCAGCGTCCAGTGAGATGAATGCTCACTCTCAGCCCCTGAGTGTGTGTGTGTGTGTGTGTGTGTGTGTGTGTGTGTGTGTGTGTGTGTGTGTGTGTGAGCGAGCACTAAACACCCATAATTCACTTGGAGTTTTGGCACATGGCCTCATGCACCATCAGCATATTTTTGTTTTCAGTAAACAGAACCCCAGCGGAGCGGGAGATAAAATGCGATGCTCTTGACCCTGGACATGTTCCACTGTCCCCATTTCTCAACTTGTTGTTTTGTTTGATTTCTTTCTTCACTTCCTGTTTTTCAGTTTCGAGTGACAGATCTGTGTCGCGTCAGTCGTTGTTGAAACTGACCTTTTCACTCCCTGCACCCATCAAAGCTTCGGTTCCTTTGTTTCATCCAGTTTCACTTCCGTGTTTTCCCTCTCGGCACGCTCTGTGCACGTCACCCGACCCACGCTCGCCTTTGACCCTCGACCTTTGCGCCGTATCAGGTGTCGAGCGACGTCACGCAGGGTTGAAAGGTCAGCCCCCCCCCCCCCTTTCATTCCCTTCATCTACCTGTCACGCGTGGAAGAAAGAGCGCCATTCAGATTGAAACGTGACGGACACATCTGTCTCTCACGGCTTCCAAAACAAAGAAACAGCATCCCGAGACTCTGCTGCACATTTATGATTCATAAATTGATGATTTATGACATGTTGGCAAAGCTCATGTGTCTACACTTGTTGTGTTTCTCCAGATGTGAGAAGGAGGAGGCGTCGTCCAAGTGCTGGGGTTAGTAGTCGACAGTCGGCGAACATGGGTCGTATACACTCGTGGTGGATGCAGCTGCAGGATTCTCCTCAATGACAGTTCACCATTTGGCTTTTCTGCAGAAGTGTTAGAGGGTCAGCACCTTAGCTTAGCTTAGCTCATGACTGGAAACCGGGGGAAACCGCTAGCATGAGGCACACATGTACAACTTCATCTTCTTGGTTGAGCCCAGCCTGTTTGTAAATATAAGCTGTATATAAATATATATTTGTACATATAAAAGCGCTGCAGCAGTAGCTTCATTGTGTTGAGCTTTAATTATCCCAGCTAACTGGAAACACGTGTGAGCCCTCATGCTCTGCACATGTAGACCTGATTCAAAGTCCCACTCTGAACTGAACGTCCTGTTCCCACTGGATCTGGAATCATACACCAGATATGCCAGATGATGCCAAGGAGAATAACACAGTTTAAAAGGAGTCTGAGGTCATTCTCATGTCATTATCGATCAGGAATGAATCCTCACCACTGAAAACACGAGTAGTAGATGTGAAATAATGGAAACAACTCTCATGCAAGTTGCTTCTATCTGCATCAAGGTCATCCCAGGGTCACGTGATACCACCGAAGGCTCCACAGCAGCTACTGGACGGACTTTGTGGGGAGACTGGTTTTAAAACTCAGAATTAGTTGAATTTAAGAAACCCTCTCTGTGATAAACTGTGATTTTGATGAGGAGCACCTGAACGCACCATCAGTTTGGGCCCTGTGAGGCGTTCAGGATCCCACCAGCTCCAGTAACTCTTACCTTGGACGTCCTGGTCCGTGTGAAGTGAGGAGGCAGGAGGCAGGAGGCAGGAGGCAGGAGGCAGGAGGCAGGAGGCAGGAGCAGGAGGCAGGAGGCAGGATCACAGAGGTAGATGGTGTCATGCAGCTGAGACCCTCCCCGCCCTGCAGCGCTGGGTCCTCCCCACATCCTCTAGGAGACAGCAGAAGAAGAAGAAGAAGAAGAAAGGTGTCTGTGAGCAGGAGAAGAAGATGAATGTGTCTCCCAGACTCGGCTCCTGACAGGATACCACCCACTCACACCTGGGCCCTCGGGGGCCTCAGTCGGGCCCGAGAGGATCACAGAGACACAAATCTACGTTTCCCTCCATCTTCACCTCAACACGTCTGAAGTCTTGGGATCAGGAATGTATTGCCCTCTTGTGTAATGTTGTGGTTGATGTTCTGACTGTGGAGGTTGTGTTGTCGTGTGTGTTTGTTTGTGTGTCTGTGGGACGACGTAAAAGACACTTAACTCACTGAAGGATGAGAAAAGGGTCACAAACAAACTCAGTTCATGTTAAATCTCTCGTCAGTGACATTTCTCTGATATTCTCCTTATTAATTAAACATATTGAGATATATATATGTATAGGATCTAGTGTAATTCAGTGCAGAGATTTGTCGACATGTATTCAAACCTCATTACACATTTTATAACACGTTAACTAATGTGATGACACAGGGCTTGTCCCACAGTCACATGTTTAAGTTATTATCTCATTCATCATGCAGCCTTTCATCTGTGACTCCCTCCTTCTCCTCCTCCTCGGTTCCTCAGCTCCAGGCCTCAGCTTGGCCTTCGCCCCCTGACCTACTTATCAGGAGACTCCGACGCTGCTGCTGCTGTGGACAGACACGACTGAGTGGGACCGTCTGAGCGGAGCAAAGGATCCAAGTAAGAAGCAGCCTCAGCACAAAGCGCGAGGGAATCGATGGGACGCGTCGCGGCGGTGTCGGGTTCCTCTCCAGCACCAGGACCCGGGGCCAACGTGCTGCGTTACACGGGAGCAAGACGGGGAAACGTCTGCGAGACAATGAAGTCATCATCTCTGTGAACCTGAGACCTTCAAAGCCTCCGAGGCCGAACGAGCGTCAGGAGGCAAATCAGACAGAACCCAGTTCTGAGGATTCTCTCTGGTGACCCCTCGTCCTCCATCACACGTCCTCCACGTTCAGAGGGTCCTTCCTCTCTTCCTCTCGGCCTCTCGGCTCGTCAGAGACCTGGGGGCCCGCTCCTCGCAGCCAGGGGCCCCAGGAACAAGCCCCCGAGCCGACGGGTGGCGTGATGTTACCCACAATGCACTGCTGGACTGCACATCTCATCCATGTATCCAGCTCATTGTAGATCATTGGCTGCAAGTTGGAGCGACTGATTTGTGCCATATGACACAGTCAGACTTTACTATAAGTGACGACCGCTGGAAATGTGCTGAGGCTGCATGCACAGCCCCCCCCAACCACACACACACACACACACACACACACACACACACACACACACACACACACACACACACACACACACACACACACACACACACACACACACACACACACACACACACACACACACACACGGTTCCCAGAATACAGTAACCACTTGATTTTCTGAAATAATTAGAGCGAGAAGTGCACGTGGGATAAACCAGGCATGAATCAAACAATTTAAGAAGCTCACAGATGGTGACTCCTGGAAATTTCCCATGATGCACTGGAGAGAAATGTTGAGAGCAGACTGTGTTTCCTGTGTGTTACAGGTTTGAATTGAGCAAAGGCACATTTTCATGGGATCTGGGATCTGCTGCTGCTGCACAGGAAGTGTGTGTTTCATGTCTCTGGCAGCGGCAGCAGCAGCAGCAGCAGCGTTTGTTTGAAAGAGACGGCGAGCCAGAAAGAGCGCCACCTACAGAAACACCAGTGTCCCCAAGTGAAACAGCAACAACACAAGGACTTGTGTACCAGCTGCAGGCAGGATGGGAAGCAGATCAATATTCCTGTAAACCGCCTGCTGCCTGCGGTGATTCACAAACTTGTTAAGATGACGCTGCACTTGTTATTTCCACGACACAGCAGCTGCAGCCACGACACACGGTTCCACATGAGGTGGCGCATGTTTGGGAAATGCAAACCGCAGATCCGCAGGGTGCCGTGCCGGGCATCGCAGCTCCAGGTAGTGAGGCAGCTGCGGAGCGGCAGGCTGCAGGGCCCGGTGACGGATTGGAGGAAGCCGTGTGTGAGATGGCAGATTGGCTGAGACCCTGTCAGCACATCTGTGTGGCCCTGGCAGCGGTGGTGGATCGGGCAAAGCTCATTGGATCCAGATGTTGGAAAAGCTTTGGCTTCGCCTGGGCCTCGCCGAATCTATTCAAAGAGCAAGTGCTTTTTCCTCTCGGTGATTTCATGCGAGCTGCAGCGAAGACAAATCGTGTCAGGTGGTGTTTCTCTCGAGGGACGCTGACACGTGGCGAGCGGATTCCTGGATTTCAACTATCCCACATCCAAACTCTTAAATCTGACGTGTCGCTACTAAAAGTAAAGTTCAGGCTAAATCCAGGGTTTGGCCGCCGTGACTCCGCTCCCGCACCTGGAAAGCGCAAAGTCGGAAACTAGCAAAAACATTTCTTAGAAAAGAACAGTTTTGGCGCCATCGTCGGCGCCATCACTCACACGAAAATGCTTTCTCAGAATTTGCGGTTCCTGCTCGTCTGCAGTGTGTTATAAAGACGATCTGCCCGAGAAAATATGGACGAATTTGGCAAGAGGAGGATCTCAGAGGGATCGTTAGGATTTACGGCTCCGTGGCCTCGGCCCTTGTTGTGGGCCCGAGCCGCCCGAGGCTGCGGTCACGCTGTCCTCCGCTCTGCTGCTTTCCCGCTGGCGTCGGCACACAGCGCCGTGAGTGATGGTTGGGTTTTATGGGAGAGGGTCTTTCCCAGAATAAGTCCTGCTGTGGTTTTCAGGGTCAGTGTGACTTGGAGAGGCTAAACTAACTTCATCTGGCCTCGTTTGTGTTTCTCATACATCATCTGTGTCGAGTGTTTCCTCCACTTATCGTTTCAGGACGACTTCCTCCCAGAAACAAACAGTTGCAACACTCACGAGTGTGGGCGAACACACACACACACAGACACACACACAGACACACACACGATATGTGATTGGGCTTCAGACAGCACAGACACAACCTGGCCGACATCTGATCTCTGCAGTCTGGGCTGCTGGAATCCGTTAGGACTCGTTTCTCATGTGTTTTGGTAGAAAGCGGATGAGAAGTGGATCACACACAGAAGATGGATGGCTTCACTCCTGTCACCTCACGTCAGGGGTTTGATCTGAGCTGCACTGGGGTCGTGTCCCCCAGGTGGAGGGGAGACGCTGACCTGCAGACATTCAGCACTATGTTCCACACTGACCCTGGAACAGGCGCCACCATCTTCGTATCTGTGCAGCAGAGATGTGGAGCTGCAGTATCGAGGTGCATGCTCGACCAATCAGGAGTCAGCCTCAGCTGTCAATCATTATGTCTGTTTTATACATCAAATAACTATTAAAACCAAACTGATCCGAAACCTGAACACAGAATGATCGAAAATGACAGAAACCCTCTTGGACAAACTTTTATTTGACATCTTAGATAGTTTTTAGTTTGGTCCAAGTCCCGTCTGCTCACACGGAGGACCGATAAAACCTTCACAGCACCAGGGAGCCAAGGAACCATCGGACTGGATTAACTATCACTTCAATCTCTTTACAATCTTTACAGCATCAGCTCGATTATTCCAGAGAGTTGATTTGACAGAGTTTGTTTTGTCTTGTTTCCGTGCAGAACTCCGATGCCTCGATCGTTCCCAGTAACCTGGACGGTAACCCCCCCGAGGCTGCGTCTCTCCGAGCCAGTAAAGTGTGATCAGCTCGATCAGGTTGGTTCCTGCCTCCATTCAGAGCCCAGTGGTTTGAACTCAGAGATCTGCTGACGAGGGAACGCTCGCTGCAACCTTCAATCACGCAGTAAACATGTCAGCTCTGCACGCTCATAAAGCAACACCCCTCATTTAATACTGTTCGACTGCAGCGTGGTGCCGTGAGGTGGGCTCGTCCACCGCCCCGTGCTGAAGGCTCCTTCAGACGCCTCCCTCCCTCCCAGAGAAACAGGACCCGAAGGCGTGGATCATTCCCGACCCGACCTTTCCCAGGGTTCATAGCGCTTCGGTGGCAAAGAGGTCGCGGCGCTGGCGAGCAACAAGACGTCCACTGCTCGAGTATCAGTTTTCAGCTGATGAACAGATATTGGTACATGTGTTATAAAACCAAGGGGGGGGGGGTGTCCAACTGCAGCTCTGTTGCTAGGCGACAGCAGTGAGGATTGAGACCTGCTCAGATTGAGTCAGACTGAAATCAACCGATTCCACTGACGACACGCCCACGTCGGACGCCGTCCACCGACCAATCAGAGTCAGGTATAGGCAGACTCCGCCCACGTAGGTGATGACGACAGGACGTACGCATGTCAAACAATAAGGAACTTTAATGACTATAATCGTTTGTTCAGATGTTCAGATGTAATCAGCTCCTGCGGCTGTGTTCTTGTACAAACACTGACAATTCTCCTCAACAATTATGTGTGATGGAGTGTGGACGTGTGGCGGCAGCACAACGCCGGCCTTTGTTTCCCGCCGCGGGTTCAGCAGCGTCAGGTGATGTGTCCTTGAGGATCCTGCATGTCACCGGAGGCCGAGCGCACCAGCACCATTCCACAGGCAGCGAGTTTCCGTGAGCGCTGCAGATGGTTATCAGAGGCGCTGAGCTCGGCACTTGTGCGTTCCTGAGATCGTGCAGCGATCGAGCTGCGTCGCCTGCGAACGAAAACAAACAAACACCCCGTCCTCCCGATCTGTCAGAGATACGTGATGGTGACCTGAGGGCCGAGCCAGGTCACGTGACACCGCCGGGGGGGGCGTGGCAGGATGTCAGGACTCAGAGTCTGGACAGAAACTCAGAAACGCTGAGAGAGCGAGCAACCGTGAACTGTAAATAAAAATGGACGACATGACGGCTCCTCTAAAGTCAAATCATCTTGATCGCCCCCTGGTGGCTGGCTGTGGTATAGCTGGTAAACCCTGTCTGCTCCATGTCAGCAGATGGGACATGGAGCAGTACAGTTCATGTGTTTCTGATCCGTTTGGTTCTGTCTGTGGTCGGTGCCGCTCCCTGTACCGGTCTCAGCTCCTTCGCTCTGCAACACCAACCTTTGTCTTGTTTGTTTTATGAAACCTTATCTTGTAATAACTGAATATTTCAGTCAGATATAAATAATCTGGCACAAACCGTCCTGTAAAACAGATACTTGTCATTTTTCTGGAACGACTAGAACCAGATTCTCAACCGGAGTTGGACTTGTCTCCAGTTGGTGCTTAAAATAACCTCGGCTCCGTAACTCTCCCACACCTGCAGCCGTCAAGGCCGCGCTCCTCCGCCCGCCAGCTTCTCCTCCGCCCGCCAGCTCCTCCTCGCCAGCTTCTCCTCCGCCCGCCAGCTCCTCCTCGCCAGCTTCTCCTCGTGGACTCGGAGTCGGAGCTGAGAAAGGAAAACAAGGCTAAACAAACGTTTCACTGAGCTGTCACTCACACGTCCTAATACCCACTGCACTGGTGATTTAATGAGATGTGCGGCCTGAGTCACTGTTCTTGGCAGAGACGTCTTACAATCACACTCGGGGGGGTTGATGGATATGTGTCGAGGGGATGCACCATGTTCCTCACAACACACACACACACACACACATGCACATGCACGTTGCTGCTTTGACTCTTGTGTAAAACACTCTTTTTATGGCGTGAAGTTTGTTTGCACTTGTTCCAATCCGTGGTTCCTCCACCTGGATCCTGCAGATCAGCGGCAGGCTGCGTTCACATCTCCTCTCACATCTCACCAGAGCTTATTGTTGCAGCGTATTTGCAGAGCGAGTCTCAAAGCCTTCCAGGATTAGGGCTTTAGACAGTGGCATTTCTCGGGGATTATGCTGCATGTACTGCTCGTACTGCTCGTACTCCTCCTCCTTGGCAATTCACGAAAGGCTCAAACCGAGTTAATGAACCCGTTGACTTTGCAGAAGGCTGCAGACCTGAATACGAGAGGGAGTTTAGAGCTCACACCTTTAGGGTTTGGCAAATCTGTCATGAATCTAGAGATTTGCAGGCCTCGTTCTGCGGCTTTGACTTTGCTGCAGGAACTCGGAGTGTGTGTGATCAAGGAAAGAGGCCGAACTTTTCCTCTTTGTGCAGGTACATGAGATGACAGGGAAATCCAGCAAAGCAAATCCTTGCCGCCGCCGCCGCCGCCGCCGCGACCTGAACCCGAGCTCTCGCAGTCGAGACCTGAACCACGTCGTCCAGCTCCAGCGCCGCCGGCGAGGAAGTCAAAGTTTCCGTCTCCCTCTCTGCGTTCGTGAAGCAGCTTCCTTCCCCGGCCAAGGAGACAGAACAGGCTGCTATTAATTACAAAGAAATATTATCCTCTCGCAAGAGGTTCGCAACAACACGTGTATCCAAAGCAAACAGATACGGTGTGGAGGCTTGGTGCCTTGTACAGCTGCCATGCCAAACCCAGGCCCACAGATCCGCTTACAGCAGATCAGAGACAGGCAGAGGGGGGGGGGGGGGGGGGGGGTGGTTATCAAGCCTGCTGCAGCATCATAATTCCCACTTCACATCATTTCATCCTCACGCCTCCACCGACAGCAGAGCAGCTAAAAGTCAGTTCCCTGTTTCCTTCCCTCGTCTCTGCAGCGAGCTGACGAGCAAACGTCTTCAGGAACCTGATTGCACGATAAACACTTTGCAGCGTGAAAGCAGATGGTTGTGTGGGAGTTGTTAAGTATGCATGACACCACATCATCCGTGCAGCGCAGGCGGAGGAGGGGGGGGGGGGGAGCTGCACAGAGGTGGTGCTGTGAGTTGCAAGAGGAGATTTTCATGAAAACGTCCAGAATCGCAAGGGAAGTGACCTCGAGGCCCTCGAACGCACCGCGATGCATTCAGGCACCTGATCCACCGTGAGACCGAGCTGCTGGATCCTCGTCAGCTCCGAGGCTGCGAGTGCAAGTCCAGCTCAAACCGCTTGGCAGCGCAGGCGTGGGATCGTTTTCCTAGAAAGCTAATGTGATCTTGTAATTGTAATTTTTACGACTTTTCAGGGATTCAGTTTCAAGTCCACTTTCAAATTGGTGCGGGTCCATTTCATAAATTTCATTGTGTCTGGAGAGTCTTTTTCTCGGAGCGAACCTCGGAGACATAAATCTGAGACACAAGTGGAGTTAACTTTCCTCCACTGGTCCAGATGGATTTCAGAGGTTTTAAGTTTTATGCATCGTTGGAAATAACAACGAGCTCCGTCCAGAATCCAACGCACGATGATATCTTACACCTCCACCAGGTGCAAAGGCAAAGGCCTGAGACCACGTGCTGTTAGACTGATCCTGGAGAAGAATGTGAAACCGCTCTGGACACGAGATGAACGGATTCTCTTCAGGTTCATCAGCAGATCAACAAACAGAGGTTGTGTTTCTGGATCTGGGATCCTCTTCCTCCTGGAAGCCGACCTGATGAAGAGGAGACTCAGACCTGGAGGAGTGAGGCCTCCCAAGAGGACGGTGGACACTCATCAGAGCCTTCATCATCAGCTGCAGGGTGAGCCGCAGCACGTCCACATCATCATCAATCATCATCATCATCACATGTGGCCGTTGTCGGTGCTACTCCGAGGCCGTGAACCTTTGAGCAGGTGAATCAAACCTCCATCGAGGCCCAACACTTTCAGATTCTGCCCCAGATCCATGACAGTAAAGGAAGAGGCAGATGTTCTATAGGAGCTGATTCCACGGTGAAGATGCAGAGAACAACGTGAACGTTCTGCTGAACTCCTACTGGGCTGCAAGAATTCCTGCTATGCTGGACCCTGACAGATTTACAGGGTGGTGGACGCTCGCAGTTTACAGACGGAGGAATTTACTGCACATGCAGAGAGCGGAGGGCGTGTGGCCGTGCACGCTCGTCTCCGACTCCTCACATTTATCTGGGATGGAATATTGCGCCGAGCCGCCGTCCAGGCTGCAGAAGAATGTGATGTTTTAAGGCTGAAGCAGATCTCTTCACTTCTGGCAGCCTGGTTTCTGAATGAATGTGTCCAGGGTCCAGGTTCCAGCGCGGAGGAGATCGTCTCGCTTTTTATTGCCGTTGGCAGAATTCACAGACTAAATAATGGTTGTGCAATGGAATCGGGGCAGCAGGAAATAAATGGTGGTGGTCATGTTCATTCATGCCGGTAATTATCGCTGCCTTTTCAAGAAAAGAAGGCGAAACCCCCTCAAAGCAAAGAAATTATTAACTTTGGAAACGCACCGGGTGGACTGCAAAGATCCAAAAGTCCAAACCGCTCCCGAGTTTCCAGATCTATCTTCGACTTCAACGTTTCTTTTCACGGGTGAAGCTCGCATGTTGTGGATTCCCAGGGAAACACAGGCCCTTGGACCCGGGCCCTCCCCAAAGCCCCGGGGCTCCCGAGGGCCGCGTCGTAAACACAGACGCTCAACGCCCGGCGTGACTCATGGTTGGGAGGATTCGATTTAGTTTGTGTTTTCTCTCAAAGTGTCGGAACTTGTTTGAAGCAGGTGACCTCCGTCCCCCCCCCCCCCCCCGTCCCCCCACTTTGACCCTTTGACCCTTTGAGCCAAGACTTCCAATCTCAATATCCTGAATCTTAATCTCAGGATTGTTTAAAGAATCTCTTGCTGTCTTGTTCGTGCAAGAAAACAAGAGGAAACATTTGTCCTCATCAAGATCCAGGTCACGAGGCCTCGTCTTCTCCCCTCCACCTCACGGATTTGAATCTTCACTCCAGCGTTGGCGTGGCAGATACGAGCGTCCGTGATTAGCCCTCTGATGCACGCTCGCTGTTCCGCAGCGATTTCACACGAGCGTGAAGCGAGCAGGCAGCCGCTGAGCTGCCGGGGCCTCGCGTGGAGCTGCTTTGGCGGGAGAACAGCTGGGCCGTGTCAGAGCCTCTTCATGCAACATGTGGACGTGAAGCCCAGTGAAACGTTTCCCTGATCGGCCCGATTATCTGTTATCTGAAGGAAACCCTCACACTGCAGATAGGACACCGCTGAGGAGGCTTCCTGACATGATGGAGACAGAGATGAGCTTCAGGGCTGCAGAGAGGGGAAGGTGGCAGATTTCATCCATCATGGACTCTGACGTCTTTGGGAAGCAAGCGAGCAGAAAGAGGAGTCGACCACGGACGAGTGCAAAGCAAAACAAGCACCTTGATCTTTCCACTTGATAAGAGTCGAGGGGCAATTTCCCCTTGATGGAATATTTACAGTCCGGTGGAGTCGGCATGTGCTCGGGTCAAGTTTTCCAAACGCCTGAGCGTGTGTGTGAGTGTGTGTGTGTGTGTGTGTGTGTGTGTGTGTGTGTGTGTGTGGGGGGGGGTGTGGGGGGGGGGGGTGGTACCTGAAGGTTCCCACTGCTCAGACGTTCCCCAGCTGGAGCTTCACAGAGAGGCGGGACTCACACTGGTTATCTGAGCTCTACATTCTCATCTGCTCCAGCAACACTCACGAGGTCGGCAGCGCTCGCACCATCGCAACGTCCACGTGGTCCGTGCACGTGGTCCGTGCACGTGCTGCACACGTTTCGTCTCTTTGAGTATGTGTGAACTCCAACACTCGGTTTTTGAGTTTAATAAAAGACGTTTCATCAAAGCAGAAACACAGACGGTCCTGATCTTGAATTCAATAACGTGGCCTGAACCCAAAGTGACCGAGTGTGTGTGAAGGAATCAAACGGCGTCGCCACGAGGACGCAGCAGAACGCACGTGACCTCCGACCCATGATGCACTGCATGTGCCTCCCTCACAGCTCTCAATGTGGCGCGGTGGAAGAGCGGAGAGCGACAGCCTGTGTGTAATTGGTCAGAGGGGAAGTGTGTCATGCATATTTGTGAGCATGAACAGCGTCTGCAGCCGTGGGAACTCTCACAGTTTGGACTTTATAATTAGTATTTCTCTCTCTGCGTCTCGGGCCTGAAACCAATCGAGCTGCAGCGGCTCTGCAGACGCTCGACCACGAACAGCTGATGTCAATCTGTTTGCACTCGATCGACACTGAGCTCGGTCTGCAGGTTCTGCTCGTTCTGCTCGTGGCTCCAAACATCAAACTGTGATCCGATAAGAAAATGGAAAGTGACATCAGCACACAGGTTGTTTCCCTCTTGTTCAGATCTGTGAGACAAACTGTGATTGATTGATTAAACACAGAGCTGCAGACACACACACACACACACACACACAACACACACACACAGTGGAGACTGTTGCTGAGTGAATCACTGACTTTGTCTCCCCCTGCTGGTGGTTTTCATTCTAGCAGTTCACTCCACACTTTTCTTCTATCAGGGGAAACCGCTGTTTGTATTTCACATTTTTGTGAATTCAGCAAATGATGAAGCTCATTTCTCTCTTCCTCATTAATCAGCACATACAGTCGGCTGAGCACATCGTCACAGTCTGTTCTTACCTGTGTTGCACTTCTCCACACAGCGGCACATGTCAGGAAATACTTAAGTATTATATTTATGTTTCCTACTTTAGGTTCTCTTCCTCTTCTGCTTCCTGCTCGGACTCCACTCACCTGATTGTCTTCACCTGTGTGTGTGTGTGTGTGTGTTGCGTGTGTGTGTGTGTGCATGTGTGTGTCTGTGTGTGTGCGCTCACCTGCAGCTTAATGAACATGAGCTCAATCAAGAGATAAATCAGGTTCTGTGTCACAGAGGAAATCAAACTTTCAATAACTATTCAATTAAAGATTCTGTCAGAGGATTTTAAATCTCAGGTGAAGAAGCTGATTCCTTCCTGTTGCTCTTTTATCTCTATTATTATTATTGAATCATTTATTTCTTCTTCTCTTGTTCAGCACAAAACCAGTAAACATGTTTTTAAATGAACGTCCTCCGGCTGTTTTATAAATCTCTATAAATCATGTTTAATATCTTTAACCAATGCAGATTCAGGGAGAAACAAAAAGAAGACGCTGAAATGTTGAATGGAACTGACTTGTATTGCTTTAATGTTCTTTTTTTCTCCTTAGGAACAGGTAAGCCATGACAATATAATGTAAATGAGAAGCGCAAAACCAAATGTGAGACCCTCGGTACATTCGTTCACCCCCGGAGCCTCACCGGAGTTCACCGGAGCTCACCGGAGTCTCACCGGAGTCTCACCGGAGATCCTCCTCCGGAGATCCTCCTCCGGCTCAAAGCAACAGGTACAACGCGGCGTTCCTCAGATTCACTCAGAGAACTTTCATCTTTTAATGTTTTTCTTTTTCTTTTTCCAAAATGACTAAAAGTGGATGGAGCCTGGTCGGGGGGTTTCAGAGCACCGTGCCTCTTGGCTTTCAGCGAAGCGGCACCGGACGTCCCTGCTCTGACGCTCACAACGTGGGAATGAACCAAATCATAACCAACAGGTGAGGAGAAGGAAAAGAATAAATAAGAATAAATAAATCAGTGACGTTCAGGAGCTGAAGCTTCAGCGACGGCCGCGTGGGATCTCTGTTTGTTTAAGTGCTTTGTTCGTTTCCCATCAGGCCGCGGGGCGTCTGCTTCGTCTCGCTGTGTAAACGCATCAGTATCTGACCTTTGACCTCTGAGATCCGCTGCCGGAGCAAAGCTTTCAAAACGTTTAACACAAAAAAACAAACTGAAGGTGAAAAAGGAAAAGCGACATGCATCAGTCGGGAACAGACGGCGAGTGTTTGAATCTTTGGCTAAATGATAAGTGGAGCTGTTTTCATATTGCATGTGAGGTTTCCCTGCTTCCCTTTGTGTCGTGAACCGTTTTTTAAAATCTACGCCGACTTCTACGAGTCGCTCAGACGCTCGCGTCCATGCAAATCAGACTCTCGGCTTCTACTCTCATGCCCTACCTCGTTCTGAGAGGAAAAGTAAAAGGAACAAACATGACGAGCCCAAAAACAAACATATACATGTACAAAGTAATGTACACCATATATTCAAACACATTTCAAAATCGTCAGACTTTGAAATCATTAGCCAAAATAAGTATATCTTTTTTTTCTCAACCCATTAGGTCATCTTCTTTATCTAGACTGTACAATATATGTATATATGAGTAATCATGAGGGACCAAAGCAACAAAAATAAATACTTTTTCGCTATGTCACCTTTCAAAGTAGTATATCTATGTACATTATATCAATATCAATTCTCCTTAGCTTATTGTGATGGTTGAGCGAGTGTTCAACAAGCAGGCGTTTGCACAGTGTGGAAACTTTTTCTCTTTTGTTTTTCTAGACCACGTCTCTACACGTAGATCGGTGACGACACCGTGGAACACAAACCGTCCTGGATACAGCGAAAAGTTAACCCTGGCTGAAAACCAAAGAAAAGTCAAAACAGAGCGTCTCGCCATCGTGTGACTACTTCAACAATGGGTTGTCTACGTCTTTTTCTCGAGTAAAAAAAGGTTTCATGTTCTATTTCATGCAGTCTGTGACAAGTCAGACAACCTGGGTGAACTTGTCTAAAGGTTTTAAAGTCGGCACACAGCGTAGAATGTTTCAGTGATGGCGTGATGAGGATGGCGAGGGGGCGTGGTGCGTTCAGGGACATCAAACATGCATAAAGAACAGTGCATAGGTCCAGGTCATGGGGCCGGTCCCTGGTCATCTCCAGTGTGTTTGAGTGGCAGCGTCTATCAACAGATCCACTACTGCAAGCAGTCGGTGACGGGTGGGGGTGGGGGTGGGGGTGGGGGGGGTCCAAGCCTTAACGAGTGGCGCCACCTTGTGGACAAAGCCCCTCTCCGGCTGCCATGCGACCAGGAGCTGATTTCAGGCCAGAGTCATCCAATAAGCTTTTGAGAAAGAGTGGGAGGGAGCGAGCGGCTTGGACCGGGGGCCGAGCCGATGCTGACGTGTGGCGACCCGGAGCGTGGCGCTTGTTTTTTTTTTGTTTTCTAGAGTCTGGTCTGCCGTGCGCAGTTTCGATCGGTCGCTGTTTCCCTGCGGAGCCCTTTCCGAGCAGACCTGGAGAAACACCACTCAGAGATTTCACAACGACCCAGTGGGGGGGGGGGGGAGAAGAACCGAGCTTAAAGATCAAGCTAACATGCAGAAGGTCTTCTCTGTTTTGTTCAAACTTTTTTCCTGAAGACGAGTTCAAGAAGAAACCGTGTTTCTTTTCTCTTTTTTTTTTTTTTGTTTTGTTTTGTTTAGTTCAACACTTTCATCTTTTGAAAAGAGGAAATCAAAATGGCTTCGTAGCTACATCATTCTTGCACGTGTATTGCAACAACCTTTGGTAAATCAATCGACAGAAAGGACAACAGAAAACCCCTGAAACATACGAGTCCTCACGTGTTCCCCGTCTCAACTTTGCATTGTTACATTTCCTCCCGTGCGCCGCTCCTCCTCCTCCTCCTCCTCGCTTGTCACGTTCTCCGGCTCCACTTCCTCTGACGCCACTTTGGATCCACGACAAATCCTTCGCACAGACTTCTCTTCTTTCCAAAAAAGACCAAAGTCAAAGACAAGCCATCAAGGCAGAGAGAAAACAAGAGAAACAAACCGACAGGAAACAGAAAAAAAGAAAACATCTTCGTCGAGTCCGAGGCGCCGGCGAAGAAGGAAGATTCCAAGAAATGGCTGCCGCCATTTAAAAACGCCGGGGGTTTCACCGCTTCATCATTTTGGAGACGAAGCTGACGATGGCGGAGGCGGGCTGATCCGGGTCCAGCTCCGCGAACAGGTGGCTCACGTTGTCCGTCGTGCTTCCTTGTTTCCTCGCCACGAATCCAAAGAGTCTGGAAGTTAAACCCCCAAACAGCTGTTGAGTATTCAAACTGGTTTTCTAAGAAGCATCTAGTGGTTAAACTGTGTTTCTACTGTACTGACCTGACGGAGCCGCCTCCTTCTTTTCCCCATCTGAGTGCACAGGAAACAGATGAACAGTTAATAACCAATCAAACGGTTCATGTTCCCGTGTTAAAGCCATGAAGGGTCTTACTTCCTGTCCTGGGGGTCCGTGTCACAGTAGGTCACCGTGTTGATGGGGTAATGTCGCCTGAAGAAGATTCTGCAGCAGGAGAAACAGAAACACACCAGTTACTGGAGGAAGTGACGAGGAGCAGACCTTTAGAGTCAAAGTTCGAGAGGAACTCGTCACGTGTGTGTGTCTGTGTGTGTGTGTGTGTGTGTGTGTGTGTGTGTACTCACTTCCTCTGACTGTCCGTGAGTGTGATGCCCTGTGGGGACACCTTGAAGTGGACCGTGGTGGCCGCCGGCAGCGGGTTGGTCTCCAGGGTCTGGCTGATCGCCTTGGCGACGGCCTGAGGCCCCGTGAGAGACTCCATGTCCACGGAGTTGATGTAGAGGACGTTACACGCTGTGGGGGGGGGGGGGAGGGGAGAGAGAGAGAGAGAGAGAGAGGTGGTGTTAGATAACCCCGCTGAGAGGAGAGAGAGGATCTCAGCATGAACAGAGTGAACCAGTATTTACCATGAGCTTCTTCAGGAACCTTCTGAACTGTAAAGTAAAGGTGTGGACATGTGAACTGATTCATGTAGAAACACACAAACACTGAACGTGTCCTGACGACTGGATGGATTTAGTGGATTTAAGAACCTGACGATTCTCCTTCTTACCTGCTCCTTGTTTCATGAGCTCCAGCCCAGGATCAGTGGGCGTCGCCAGCTCCAGGGCCTCTTCGTTGGGATCTGAGAGGAGAGAAGAAGAAGAGCGTGAACCTCCTCCACTCCCTGAATCCACATGAGACACGAGGGACGGGGGCTTGGGCGGACCTTTGGCGGGGATCATCAGTTTGCAGGGCAGAGCCAGCGGAGTCATGGAGTGCTGGTAAACCAGAGCGGACAGGCACCCGAAGTACGGCTCGTTGGGACAGCCCTTCAGACGCACGCCTTTCGGGCTCGTCTCGATCAGGAAGTGTCTCACCAGCTCGGTGGTCAGGTCCCCGACTGGAAAACACACAACTACGGGTCAGATGTTTGACTTTCTGCTGTGAGGAAGCTCCGTGCTGCGAGGCAGCGCTTTGTTTTCACCTTTCTTGGTTTGTTGGACAGTCGGCGGGGGGCAGGCCACCTTCATGGCCAGACCGTACGCCCCCCGGAACGAGTGGCTGTCCCGGATGATGAAGGCCCCGGGCTCCCGGTCCTTCAGCAGGTTGATGGCTGAGAGAAGGAGAGAGGAGGAGGAGGAGGAGGATGAGAGAGGAAGAGGAAGCTCAGCGAGGCGAGGGCAGTGAGGCTGGGACTCTCACCTTGCTCTCTGGAGATGTCGGGCTTGTACCAGAACCTGGACGTGTCCTGGACGAACTTCACGTTCATCTTGATGTCGGGACAGTCGTCTGTTCAGAGGAAGAGAGACGTGATTACTGCAGAGGACACATTCTGAAAGCAGTCGGCGTGACCTTTGACCCGTGACCTCTTCCCTGGAGGAGCGTGGTGTTTATAGGGTCTCACCATATATGGACTTGGGGAGGTCTGGGAGTGTGCGGGTGCCGGTCAGATTTGGCGTGCTGCCCCCGCTGGCTGGTGTTGGCGTCATGTTGTTGTTGTCCATCCTCTCTGCGTCTCCGCTGGACATGTGTCTCTTCTCCGGCAGCTGCGGGGACACGGGGAAGGCAGGCGTGGACGGCGGCTGGGCGCTCCCCTGGCGAGAGGCGGCCCCCAGCTCATCGGGCGTGCTGTGGCCACTCGCGGCCGTGCGGCGCCCCATCAGGGGGCTGGGAGGCACGCCGCCGGCTGCTGTCTTTCGTCCAATCAGAGGGCTGGAGGGGACGCCGGACGCAGGCGGGTGTCTGCCCAGGGAGGGGCTGGCTTGACCCAGGCGTCTCTGGAGGGCGGGGCTGGGCGGTGTGTTTGTGGCCACGGTGCGGTGGAGGGTGTTGGGGCTGCCGGGGACGGTGTGGACGCCCATGATGTTGACCTGGCAGCCCTCGGGGGAGGCGGGTCTGTGGGGGTGGGAGTGGGCGGGGCTGTCTGACGAAGCAAACCTCCTCCTGCAGAAGAAAAACAACCGTGAAACAAGATGAAGAACGAGGCTGCGTCTCGTCATCATCGCTCCTCAGTTACTGAGGAAGAGGAAGAGTAAAGTGTTAGAGAGCTGACCACTCACCCGTCTGCCCCGTGGACCGGGCTGCTGGAGCAGAACGCAGCGCTGAACTGTCTCGAGTCCTCGAAACTGGGATGATCTGAACAACACGGAGCATCACGACAAACACACACACACACACACAGACACACACACACACACACACACACACACACACACACACACACACACAGGGTCAGCCTCTACACAACCGGTCTCTTGTCCACGTGTGGTGCAGGTGTCGGGCGTCGGACACAATCAGAAAATGGTGCATTGGAAATGCAACGAAAGGAGAAACGTGTTCGGTTGCAGTGAGACACACAAACGATCGGGAACAGAAAGTGTCTCGGTGTTTGGTGCAGAGACGCTCGCGGCTTGTTGCCACGGAAACGCGCTTACCGTGCTCTCCATCGTTAGAATCAGAGTCTAGCGGCAGAAAAGATAGAAAGCAAAGGATGAAGAAAGAGAAGAGGAAGAGGAGAGGAGGAGGGGAGGAGGAGGAGGAGGAGAGAGGGAAGACAAACTTGAGTGCAAAGCCAGAAAAGCCAGATGTGAGCAGCAGGGGGCGCCACAGACAACTACACTGAGCCACAGAAGGAAGTCAAAGCTTCTCTAATATCACGTTACACATTCAGCTCATTGTGATTCTGTGTCTTGTGAAACACTTGAAGCAGCTGCACCGTTAAAACGTGACGGACGATAAGACAAAGGGAAACTCAGCGTTTTGAATCTTTCTCGGGACGTCGTGTGAGATGATGAGATCTGAACTGACCTGATCCGGCCGGATGATGCGGCTTCAGTCCGAGCGTGGACAGCGGAGTCTTGGTCAGACCTGCAGGAGAACGAGCTTCACACAGAGAGACAGGAAGTCACGTTTAACAGCAGAATAAAAGAACCGACTATGAATAAAAACAGGAAGATGAAACGAGTGTGAAACGAGCAAATACAATGACACATGAAAATGCATGTTTGAGTTTAATGTAAAGTTTCCACTGTACTTTCTTGTATTTATTGATTTGAATCATCTCCACTCGCTAGTTCAGACGTTAATCAGCTGCTTCAGCTTCAGACATTTAAAAAGAGCTGCAGAGGTTTAACCAGGAGGTAGAGAAATGAGCCAATGAGCATGAAGGATGGGAGTCACGAGACGATGACCACGGCTGAGGCAGCGGCACGCGGTGAAGGTTAAAACACGGGTCAGACATCAGAACTGAAGAGTTGTGTAACAGAACAAACTCTTCAGCTGGAGACAGAACCCAGACCAGCGTCAGGTGATTCAGGTTCATGTTCAGGCTGATGGAGGATGAGGAGGGTGAAGACGACGGGTTTTTTTGCCACAGATTCTTACTCAACAGCTGATCAGGACTGACTGCAGGACAGGGGGGGGGGGGACTTTGTTTCCTGAGCAGAAACCTGAGCAGAAACCTGAGAGCTCGACTGAAGATGTTTTTGCCTCTTATTCAAACGCGCTGCTCTGCACACACCTGCTGGTGTTCGCTGGGCGGTGAAGCGTCGCTGGTGTTTTGCCTCAAACAAATTCACGACCTGAGTTGTTTAAATATCTGGAGGAGCTGGTTTCTGAAAGTGTCTCCACTGCCGGCGCCTCAGAGAGCGAGAGAGAGATCAGACCTGAATAAAAGACATTTATCATCCACGAGTTTTCCTGTGAATAATAATTCAGCTCCCTCACGTTTCCTCACATTTCACTTTTTAGTTCATGTTCTCTTTAAGTTACTCTGGTGACACGCTTCATTAATGTGTTTGAGTGTCGATTGTGAAATATTTGTATTTTAAACTGTTTTAAAACTTCAAACGAACATTAAATGACTTGCTCATCAACACAGCTGCACGTGTATTTGACTGACGAGCTGCAGACGTTCAGATCTTCTCCTCTCGGCTGTGATTCTTGCTTTCACCCAGAATCCTTCACTCCATGCAAATACTTTGCAAAGTGCAGCGTGAACATGTTTAAAGCTCCCTCACACCTCCGGCGTCCTGCAGCCATGGAGGAGACGCTCGCCTGCCTCCTGCTGCTGCTGCTCGGCCCGTCCTGGGGGAAGTACGTCCGCGTGGAGCAGAAGATGAACTGGCTCGAGGCTCGGACTCACTGTCGGACGCACTACACCGACCTGGCTGCCATCGGCAACAAGCGGGACACGGAGCGGCTCCAGAAGCTCGCCGGGGAGATCGGCAGTTATCTGTGGATGGGGATGGAGAGATTCTCCACGGGCGGTGTGAAGTGGATGTGGTCGGGCGGCGCCGAGGTGTCGGTGTTCTTCTGGGACCCGGGGCAGCCGGAAAACCGAACGGATGAGGACTACGGTTTGATTCAGAGCAACGGGTGGCACGATGCGTCGCTGCACTACACGCTGCCCTTCTTCTGCTTCAGCGTGGTGGTGGTGAGGCAGAGGAAGACGTGGGAGGAGGCTCTGGACCACTGCAGGGAGCATCACCTGGACCTGGCCAGCGTCACCTCGCACACGGAGATGCTGCTGATCCAGAGCGAGCTGCAGAAACATGTCACCACGGAGCACGTCTGGATCGGGTTGCATTTCTTCCCCGACGGCTGGCGGTGGGTGGACGGGCGGCCGCTGGAGTACGAGGCCTGGAGAGAGATCGAACCTGCGTGTCCTCGACTCAGCCTGAGCTGTGCTGCTTTACAGGTGGTGGGCGGAGCAGCGGGGCTCGCTAACGCCACCGTGGGGACAGTTCAGAGCGGTGCAGGTGTGAACCAGCGTGTGTGGAAGCCTCATGACTGTGAACACAGACTCCACTTCGTCTGCTACTGACTGTTCAGAAATATACTTCAAGTTTGTTTTGACTAGTTTACAAGTGATATGAGTATCAAGGTTATATCGAAGAAGCATTTTGAGGTTTTGAGGATAAAGTCTCAACTTTTCTTCTGATGATATGACAACTTTTTAGAAATGTAAACCTCAGATGCATTTTTGAAAGTTTTGTGAAGTAGTTTTCTGTCCTGATTTGAATCTTTAGAGCTTGTTCTTGTGTTTTTTAGATTTGAACCTGTGATTCTTTTTTGTTTGTTTCTAAACTGGCGTTTAAAGAAACTGTAATAATGAGAAATAAATCCCTTGCTGTCTTTTCTGACTCGTACTTTCATATTTCTTTACAATTAATAAAAGCGGGATATTCAGGTCGAGCTGCGTGTTGAGAGGATCTGAGAGCGCCCCCTGTCTGGACCTACACATGTTGAAGTAAGGAGTCTGAGGCGACACAGGGAAGCCGGGGGTCTGTGGAGAGTTCTCACCACCGCCTCCAAAGGTCGGAGCGTCCGGCTTGTCGTCCTCGAACGCCTCCCGGTAGCTGTGCATGTGACCCTGAAAACAAGACAAAGTGTTGGTTAGTGTGATGAATCAGCAGAAGAGGGAGGAGGTTCACGATAAAACAATGTGCTCAGGACGGGAGGACGACCACCGCACCTCTCGGGGTCTTCCTCCCGGGTTGAGCGCCAGTTGTTGGCGAAGTCCGGCGAGTGAACCGGCGGCGAGCTCTCGTGGCTGCTCTGGTACTGCCCCTCGCTGGTGGTCCGGCGCCGGCCCGTCTCCTGCGTCACCTCCGGGGTCATTCCTCTGGAGCGCACTCCTGCCACAGGCCAAAATGTTCAGTGTGTGGTGCTGTCCACTCATATTCAAAAACAGATGTTATAGTGTGTGTAAGGAAATGAGCACACAGAGCTGGACACAGAGAGGGGGTGGGGTGGGGGGGGGGGGGGGGGTGTTTAAAGTGTAAGTGGAAAGTGAGAAATAAACAAACAAGTGATCATAAAAGGCCAGAAAGTAAAAAGCGAAGGAAAGTGGACAAACCAGAGAAGGAATAGGAGCGATGGCGGTCAGATTGAGGTGATATGCTTTCACAGATGCCCCGAATACGAGCGTTGTACTCTGCTCCCGGGGGGGGGGGGGTCAGGGAGGAGGGTCAGGAGGAGGAGGAGGAGGAGGAGGAGGAGGATGAGGAGGAGGAGGAGGAGGAGCGAGCAGATGCACGGAGGAGGGATGGAGTGAACAGAAAAGAAGAAAAGGAAAAACCAGAACAGAAATGAATCCAATGAAAGTGAAACGATATCTGTCAGATGAGATGATTTTATGTTTTCATATTCTCAGTCACAATAATCCATCAGATCTGTGACAACCTGAAAACTGGGGGGTTTATGACTGTCCTCCAGTGGGTGGCGCTGGTGAGCTTCCACATGAACGTAAGAGAAGAAGCTGGTGATTAAAACTGAATCTAAAGTTACAGAATAAAAGTCTAAAACAGCCTCGTCAGCGTTTCTCATTCACACATTAACATGATGTTCGCCTCTTTACAAATTATAATGATTATTAACTTAATAATAACTTATCTTAGTTGTATTGTTTTTGATTTAGGCCTTTTTACTTTGGAGCAACATCTTATTTGATCTAATCTTCAGTTTTTCTTGCTGTATTTGCTCTTCATGATGTATTTTAGGTCTGATTTGTGGAGCCTGAAGTGTTTCTATCATGTTTTTTTATTAAATTTGATTATTTTCAAACCTTATTCAATTATAAACCTGAACTTGAACCAAACTAATCTACAGTTAGTAACTGTTTTACTGTAAACATGCTGGTTTCCATGATTCCCAGCTGCAGCTCTTAGTTGAAACGAGCCACGTTGTGGTTCAGCCTCTTACCGGCGATGCGGTGAGCCACCAGGCCCTCCAGGTTGAGCGTCTCCTCCTCGGCGTCTTGTTCTCTGGCCAGCGATGAAGAGGACGTGTCTTGGGGCTGGGGGGTGAGCGCCGGGACGGGGGAGGACGAGGCGCTGTAGCCCGGGTACGGGAGACGAGCCCTGCAGCTCCGGGGAGTGGGAAACCAAGGGGCTCTGGTGCGAGGTCACGGGCTTCAGCGGAGCCTGCTGGGTAAAATCGGTGGGGAAGTGGTGTGGCGCCTGGCGTGGGTGGAGGTAGGGCTCTGGAGTGTGTGTGGGGGTGGTGTTCTGGTGCTGGAAGCTGGCGTTGGGCCTCTGGGGGGAGTACCCAGGAGACTCCATGACGGGGCTCTGGTTGGACACTCTCCCCGTGGAGCGGAGCGGCTGATGAAAGGCGTTGTTGACCGAGCCAGAGCTGCTGTAGCCGTGGATGGCCGAGTCCGCTTGGTACGAAGGTCTGGCGAGCGTCTGGGAGAAGGGCGCCTGGGACGAATCCAGGCTGTTCTCACCAGGGGGCGCACTGTGAGACTTGGACATGTGGGAGTTGATGGGGTCCAGGTCGAGCATGAGCATGTTGAGCGCCTCGATGGACTGCTCGATGTCCCGCTGCGACGCCGGGAAGTGGGGCAGGCTGTGGGTGGACTGCAGCGGCGGTCCGAACGGGTCGTCTGGGAGGCTGTACTGGTGCCAGGTGTTCAGACCCCTCTGGACCGCCTCTCGGCTGCTGGTGCTCCTCTCGGGGGCGCGGGGCATCAGCGCGGGGCTGGGTTCAGGGCTGCCGGCAGGCGGGTTCCCGAAGGACTGCGAGCGGTACATCCCTCCCCCGTTCTGGAAGCTGCTGTACCCCTCCTGTGGGGACGCAGCGTCCGCCGTCCTCTCCTGCATCGCCGTGGGAGTTCGGACTCCGTGCACGGGCATTTCGCTCAACTTCTCCCCGAGGACGCCTCTCTCCAGGTACGGCCCGTCGTTCTGCCCGCTGACAGGCGTCTGTGATTGGTAGTAAAGGTCAGCTGGTGTCCCCTGACCCTCCAGGGAGGAGATGGTGCCCAAGCTGTCGACGCTGTTTCCCTCCTGGCTGTTGGGCAGCTCGTCGTCGAGGATATCCGTCTCTCGCTCCTCGGTCGTCCGGGCACCAGCTAGTCTGGTGTGGCCCCCGTTGACGTGCACCTGCGCCGGGACCAGGTGCCGCACGCCGCCCCCGGGGCTGGTGGACGTGGACAGGTAGGCTTGCCGCAGATGAGCCGGCGCCTCGAGGCCGCTCAGGAGCTGGTCGAGCTCTCTCTTCTCCTGTGGGCTGAGGGGCGGGTGGGTCGCTGTCGGGTTGCTGTGATTGGCGGCGCTCTGCACCGACTGGCTGTGCTCATCGGTACGATCGGTCTTGACGGAGGCGGTGGAGTTGCCCGAGTCGCTGCTCACGGAGAGGGTGTGGTCGACGGCGGGGAGGGAGGCGTGGCCCGCTACAGGAAGTGTCTGTTCGGCGGTCTGGAGCGGGTGGCTGGCGTTCTGCAGCAGGTTCTTAGCATTGGTCAGAGGGTTCTCAAGGACTGGGAGGCCGTTGATGGTGACCACTCCCTCCAGGGAGTCTTTCTTACGGACGCGGGCGTAGAGGCTTCCATCAAGTGGACCCTGGGTGTGGACAACATCTGAGAGACACAGAGACAAACTCGATTAAACAGAATCAAAACATGGGACAAAATGGGACCGGACCTCACACGCCACAAACACAGTGACCCCCCCCCTGCACCCGTCTCATGTGACCTCAGCTCCAGCCCCTCCAGCTCTATTTATAGCTGGCAGCCCCTGTCACGTTGCGTCAGCGCCGGCCCACACGGTCTGTTGTGAACCAGGACGTACAAGCAGCTGGTGAGTCGGAGCCCAAGAGATGAGCAGCGAGTCCGTTTGAAAAGCAGGAGCCGACTGATCGTCTCCTCCAAGCTACAGACACGATGCACAGAGCCGTTTCTAAATGTGTACAAAGATGTAAAAAAGAATGACACGGGCATATTTGTGTTATTTTTGGAGCATGTAGCAAACTGGGCAGAGCTCGACTCTAAATTCCTTTGGCCTGGCTGCAACTCAGACGAAGGAAACTTTCCTTAAAAGTCTGTGAGCTTCAACCAAACACTCAGCGGAGTCTGTGCATTCTGAAAGCAAGGCCAAGGGACCCCAAGAAGAGTTTTGCACGAGAGTTATTTTGTGCACAGAGATTAGAACACTCGTTAGTGGCACATGAACACGTCACCGTGTGTGTGTGGAGCGGAGACACGACGTTTACTGCAGTGACACCGAACTGTGAAACACGGCTTCCACCAGAGTCACACGTGCACCAGCTCAATCAAAACACTTCCCATTCACCAGCATATTTCTGCAAATCCACACATGTATGTGCCGGCGGCCGGCTCATGTGAGAGGGATGTGCCAAACTGAGCGACCCCCCCCCCCCCCCCCCGGGACAGATGGTGGATCACTCGGCTGCAGCTATTTCAAAACCCCTGTCAACAACAGCTCCCAGGCTCCGCGGTGACAGCACGGAGAGGAGGCTGGAAACAGCTCGGCTCCTGTGCTGGCTTTTCATGACCAAACACAGATTCACTGGGAATCGCTCCAGCTTTGGTTCAGATTCAAAGTGAAAACCGGAGAGGAACGTTTCCTCTTCGGTTTAAAAGTTGTATTTTATGGAGAGCGAGCACCAGATTCTTTAATATCTGAATATTCAAATCCTAAGAATATCTCTGGGTGGACGCCTCCTCCTTACCTGCAGGTCAAGAGAGGAAGAAGTGTCTCCTCTTCCTCGCTGAGATCAAGAAGCCTCAGGTGGTCCACGGCTCAGTTAAACATCCAGAGTCCTGCAGTCGCCTCTGAGCTCTCTGCCTGTGGGCTTCTCCTCTCGCCCTGTGATTCATATCCTCCTGTCACCCGACATGTGCTCCAGTGGAGCGAGGCGGGGCCGCACCACTGAGGCTGAGCTGGCACTCTGGGATGATCCCTCCACTGTTCCCGGCAGCGGGGGAGGGACTCCGCGCGCCTGCCGCTGCCGCCGCCGCCGACCTCCACCTCCGCCCTGCTGCTGTTTCTCATAAACTGACACTCCCACGCCATCTGTGTGCAGCACCTCTGCCTGATGACATCACAGGGGGGGGATCCCCTCACCCAGGGGCTCCCCCGCTGCCCCCCCCTGAGATCCGCACGCTTCTACACAGCAAATCAATCCTAACCCTAAGGTTTTAAACTCAGATTGTCGACCAGCAGCTGAGCTCTGTTCTGTCCTTTCCCCCCCGACCTGCTGCACGACAGTGGAGGCCCTTGTTCTTGTTCTGGTGCATAAAGGGTGAGGAGCGAGTCTTTGAGTCTTTGAGTCTTTCTCCAGCTGCTGTTTGAGGTGAACCCAGGACAGGCTCGTCCAGGACACAAAGCAAAATGCAACATTTGGGCATCAGGCATTTTGATGGTTCCACCAGGAACATGATTCCAGAAGTTTCCAGTGATTCACCAACTCCACAGATGCTCAGATATCACGGAGCTGCTCGTCAGATTCAAATCGTCCGAATCCTCGAAGGAATGTTTGCACGTTTGCAAATTCACTAAACTTTGATTCAAGGTCTTTTTAATCGAACAGTTGCAAGAAACATATAATTATGTTTCTAATTATTGGTGTTTTTTAACTTTGGTGCCGAACCGGATCAGTAGAACTGGATTTTCTCACTTTCTTTAACATCGTGTGTGTTGTAGTGATTTTCCAGATTCTCTCAGTGAATCATTTTCCGCAGTCTGAGATTTAATCTCTCGGAGAGATTATATTTTATCTTGGCTCTGACTCACATGTGTGAATGTTTGTGGAGTGATTCTCTTCAGACACTTCCATTTGCTCACCAGCGGGGGAGGAGGGTGGTGTTAGTGGGGGAGGGGCGGGGGGGGGGGGGGGCACAAACACGGGTCTGACTCGACTCAGGTTGGGACAGTTTGTTTTGTTCAACCCCGGACGACCCCGGACGATGAGCAGCAGCCGGCCTGAAACAATCCGAGCTGCTGACGTGCCCTCGAGCAAGAACCTCCCTCACCGCTGCTTCAGGACCAGGAGCTGTTTCTGTTAATCCCATCAGCACCACGAGTTTATCTCTCATACTAAAAGTTTCTGTGACGATGTTTTATAAAAGTTCCGCTGCTGGATGTCACAGCTTCTTCACGGTTCTTCTCAGGACTTGTGAGATTAAAAGGCCGTTATGGTTTGATGGTGTAATTACTGTCGGGAAGCAGGAAATCACCCCGACGACTTCTGGCTTTTAGAAAAACATCAGCAGTAATTTGCAGTTTCTTTTAATCTAAACATGCGAAACCAGATATTCGTCAGTTTTTTCTTCCGTCCGGAGCCAGAGAGAGAAACTGGGAAACCGCAGAGCACGTCGCAGCTGAAGTGGAAAGTTAAATGACCAGGAACATGACTTCATGTTTGTCGGAGTTTAAGTGAAGATATAATCCTTTTCTCCTGGTGTCAGCAGAACTCAGATCAGTCGTCAAAGCCACGAATAGAAGAACGAGTCTGAGGTGAAGCTGGTGTCGTGCTCGGGCTCCGAGGACAGACTCACGTTCAGCCGCTCGTCTGCGTGGAAGTGAAATCTGAATGGAAGTGTTGTTTGTGTGCGATTCTGCTGACGGGCAAAATAAATATAATAAACACGAGATCTTTCCTACAGCGTTCTGTAAAATACAAGTTTAAATATCAGGAAACGCAGAAAGTGATACGTCCGTGAACGACTCAGAGAGACCGACTGATAAATGTATCTGAAGAATATAAATCTATTATATATATATAGCATTTAAATCGGGCCTCTTACCAAAGAGACAGACACACACACACACACACCTGTCCATTCTCTATATCCTGTTATGTGACAGGTGCTTGCTTCCCCCCCCCCCCCCCCACACACACTTAAGTGTTTCCTCCTGCGTCTCGATAACTTAACAGCCATTAGAAACCATCTAAACACCCGTGGCCGATGGTTTCAGCATAAATAGACGACGTGTTGTTGCAGACGGAGCCGCCGGGACGTGGACTACACACAGTTTGTATGTTAACACACACACACACACACAGTGATGGAGGAGCAACACAACTGGGACGCACAGCGGTGACAACACGGTCATCGCACTCATTGTAGATACAACTTTTAGACGTTCGAAAGTGAAACCAATTCAATGAACGTCATCTTTGTCACTGGTCACGTGGCGTCAACAGGAAGTAGATTGTCTCTGCAGTCGGTTGCTTGGTAACAGAAAAGCAGTGACGGTGAAGTCTCTGAGATTCTCTCATCGCCGGCACAGAACGTCTCCGGAGGTGAAACCTAGAGACGAGCGTCACACTCTTCACTCGATGACCTTATAAAACGGACCGAACGCCTTTTTCACCGAACGCAGACGCGTGTAAATATAGAAACACACCTCACGTTCACGTGCTGAGTCTGAGATCTGCAATCATAGTTTTATTGGAGTCGGTGTATGATTTCATGTATGTTTATAAATGCATCTGTGAACTCACATGCACATCAAGCACACGCACGTACAGGCATCTGCAGCGAGAGCTATTTGAAGGAGGAAGGTTACGTGTGGAGGTGCAGAGGTCAGAGGAACCTGGGGCAGTGAAACTGGGAGGTTTGGGAAAAGTGAAGAGGACGAAGATGAAGAGAAGCACATGTTCTCCAGGAAGCATCTGTCGGCCTCTCGAGGGAATAACATCCGATTAAAGACGTGGAAGTACGACACAATTTGGAAATGGTTTGATCTGAAGTTGGACGGTGAAGCCTCAGAGCTCAACGGAGACCGGGTTCATGTTTTATCTCACGCAGAACAAGATCTTTCATATTTGTCTCCGATCTTTTCTGAACTCACAAACATTTGTGACGCTTACATGCACTGACATTCAGAGGCAGGCACGTGCACGCAGGACTCTCCGTGTGCGTGCACGTGGGGATGTCAGCGAGTCGTCCGGCATCTCACAGCAGGATGCGACATCGCAGCTTTCACAGTCTGCACGCCAACAGGGGGCTTGAGTGGCAGCTGACTGAGGACTGTGTGTGTGTGTGTGTGTGTGTGTGTGTGTGGGGGGGGGGGGGGGGCTTTAATCTGCCACATGTTCATCTTCCAGTGCAAATAAACATCTTTCCCTGAACACGATCTGTTTCTAAAGTCTATGTGACGTGTGTGAGCTCTGAGTTCGGTGGTTTCTCGCAGCAGAGCCCGAGAGAAACAGAGACGTCGTCATAAAGGAAGACGTGTCAGTCCATCGGGGGGGGACGTGTCACGGGTGGCGTATCGGTGACGGGCACAAGGAAAACTGTGGAGGTTTTATATTTGCTGTGTCTGCCCCTCGCTCCATCCATCACTCAGCGTCCAGCTGTCACAGTTTGAGGTAACGTGTCTGTATCAGTGTCTGTCTCCAGGACGGTTTCCAGGCTGTGGTCTGAGTCATGAAGCTACCTGCTGGACGGTCTGTGGCTGGTCTGTGGACGGTCTGTGGACCGTCTGTGCCTCTGACTGACAGACGACGCTCCGCCTCCCAGACGACTCGTCTCCTCTCTCTCTGACACGGAGGAAGCTGCAGATTCTTCAGTTACTGTCGTTGCTTCAAAAAGCTTCAAGCAAGAGGAAGTTTCCTCCTTCTCTCCCTGAGCGTCTGTTCTCTGTGACTCTGCTGAGTGGGTTCCATCTCCTGAGAGAGGAACTGACTGAGAGTCAGCTTCAACTGTCACAACCGGCTGCAGCTGAAGACTGAAGCTGAACTGAGATCAGTTAGAAACACTCTGAGTTTATCTCCAACGTTCAGCAGGAAACTTTAAGTTTAACGATCAACATTGGTCTGTAAAACACTTTATCATCGTGGAGTTTGAACATTCCACGTTTTATCTGACACCAAACATTCGTGTGACATCATCTGAAACCCGGAGGTCAGGTTTTCCTCCCTGCACATGAACAGGATCTAAATTTAACCGTTGATGTGTCGTAATGCTGCTGCAGACATAAATCAGCAGGACGTGGTCGTGGTGAATCTCTGGCCTCTGAGGATCTGCAGGGTCTGTCTGTGCCTGTGTCCGATCATCGCTCTGTCACGTACCAGGATCAGCCGCTGTCATAAAAGAGAATCTGGCTGCTGCGCCTCTTTGAGGAGCCACGTTTAACCCTCAGAGTCGGAAAACTGTCTCTGCCGCACACGTATAGACTCATGAGTAGATTCAGTGCGAGGCCGAGAGACGACAGGAACGCCACATGGAGACAGACAGACGGAAAATGAGGCATTAAGACACAAGGACAGGCTCAGCTGGGATTTGAACCTGCTGCTGCTGCTCAGCGTCCTGTCAGCAGGACGTCCACGCAGGAGGATTCAAATCCCTCAAATCCATCTCTGAACAACTGAGTTCAACGGGGAGCCTGCTGCGTATCTGTGAGGTCAACGTTTCATCAGACGCTCAGATATTTATAATGTGAAAATCACAATTAAAAATGCAGACGTAGATAAAATAAAAAGTCCTGCATCCTAAACGTCCAGCTCCCCTGACGGTCCAGAGGGGGAAACCGATTCCACACGTGCACCGTGTCCCTGCACAAACTTTCTGGAAGTCACATGCAGCTCCCGACCAGAGGCCCTAATAGTTTTGGTGCACCCAAATTGCAGCCTGCTCATAAAATGTTCCACACGCACAGATCGCCTCGCTCCATGACTCATTTTATACCATATAGGCGCCAAACACGCAGGACGCCACCACGTTGACATGGAAACGCAACAAACAGACAAACAGACGCCGGAGTCTGCAGAGAGCGAACGGACAGAAGATCCTCGGCAGGATGTGAGCGAGGCTGTTTTCTGCCTGGTGCAACAACAACAACACATATTGAGCATTTTAATGTTTGAATCAAATTTGAATTCTCTCTTGGTTTCATGCAGAAGTTTCTAATTTTAAAGTCTCCCAGCGCTACTCACCAGTCGCTGCTGCTCAGCTGCTCGACTCAATATCACTTCATTCTTTACTCTCTCTCCGTCTTCTCTCCTTTATTTAAACTTTAAATAATATTAACTTTGTCTGATCTGTGTAGACGTCTGCCCTCGT
>CM031693.1:909967-912467 GCA_006182925.3 Reinhardtius hippoglossoides
CCTGTGAACCAGAGGGAACCGGTGAGTACACAGTTAGAGGAGGAGGAGGAGGAGGAGGAGGAGGAGGAGGAGGAGGAGGAGGAGGAGGAGGAGGAGGAGGGTGTCTGGTTGTAAATGATGATGCTGATGATGGTACCCAACGTGACCTCGACCGCGGGGTCGCCACATGCAGACACCCCCCCTTGTTCCGCTGTCAGCCACCAGATGGTTCGCCCTCACTGAAATTCAATTAGACGCCGGGAGAGCAGCGCTGAGAGCAGGAGGCGGCAGAACGTGAGCGTGTTCCGGCTCCGCTCGGGAAACCATGCGATGAGAACGGCTGCGTTTGAAACCAGGAAGGATTTTGATGCAAAACTCTTGATACTGACGGAAAGAATTCACAAAAACATGAAACTATTTCCAGTTTCTGTCAAAAATGGTCAGAATCAGTGACGTGAAATCTCACAAACACAAACTGTCTAAAACTCCACACGTGAAACCTTGGATTCAAACTCTCGAGCCTCCATCTCTCGAACTGAACTCCTCTGTTGCTCCTCAAGTTAATGTCACACATTCCAGACCATAATACCCCCCGACTCCAGGGGCAGAGATAATTATATCTGAGGCAGGAAATAGCAGCAGGGCAGAGGTTCAGCCTATAGACGTGCGAGAGAGCGGCCGGCTGAAATGAAGTGGAGTTCAGTCCCCTGACGTTCCTCCTTTATTCCTCGTCATCTTCTTCCTGCTCATCTGCTCAGGTGGAGGATCGCCGCTCCGCAGGGGGGGGGGGGGGGGGGGGGGTCAGACCTTCAAGAAGCTGATCGTCTAATGTGTTCAAAATAAGAAATGCTTCAGAAACCAGTCTCACGTGGTCCGAGGGGCTCGGGTCTGGCTTCGACTTGACTGCTTTGCTCCGTGTTTGTGGAAAAAATACATTATTTCAAAACACTTCCCGGCTAAAAATGGAAAAAGGAATCAGAGGAAAACGTGCTGTGATGTCCTGAGACGACAGGAAAGATCGGCCTCCTCCCCGGAGACACCAGAGGAATCCCACAGACCGACGTGCTCGGCCCGCACCGCGACGTTTACTCACAATTATCCCAATTATAACTAAAGTGGAGATAAACAGGGAAAGAATTTCCTCTGAAAAAGGCAGAAAGACGAAGCCGAGCCACGACTCTGATCAGCGCCGACCTCTGAAACAACAGAGCCAGAACCGTTTGGTGCATGTCGACCTGCAGATGGGTGAATTATGCTGTTTCTAATTATGTTTTTCTGCATATTCTCAATCTCACTTTTCAGCTTCTGGTCCAGAACAGAATTCAGAAACTTCCGCAGAGGACTCGTAAAGTTTCACGCAGTTGTGAGCGAACAGGAAGTGAGGTAACAACTGACCTTTTCTGCGACGGCTGACCCACAGGAAGTGCTTTGTCCTCGTAGAAGCGTCTCATGGCGAACCGGTCCAGCGCCTGGTCGGCACTGCAGCACAAACACAAAACCAGGTTTCACAAACATGCTGCAGCCCTTTCCTCATTTCCCCCGGCAGCTTTAAATCCTCCTGGCTCCGTCTCACCTGCGAACATCTGCTGGCGTTTAGGACGCCCCCCCCCCTCGCGGAGCCAGAGAAACAAACCCACCAGAACTCTGTGTTTTGTCATAATAATCACATCAGTGCTTCAGGTCTCGGACCTCGAGGCCCGACGCTCCCGTCCTCATGAAACCTCTGAGCTTCTACTTTCTCTGAACTGAAAATACCTTGCAGATATGTTGCTGTAGTGCATGTACGCTGCCACCACCACCCCCGTCCGACCGCGGTTCCCCTGCAACACAGAAGGAAAGCGTGGTCAGTCACATGATCACAGGAGACATGAAGGTGTTCCTGCTGTGGACGGGGGCCGCTCCACCTTGTTGTGCAGCACCACCACGTTGCGCGGGTCTCCGTTGAGCCACGTGTCGATGGCCTTGCACATGCTGCAGATCTTGTCCAGCGCCGGTGCGTGATGGTCAGGCCAGCCGAACTCCAGGACCTGGGGGGGGGGGATATTAAGATGATTTCACCTGTGTGGTTTCATGAGGCAGGCGTGTACGTGTGTGTGTGTGTGTGTGTGTGCACGTGTACCTTGTGGTTCAGGTTTGTTAAGTCATTCCTCCGCTCGCTCAGGTTGAGCATCTGAAATCACAGAAACACAGAAAGTGTAAACATAAATGAAAACTCTGAACCTGGTGTCTTCTAACGTCACGCTCCTCACCAGATAGTGTTCTCCGTGTTTGGAGCGCAGCATCGTCGCCACCTCCTTGAGGTGGTTGGTGTAGCTGAGCTCCTCGGCGGCGGCGGGGAAGCAGACGGAGATGATCCTCTCCGTGATGTAGACCAGGTCCACCTCATAGCTCTCCTCCATGGCCGGGACCACACTCTGACTCCTGCGCAGGCAGAGGAGGACGTACCATCACTACATCGCTCAACCCAGCATCAAACATCCAGCCTGCTCTCTCCCACCGAGACTCTGGAGGCCGGACCTCC
>CM031693.1:914967-1059967 GCA_006182925.3 Reinhardtius hippoglossoides
TTTAGTGCGAGTGGTTCTGATAATGACTACATTACCCATAATGCCCGTTGATGCACTTGTATTCACCCTTAATCCAGCATTTTACTGTTTTTATTCTTCTGATAGATTCAGAGCAGAATCATCTGCTTCCTGGCGATTATATATAATTACATAAATGAAAGAAAAGTAATGTGATATAGATGTGAAAGTAAATGATATTAATATGTCTGTGATAGTTGTTTTTAAAATGAATTTATGTATCTTTAGGTTTATGAAGTTATCTCATTATGCTTTTGATTCTTTTTGAAATCGTCGTCTCTCCTGTTTGCTCGTGTGTGAATTCATCTTCCACAAGCTGCTGCACACACACACAGATCTGTGTTTATAATCTGACTCTGAGTCATCGCACAGCTAAACATCCAGACTGACGCAAACACCGGCCGTCATGAGTCAGAGAGGAGAGTCAGCGCTGCTTTCATCCTCTGGAACGATGCAGCTCCTGGTTCCGTGACAGAGACGTTGGAAATCTACAAACACCCGAAACAAGCCAACGTGTTCTTCTCTCCGACGGCTGCCTTTAAATAAACTGTTTACTTTCAGCATCAGATCGCTCCTCTCTTATTTTCCTGGAAGCTCTCGATGGTTTAGCGGCGTTGAGCTTTTTTTTTTTTACGTGCACGCCGAGTCTCGTGGGCCGGGGCCCTGGCGGCGAGCGCTCGGCACAGACAGGCTTCGGTGAACTGGTGAGAACAGACGCCGCAGCAACTTCCCTCTTCCTGGAAGGTGGGAAGCAAACATGGCACCGAACAGAGGGAAGCTCACTTAATCCAGTGTCACTATAATAATAATAAATGTTGAATTATTTTGTTGATATATCTAATAGCAATTAATTCAATATGCATTTAAATGATTCATGAAAAACACACTTTCTATTGTTGATAGTTTGTCTTAAATCAAATGTTAAGTTCTACCTAAAACCTAAATGTATCTCAGGCTGTGATTGGTCAGCTCTCATGTTCTGCACGGTGCTGCCCCCTGGTGGGAGCTTTGACAGCCTTTAATTGAAAATAATGAAACAGTGACGGCGGCTGTACAGAGTCACTGTCACTTCCTCGGGTCTTTTCACCAAACCGATGACACGGCGTATTCCACGACTGGCCGATGGGAACATGTGGTGAATATGGTGATAATGAGTCAACACACATGTATGTGGATGATTGTTATTCCAGCGCTTTGTTGCAATAACAGCAGCAGCATTTTAAAGCATGTCTCCTGGTTGTGAGCAGTGAGGGGGGGGGGGGGGGGGGGGGGGAGGGGCGTCACTTACCGGTGTATCTACATGCTTTAATGCCAGCTGAGGAGTGGGAGGCTGCAGAGAGAAGACACAGTCAGTTACTCAGTGTTTCTCCCACAGTGAGTGACAGGATGAGACGGAGACGCAGAGCGAGAGACTCTCGGACACACCTCTCTCTCTCTCTCTCTCTCCCGGATCCATACACACTTTCTCCGTCACACACACACACACACACACACAACACAGACACACACACGTGCACAGGAAAGTCTGCTCACTGAGTGTAAAGTGCAGCGTCTCAGCTGATGTGAGCTCCGTAAACACACGAGTCCAAAGTCAATAGGTCCTGTGGACGAGGAATGTTCCTAATTTGGTCATTTCATCAGAACCAGTGGGGAAAACATACAACGGGACAAACTCTGATCAACACGTCACTGTCAACATAACGTTAGGTCATAGTTGTGGGGTAGGTGCCTTGCTCAGGGAATCTGGGTAAGTTTGAGACGAGGGTAGAGTCTCTAACGATGAAAACGCTTGTTTGCTCTGTCGGGATTTTCCTTTGAGGAAACAGAGGAAGCTGTTATGGTTACAGCGTCTGACCATTGACCTCCCAGTGCTCCCAGTGTGTGTGTGTGTGTGTGTGTGTGTGTGTGTGTGCGTGTGTGTGTGCGTGTGTGTGTGTGTGTGTGTGTGTGTGTGTGTGTGTGTGTGTGTGTGTGTGCTTCCCCCACAGTTCCAGGAAGCCTCTCAGCGTTACGACGGGGATCTCAAGGGTCAACGAGATCTTGAAGAGTTTCCTTTACGGCCTCATTTGTGCTCACATTCACACACATGCCACACACACACACACACACACACACACACACACACACACACACACACAGAGACACACACACACACAGGCGTGCACGGGGTTTACTCACCACCTCATAGTTGGTCGTGGTCTGACATGATGTGGTGACCTGGCGAGGAGGAGACAGAGATGAGACCAGAGAAGACAAACATCCTGAACTGAACCTAACCTCGGTTTTATCTGAAGTTAAAGCCTCCACTGAAGTCTAAAGATACTTCAGGGCGCCGGTTTGAAAGCGAAGCAGAGACGTCTTTGGATGTTTCCCCCCCGAATGCCTGAATATTCCCCAAATCACGCTCAGCAGCACAGAAATAGCCCCCGCCTCATATGAGCGGTCCTCTGCGTGGGAAAACACGTCAGGGCCTCTCCGGGCTCGGACTTCACATGGAAACTGGTTCCTGTGCAGAAAACACTTCACCACTGAACTACACAGTTCACGGTGTGACGGACAGGCCGACGCGTTCCACCTCCTTTCATTTGGTTTCACTGCAGCGGTTTACTGTCGGGTTAACACACCTGACATAACAATTCCCTCATGGTGCCTGCGTCAACAACCAATCACAGTCGGTCCAGACGACCTGCATGACTTCAGGGTGATGAGAGTAAAGTAGCAGGAAACGGGGGCTAACCTTAACCCTGACGGCAGCACTGACGGCAGCACTGACGGCAGCACTGACGGCAGCACTGACACAAGCAGGATGAAAAACACCGGAGCACTTTCCCAGAGTCGAACGCGACCTCGCCTAGCGTCTGCTTCTGTCTGACTGAGCCTCTAAAACACAAATATGTTCATTTTATTTGAATCGACAAAGAAAAGCTGAATGCATCAAATGTTTGGTGTTTGAAAATGGAACAAATCGATAAACAGATTATTGTTATAGAGTTTATTTCAATTTGACAGATCTCCACAGTTTCATTTCATCACCAGCAGATCTCTGGAATTCCTTCGCCGTGACGTGAAGCGCACGATACTTTCTTTGGCGTTTATTGCTGCTGAAAATGATTTAACGAACAGTCTCGAGCGGAAACTGGAAGAGAAGCTAAACTCCTCCGCTCTGTTTGTCCCGTTTAACAACTTCCTGTCTGCACAACAACCTGTTTTTCCTGGAGCCTTCACGGCAGACGCAGCTCCGTGCCACGCAGGTGCTGTAGAAGCTCGGCTCCGAGCCGGTACCTGCTTCCAGAACCTCCCAGCAACAGTATCACTTGTCCCCTAATTATAATATCACCTCAGAATGAGAGCGGTATTGACTTCCTTGTGTTGCAATGCAGCTTCTTTAAATAGCAGTCAGGGTATCACAGGACAATTTAGTTCTCCAAACAGTTTGCTCACAGGCTCCTAATAGTCTGCGTCGGCCGCTGCAGCACAGATCACTCGTTACGATGCGTAAACAGCCGCCCTCTGCAAACCGAGCCACTTCCACTTGATTGTATTTACTTCCACGTGCGCACACAACACGCCACATGCATACGTGTGCACGTGGCGTGTTTGTTGCGGAGCGATGGATGTTTGCGAGCCGCGAGGACGAGAGCGAGCGATATCAGCGGGCAGCAGACGCAGGGCCGGGAAGGAAGTGATTAGTTCGCTCCAGAAAACAATCATTGACTTTGTAATGTGATCATCATCAAGTGTAAGAGTCCAGGTCCCACCTAGTGCAGGAGGACGTGTGATAGTGTGTGAAGATACCGAGTCGTGCATGGATCTGCATCAACATCTTCAGGACTGGAGTCAGATCCTCCTCGAGGCCGCGTGCAGGGAGGAAAAATGTCAAAGGAGATTTCACGGAGCAGATTTACGAGGCTCAAAGTATCAGTGACAGTTTAATATCCAGCGTTTAATAAAAGGCAGCTCCAGCCTGATCCCCGTTAACTGCGAAATACAGCGTCTGAAAAAGTTGTTGGTCATTTGGAAAGTGAAGGGGAAGTGGATTCAGGAAGGAACAGGCTCATTCAAGCCTCGTCTTCATCACCAGAGAATATATATTTATCCGAGCAGTTGATGTGCTCTTTAGCAACGCAGCTAAAACCCAACAATGCAGTTCCTGGTTTGCTCTTTACTGCTCTAACTCACCCGGGGCCGCTGCTGACACTCATACGTGAGCGCTGGCGGCCCCAGTGGCCCCGGGGCCTCATAACGAGCGCCTCTGCCTTCATTCACCGCTGACAGGAGCTGCTGTTCTGCAAATGTCCCGACGACGACGACTTCCCCAGTATCAATCTCAAGGTACGAGTTACCGTGGCAACTCCACATCCAGAGCAACAGCAGCGTCCGTGTGAATCACAGTTTATCCCTCTAAGAACATGTTTCTGCAGATAAATCACACGAGGCAGCGGAGATCTAACACACACGCCAGGGTCTTAATCTGACATTCCTCCACACGCCGTGTCTCAGTGAAATCCTCGACACATCGCTGTGCAACACGGCGAGAGAACAACATCCCCTGACCTCAGCCTTATATGGAGGCTGCAGCTGCAGAGACGGACTAACGCAGGATTCACACGAGCTTCAGACGCTCAGACGGATAAAGGTGGAGGCGTCTCTGAGAGGCGCCGCCACACGCCTCAGCGCCGGGCCAGAGGAACACCTGACACTCATCCGTCGGTTATTGTTTGTGCAGCTTCCTCCGTGGCATCTCCAGGTCCGAGAGAAGATCCAGCTCTGATATTTGTTTCTGATCCGTCTAAGGTGAGAAAAGTGGAGAAATAAAATCCAGTTCCTTCAATAAAACGAACGCTGACCTTTCGTTTGACCTCGGCGTGCGTCTCCCCGATCACTTCCCAGCCCAGCTACCGTCAGACCACAAAGAAAAACCAGCAGCGACAGAAACAAAGGGACTCATGGTTGGTTTAGGGTTTTAAAACAGCGAGGCAATAATCTCCTCAGGTCACGAGGGGCGTCTGAGGAGCCACTGAGCCAGAACAAGGGTCAGGCGAGTCACCGCAGGGGGCCCCGCTGCAATCTGACCCAGCCGAGAGGCCTCATTAGGGGGTGAGCAGACGGGGTCAAACGTCTCAGGTGAGTTTCACTGAGCCGCCCTCGTCCTCACGGCGAGAGCGGGATCAGCGTTAATGATTTCAGCAGCACGACATCAGAGAGTCTGGAGCCAGCGAGCTGAATCACGCTGCTGCTCGACACTTCACACCTCCCACCAGCGGCGTCTGACAAGGAGGACGCCGCCCGGGCTGCTCACTGACTTTGGCACAACGCCGACGGTTTCAGCTCATTCACTGTTTCTGCTCTCAGCTTTTTAGTGCATAGAAATAACTGAATTTCAGATTTCTGCAATGTGATCTTTGATATCCACACACGTGTTTAAATCATGTCAATGGCTCTGATGAATAACTCTTTGGCCATCGGTCCGACCGCACTCTGAATTCCTCCAACACTCCTCCTGCCCGCTGCCGCTGCCGCGCGCTGGGAAAGTTCATTCCTCACTTTCCAAATAAGGACTGAAGCTCAAACTGGGGTTTAAACATCAGCTGGGTTCGAATCCACTGAGCCGGTGAAACAATATGTGATGGAGAGATTTAAATCAGGGAGGAAAAACATAATGACAAAACACAACAAATAAAAGAGTCAGATATTCAATCTCATGATTCAACATCCTTCAGAACAGAGAACAGACGCTGCCGACCCATCGTCCCCCAGTGGTTTGTCCAGAGTCCGTCTGGGTGGGACCCTGAACGTCCTGCTGCTGTTTCAGAGGCCGTGGGACAAACAGGATGTGAAGAACTTTCTGTGTACAAACAAAAAAGTCTAAATAGTTGTTCTTGGAACTAGAACACGCCGCCTGCCAGCTGCTTCCACTGACGTCCACCAGCACACGGCATCACAATCAGAGTTTCCCCACAACGTGAAAAACACTGTGTGAAGCTCTGTGATGTTGTGTCTGCGGCGTGATATCAACCCAGCGACAGACTTCCTGTGAGGAGTCGACCACCTCAGTCTCCTGGGGAAGGGTTATCATGAGAACCCCTCCACACGGTCCACACACCAGGAATGAGCTTAAAGAAGCAGGTTCAGACGAAACCAACACACAGGAGGTTATTTACAGGAGGTCTTCATCGTGGACGGGGAAACAAAAGGCTCTGACGTCACTTCACCTCGAGGTGTCGAGTCTGAGGCCCGACGAGGCTTCATCGAGCAGAGCGTGTTCATCGTAACTGGAAAGGGCCGCTGCTGATTGGTCGGTTCCTGTTTAATTAGGGGGGGGGGCTGCTGGATGCTCGCTCTCATGTGACCACTAACAGCAGAGACAAGCGAGAGTAAAGAAACAACGACCGAAGCCAAAATCAACGGTGGACACGTCCAATAAAACACTTTCTAGAAAACCAGGAATCCTCCTTCCTGATCTACATTCGCTCCTTTTTCAGATTTACAAGGAAACAGTTTGTTTTTTCTTCTGAACCGGCTCTTTGTTCCTCTGCTGCAGCCGCTTGCCTCTTATTGACAGAAATAAGTTTGCAGGGAGGTTCAGGCTCGACTAAGTCAGGCGTTGGCCTCTTGTGTGGTTGCGAGTTAAATGCCATCCTCCCCAGTCACTTTGAACACTTCACCAGCACATAGTTTGGAGATCTGGTCGTTTTGAGTTCTCTTCTCGTGAAGGAACCGACAGAATATCCTCAAACTCAAGCACGTGAGAGGAAAGACGAGCTTCTGCCACTTGTCCGATGTGTGAAGAGATGAAAAGCACAGAAGGAGACGGGCTTTGTTATGAATGACAGATGGAAGAGACTAATAGCTGAAGAGGGATGGATGAGCGGCGGCTCCACAGCATCACTCCTCCAGAGCGCCGGCACGTTACGAGACACCAGGGAGACATGAGTTAGGGCTCGTCTGGCAGTTAAACAGGCTTTTTGACAAGGTGGAGAAAGTGGCTGAGCAATTCCCCGTGAGGCTTACGACCGGTATGAAGAGCGTGATGTCACGGCGTGAGCGTCTTGGAATAAAAAACCCAAAACGCTCCAGAGAAATTGTTTAATTATGAAGCTGCATTCCTTTTGCTGTTTGGACTCTTCAGCAGGAGACGGGACACACAAGCGCCGCGACCTCTCGACCGCTGGTGTTTACCGCCATCCTCGTGTTGGCTGAAGGTCAGAGGTGAACGACCGCCATTAACCGCCTGCATCCTCTCTCGAAGGTGTCGGAGAGAAGGAGTGAGAAAGAGTGAAGCGGAGGAATAAGAAGCCGAGCAGCTGCTCTTCTTTATCTCCTGCGATGCCGGAGCAGACACGGGTCACGCCGGGAGAGAAAACACGTGTCTGCCTGTCGTGTTGACCGGTCGCTGCTACGCTCCCGCCACAAATCACTGCTCGCCGGGTCACGGAAAAAATGCTCCACACAGCAGCGTTCCCATGATGCGGGACTAACCCACATCCTCAGCACGCAGAGAGAAGCAGCTGAAAGGACATCTGAAAATCCCCTTTGCACAAACAAACACCGGGAATTCACGAAGCGGGTTTGTCTGAAGAGGCTTTCAGGCCAAAGAAGAATGCAAAGAATTAGAAATGCACAAAGTGTGCATGTGAAGCTCTGCTCCTACCTGCAGCCCAGTGCCACTGCTCCTCAGCTCTCTCCCCCTCGGTCTCCTCTCTACCTCTGCATGCTCGCTGCCCTCAGACCCCCCTCCAGGAGAGAGAGGGCAAGAGAGGGAGCACCGAATACAGACGCCTTCCTCCTCCTCCTCCTCCTCCTCCTCTTCCTCCTCCTCTTCCTCTCACACTCAAAACAACAGCAGTAATCCCAAACGTGTGCCAGAGAGCTACTGAACTGGTCCGTGTGTGTGTGTGTGTGTGTGTGTGTGTGTGTGCGCGGACTGCACACCGGGATCCAGTCTTTATTCTGCTGGCTCCGCTTCCTCCCGTCAACTGCCAACAAGTTTTTGAAACACGCTATATAAGGCCAAGAAAGTGGCTTGGGGCTCATTATGATTCCGGTACCCAAAACGAGAGAGCAAGAGCCGTCCGGGGGCAGACAGTAACTGTATCCCTCCCTCTCGCTCCCCTCGGTCTCACCCCTGCCTCCCTCTCCTCGTCGCTGTCGACACGGAGCGAGGAAGAGGAAGAGGAAGAGGAAGAAGAAGAAGAAGAAGAAGAAGAAGAAGAAGAAGAAGAAGAAGAAGAAGAGCGTTTCTGTTCTCGTCTCTTTACCCATGAGTTCTATTTGTCAATAACTCATTGTGACGTTAGCTTCTCCTCCTCAAGGTTCAGGTCCCGCTGCTAAATGTGTTAACTGACAAAATAAATAAATGGCCACAAAATGTTAGTTATTAAGATAAATAGGAAGTAATTATAAAGAAAATGTTCATGTCTTATATCTTATATCGAATTATTCATAGTGACGTTATTTATATTTACTCAAAGACTCCTTGTTGAACCTTTTCACAAAGTTATGTGTAAGTTTCCCGGACAAATATTAGTTTCTTCTTTCTGATCTTTAAAAAGACAAACTCTGGAAACTGCCTCTTGGAGTTGGTCCAGTTCTACCTGTTGACAGCAGCTTGGTTCCACACAGATAAAACCCTCGGAGACCTGAAAACCCTCGGAGGGGAACATATCTGCCGCCCCCCCGCCGGCGCTCTGGACACTTCGGGGGGGGTGAACTCGGCTCTTGACCTCCAGACGAACACTGAGGTAAATTGGGCCATCGGTCATCTGCTCGCACCCGGTTATTACGCCGCCGGTCCGGTTTGTCTGCCAGAGCCGTCTCCCCGTTCGGCATCCATACCACGGAGGGCGTCGCCATGGAGACGGGCAGCGATCGCTCTTTGATGGGACGTGCCTGCGTCGGGGAAACAGACTCGGCTCTGTGGAGGGCTGCTGAGGAATGAGGAGGTTTGGCAAACGTGTGTGTGTGTGTGTGTGTGTGTGTCTGTGTGTGTCTCATCATTCTCTCTCTCCCTCCCTCACCCTCCACCTCTCCCTCCCCTCCCTCGCTCTACCTTTTTCACTTTCATGCTTGGATGCTCTCTCTCTTTTCCGTGCCAACATTCTTGAGCGCTCCTCGTCCTCGCTTCCACGCACGTCTTACTGTGATTGTGGTTTTGCTCCGTGCACTTTCCCCCTCGGCAGACGGAGCAGAATAAAAACAGAAAAAACCTCGGGAGGAACACGGCCTCTGCAAACCCTTTTAAGAGGGAGGAATGGAGGCCTGCTGAGGATAAAGTAAATTTAGCGACTAAAAACTTTGGACTGAGCGATATAAATAGTTCTGTGTTTTACAGTAGGAGGTAGAATGTGTCCTGTTATATTAAAGAGCTCCTGGGCTGCAGTTTATGGAGCATGTCATCTTCCAGAGGTCTAATTAAAGTCACACATGTTAGGATGCGGATTAGAACGTCAGGATGCCGGGATTAAAACTCTGCAAAACGCTTGACCTCGAGGAGGAGGAGGAGGAGGAGGAGGAGGCCCGGCTTATTTTGAGTTCGGAATGTGCATGAATATACTCTAAAGTCAGTTAGTGAAAGTGAAGACAGTGAGTCTGAATTGGGACGAGGCCTCCGTCTGTCAGAGATGAAACGGGAGAATCTCAGTCTCCTCACAGCCAGAACATCCCCGGGATCCTCTCCTGTGTGACGGAGGATCTGTTAGATCTAAAAGTAGAACCGCAGCGTGTGACCAGAGCTGCTCGACAGGGCTGCGCTTTTTTATTTTAAAGAAAAACAACAAGGAAAACACACAGAGGATAAAAAGGACGACGCCAGCAGGAATAACCTCCCTTCTTTTATTCCTGGACCGATCACTTCCCGGTCGTCCCGCTTCGCCCCCGCTGCCGCTCCGAGAACGACCACAGCCACAGGAAGTGGACGAGCCTGATTGCGAGAGCGGTTTGTTTGGCTCCAGCTGACGGCAGCGATAAGCGAGCTCGTGCTCACTCGTGTTGACGGTGTCCAGCGATGATGTCGTGACACCAACAGCTGACCTTTGTTGTTATTATTAGAGTCAAGCTGGTCGGTCAGTAGTAGCACAACCACAGAACTACACAATCACTTCTGGTTTTTGTTCCTACAACAATAAACCAACATCTGGCTCCTCTGGTAAGAAGACGTCACCCAGACGGGAGACCAGTGCAGTCGCCCTCTGCTGGTCAGTACACAGAATGCAGCACAGGCGTCTCCATCCATCTTTATAAACAGTCTAAAGACACGATCCTGCTTTTCTACATCTACTGGTTTGGGATGTTCCAGGGGAAACACCGACTCTCTATCGATTCCTCACGCTTTGCTTGTTTGTGATGTTTGAAGACGATCACTCTGTGACGGGTTCCAGACGCCAGGCTGAAATACCTTCACGGCTCCGTCCAATCTGAGCTCGCACGCATTCATCTTGTGGGAGAGGTAGAGTTGCAGCAGCGACACACTCGGCATGCTAAACAGAACCGCAGTGGATCCAGAGGAAAAACACAAACATGTAAACAGGGTTTCACAGAACAACGCCAGTGGCAGCAGAAGATCTCCAGCACCGTTGTTTACATGAGGAATATTCAAACTCCTCTCGCTCGTCCAACCTCTTCCCATCATCCCCCTCCGGCCCGGCCTTCCCCTGCCAAACCTCGCCTGCGTCGTCCAACCCGAGCACAAACCGCCGCAGCGGCATTCCAGGAGGCTCCTCCAAGACATGGCGGGGATAAATCATGAGGAATAATGAGGGCTTGTTTCCACGCAGGGTGAGGGAGAACAGAGCGCTCACAGACGCTGCGCTCCTCAGTCAACGCCAGCGCGCAGACATGGATACTGATGGTATGTGATTGGGTGGATCTGTTTGCATAGTTCGGATGCAGCGGTGCCAAACTGAATCCTGGATCCAGGCGGCGGGACGACCCGAGAGGAGTTCACCCGTAAAACAGCAGGATACCACCGTGAAACGCAGGCGGGGGTTGCCATGGCGATGACACGCATAGATACCGCACGTAGAGTAGAAGATGAGGAGGAGAGAAGTGAAGCTGAGCGACGCTTCAGTCAGCAGCAGCAGCTCGTTCTCACCAATCACAGCTGGGCGGGCACGCTGTGAGCCAATCACACGGGACCCCATCTCCACCCCCCCTGCACCACCTCAAATAAACCGAGGGATGACAAGTGGTGTTCTACCTCCTCAGCAAAATCTAACTTTATCTCAAATTTTTAGCAAACAAAAACAAAAAGTACATTTTGTTTTTCATCGAAGCCATAGTTCCCTTGGGCTCTAATAAGCTTTGAGCCTCTTTTAACACGTTGTTTTGCTTTTATCACTATTTTTACTCACAGATGTGACGCAGCTGTTTTCAGTGAGGGATTCAAACTCAAACCCTTCTGTTATTTTCCCGCCTCCGAAGAGGAGAACGTTTTTCTCACACATTTAAATGTGAGTGGAGTGATCATATCTTTTCTACCAGGACAAGATAAAATGCTCTGAGCTCGAAACTTAGGCAGATATAAGCGATGAGATGAGTTTGGATTTGAACATGTTCTCGATAAACAGTCTGGTTTCTGCATCTGAGAGATTTAAGTTCAAATACAGAATCTTCTCCGTCTGATTGATTCCCCCGGAGAAGCCGCAGCCTGGAGTCAGGTACGAGCAGACGGACGAGCAACAGAGACGCCTCTGTCTCCAAACCACAGCTTGGGTGTCCGGCCAGATTTCAGTCGCAGCCACAACACCCCCGTCCCGACAAGCCTCCGCCTCAACGCAGACACCCACAACAAGCTCGGCGAGGTCGCCAGAGTCTGTCTCCTGCACGCCGCGGGACCAGAACGCGTCCATCGCCCAGCTCCAGCGTTCTCGGGGCTCCAACAACAACTCGTTCACACAGAGACGGCGGCGGCTGGACGGACGGAAAGGAAAACAGAAGACGAAGTGCAGCCAGAGACGATGAGCCGGTCCTCGTCAAAACCACATCACTGGGCGTTAATGACGGAACCGCACGTGGTCACGGGTTCTCACAGCGAAGGCCACGAGGCCGAGGAAGGAAACACCGACCACAAGAGTTCAAGATTACAGGGACGTGGGGAACCAAGGTGCGATAAGTGAAATGAACGTGTTTCTATTATTGTTATGTGGTTCATGTTCATGTTGTTGCAGTTTCTCTGGTCACCAACAGGTGTCAGTAAAACCACAAGTAAATGAACTATCAAGGCATAAAATACGACGCCATCATCGAGTCTTTGTCACTTTTCTTAATGATGGTGTCTCCGTCACATGTTAAAGTCATTTACCTGCTCGTTAAAATCAGCTGATTAAAATGCAATAAAAGCACAAACGAGCCGCATTAAACAACACAACAGTTTTTAATGTGTGGATAAAGAAAAGGGACGTTTCTGCAGCTTGGACCAATAAACACATCGAATGACCGCGGCTGTTTCCTTCACCTCCGCTGAGGTGCAAACCGCCGGGGACGACCTCATCGTGCCTCATAACAAGTCGACTGTCGGAGGTCGACGAAGAGGTCGACGTGGAGTCGGACGAAGAGGTCGACGTGGAGTCGGATGAAGAGCCTGAATCCACACGTGTGTGTTTGCACACGGAGACGACTTCTTTGTTTTCACTCAGGAGGCTTTCGATTGGACGGAGCCAACGTAAATGTTTGGTCGGGATGAGCCCGCGAGGAAATAATAAAATCTGTATTTTCCTCTTTTCACTTATCCACCATCCTCTCAGACACTCGTCCTCCTCTTCCTCCTCTTCCTCCTCTTCCTCCTCTTCCTCCCCAAAACATTTCCTGCCCAGCGAATGACTCGTGATTCTTACTCCCGATTATTTCGCCACAAAATATCTCTGCCTGGTTTTTGAGGGTTTTGATTTCCCCTCAGATGTTTTGGGAACACGGAGCGTTTTGTTCTGGCGACGGCTTTGACGGATGTTTTTTTGGGAAAAGTGGGAGAGGAAGTCAGCATCGGGGCGAGGTGAGGAGAGGGGAGGAGAGGGGAGGAGAGGGGAGGAGAAGGGAGGAGAAGGGAGGAGAGGGGAGGAGAGGGAGGAGAGGGGAGGAGAGGGAGGAGAGGGGAGGAGAGGGAGGAGAGGGGAGGAGAGGGAGGAGAGGGAGGAGAAGGGAGGTGAGGGAGACGTCTCAACGTTTCTCCCCTCGGTGACAGTCACAACTAAAACCACTAAGAATAGTCCTGCTGCGCTCTGCCCCTCCGCCCTTTTCCTCCCTTCCTTCCTTTTCATTTACTCGCCCGTTCCACTGCAGACCGGGATCAGCTGTGGTGAGTGCGACGGTGACGAGCTGGAAAAGTGGAACGTGAGACCCGACGCAGAGACGATGGTTTGAGTTGCTCGGGTGCAGAAGGCCCAGTTGCCTGATTAGAAGAGTTTGAACACTTTCTTAAAGACGGACGTCCGAGCGGTTTGATTCCTCATGTTTACGTGTGTCTGGTAAAAACACCTGGAGGAGCCAGAGGCTGCGACCGGAGTCAGGGGAGAGAAACCAGATGAGACGGTTCTGGTCTCCGAGGATCCCCGGCTTGTCCCCTGTTGCCTAGCAACAGAGCTGCAGATGGACACGAGGAGCACGTTTTTATGGTTATTTAACGTATATGTACCGTAAGCTGTTCGCTTGAGTTGAAGCCTGACACATTTAAATGCACAAGCATCGGACATCACCTCTTTGAAAAGCAGCTCACCGCTGAAGGGCAAAGAACCCTGGGACAGGTTAGCCCAGAGAAGGAGCCATGAATAAAGATGGACGCTGAATGAGATGTGACATATTCCAGAAAGCGTTCTGACGTGAAGCATCAAACCGTTAAAGGAGATTTAGTCGTACAAACACCAGGATGCTGGGATGAATGACGAGTTAAGAGCAACAGGACTGAACCTGGAGTTTTCATTATCCCCGAGACGTTAATGACGGGTTCGACCGAGCCAAACCAACCAGGGCTTCACGCCATAAACGGAAATACGATTCAGGAAAATGGTTTTGAAGATCATAAAACTGTGAGTTTGAGGGTTTGTCACATGATAAAAGAAAACTCAGGTTTTAACAAGACAGGATTCCTGTTGGATTCCAGCAGCAGCAGACGACATATTTCACTGTTCAGCTCATCTCGTGTGTTATGAAGCGGTTTTTTTGTGAATGTAAAAGTTCTGCAAAGTGAAAAAAGCACAAACTCTGTGAGCTGCTCTCGTGCACTAATAATAAAAACCAGTAGAAGACGTCTTACCTTCACTTCACATTTTCTATGGCAGGACAACCGGCACGCTGCAAGAAACAAGACACAACGTCAGGCACAACACAAAACACACAAACACACAAACACAGCATGAGGTCAGTGCACGAGAGAGAATGAACAGAGGAAGGTCCCAACATGCTGTGGTGCTGCCCCCAGGTGGCCACACGGAGCAAGCACTCATTTATTTCTCCTTCTTCACACTTGAACTTTGACTCACGTAGAAGAGTCAAAACTCAGAGAGAGTGAAATATTAACTTTTAAAAAAAAATCTCTTTATATTAACTGACTAAAAGGGGATTCTTCTTTTATTTAAATAATTATAATTTCACATTGCTTTATTGTCGAATCGACCACGACACTTTGACCTTGACTTTAACTCTGTTGCTCGCTCGTGGTGGTTGTGCACGACTTTGTTCACGGTTTAGTTTGACTGGCCACGAGCTGCCCTAGCAACGCAGGGCGCCCAGATGAACATGTGTCCAGATGTTCTGCCTGGAACACAGTAACGGCTCCAGTTTAACAGCACAGACACGCTGTCGGTACAGTTTTGGGGGTTTTTGAACTGGACGACTTTAACATTTACATTTTAATGCAGCTGAATGAAAGGGAATGTAATTCTCTCCTCTCTTTGTTTCCTCTGCTGTCTCTCTCCCCCTAAACCCTGATTTCTCTCTCTTTACTCTGCCTCCCTCCATCCCTCACCCCGCTCTCCCCTCTTCTCCCTCTTATCTAGGCTAATGCAGCAGTAGCGGCAGCGGCAGCGGCAGCGGCAGCAGCGACCATGCTAATTTTAACAGCAAAGCCTCCGCCAAAGCCCCACACATGCCCGCTCTGTCAGCTCAGGACGCTGCGCTTGTAGATCAGAAGGAAAGAGGGAGGGATGGGGAGAGGGAAAGAGGGAGGCTCATGGCCAGGAGTCATCGACTGTTCATTTCCACAGGACTTTTTCTTGGAGCAACAATAAAAACCTTTGCTTTGTCTAATATTAGACTCCTGTGAGAGAGAACGAGGGGCGAGGAACTGAAGCTTCATACTGTTCATGCACAGCACAAACACAAGGGACGCAGAGGATGTAGAATACATATTTTTAAAAGTTTTGCATTGTTCTGTTAAATCCCTCATCATCTTTATTTTATCGACAATCTCCTGCTGCTCCGGAAAATGTCTGAATTCATGTCTGAAAAAAAACCCTGATAAATAGATTTCAGACTTTAAACGACAGATTAAAGTTGCAGATACTAAAAATCCCATTTGCTCAGTTTCATATTAAAAAAGCTCAAGAAAAAACACGTTGATCTAATATTTAAAAAAAGGTCTCGAGGTCGTAAGCGAACACTCGAGCAGCTGTGGAACAGTTTCCAGTTTCCTGCAGGTGAACAAACACATATTTCATCCTGGATTCCTGCTGTAAATTTCCTTTTGTCAACCGTTGTTCTTGTTCGTTCCTTCAGGAGGAAATATATTTATGAATGAACTTCCAGTCCTGGAATTTCAACCCGGCCTCCGTCTGGCCACAAATCACTGGTCTAATCTCCCCGTCGTCTCGGACTCCACATCCCAGACACTCACCTTTGCAGATGAGGCCCTCCTTGGTGATGGCTTGCTTGCATATATCACAGCTCTTGGCCTTCTTGAACGGCTTCAGCTTGAAGGTGTGTGTGTGGACGCCCTCCAGCTCGTCGGGCTGAGCGAGGAAGAGGGAGGAAGAGGAAGAGAGAGGGAGAGAGAGAGAGAGGGGTGAGTCATTGAGTTGACGGCCAATAGAAACACACTCAGAGATCAGGGATGATTTATTCGTCTGCACGTGGAGGTTTGATCTCGGCCTTCGATGGCGTTTGATTTCACATTTTTCATCTCCAGATGGGACAAGATGAACGATTCTCCTCCTTAAAGAGCCCAGAAAAACATTCAGAGCTCGATTATTAATTCTTATAACTTATAAAGAACTGTGTGTTTAAGGACTTTACGTTAAACTCTTTACATATTGAATATTTCTAGGACTTAGCCAGTTTGTGATTGTTCTCCGACTTTCTGACTTTTTATGTCAGTAAATTATAAATTCTTTAACTTATGCTTTGATAAAGTGTTAAAGACAAATTTATGTATTTATCAATTGATAAAGGGTTTGTCATCAAATGTAAACGTCACGTTCTTCAACCGCACATTATCATCACGACATTCATTTGCACAATCACGCACTTAAACTGACACTGCTTGGTGGGAAATATTGCAAATGCACGCACACACACACACACACACACACACACACGCACACGCGCACACGCACACGCACACACACACACACACGGTCCGCCCACCAGCGGAGGATGTTTTCACTTTGAAGTTCTCTAATTAAACCACTAATTAATGATGAAGAGGAGAAAGAGGGAGAAAGACGCCTCAGAGCAGCCAACAACCTCAAAAACTCGAGGAATGATACACGTGTGTGAGTGTGTGTGTGTGTGTGTGTGGTGTGAGAGTGTGTGTACTGTATGCATGAGTCGGGGGATGGGGGGGGGGGGGGGGGGTTGCTGGAACATTTCCCCGAGCAGCCTGAGGACAGCAGCTCCAGAAACCGAGCAGAGCAGTGAAGATTGGTGTGAGCAAAGATTTGAAAACACACAGAGATGATGATGATGATGATGATGATGATGATGATGGCGCGGCGGTGACGAGGAGGAAGGTGGGTTTGCAGTTGACGTGCTGCCCGTGCTGCAGGAGGACGACAGGGAAGGATCCCTCGAGTCCTCAGAGAGATGAGGTCCATGACGGAACGTGTCCCTGAGGTTTCAGATCGGGACGTTCCCTCCAAACATCAGAACGTTACCCAGCGTTGATTTGATTATTGAACCTGGAGCGAACAGAATGCAGATTGTTGTAAGTGGGTCACTGGTGTTTCATGTGAAGGTTCCTCGACTCTCACGCAGCTGGAAACAGACTTTCTCCTTCGTCGTGAGCGAGTCCATGAGATTCAAGCGGGTTTCATGGCGTCGCACGAGGCCGCTCAAGTGTCTCTGAATCTGCTCTTTTCACAACGCGAAGGTCAAACTCGTCAGAATGCAAAGACAACAAGGACACATGACAAATTCAAGACGTGCTGCTCTTTTAAAGAAGCAGGCGCCGGAGAGCGAACCCCCTCCTGGATCTCCCCCCCCCTCTCCTCTCTCTCCACCCTCCGTCCGTCTGAACACGCCGCTCAGTGAGTCACAGCGATGATGTCATTTCCTCTGTGTATTTGTGCAGCTGGGCCGGTCTGGGTTGGGCTCCGCCGGACCGTAAATCTCCCGCTCGTTACTGAAAACGCTGCTTCTTTAATGGTCACCTTGTTTCAACTGTCTCCGAAGCAACCGAACAAATAAATCACAGAGTAACTGTCGTCGAGGGGACGTTTCTTTACAGCTCCTCGGTTCGGGCCGGACCCAAACATCAGGTGTGAAGGTTCCTCGGACCAACGCACCAAGGTTCAGGTGGTCTACAAACCAATCAGTGGAAACTAGGGAACACATGACGCCTGGTTCCTCCACTTCCCACAATGCAACTCACGTCTCAGCCTGGGCTGCATTATCCAACCAACTGGTGAAAGAGAGTAAACTTGTGCCATCCATCTTCTGCTCCTTTATTCCTCTCTCTCTCTCTCTCTCTCTCTCTCTCTCTCTCTCTCTCTCTCTCTCTCCTCTCTCTCTCTCTCTCTCTCTCTCTCTCTCTCTCTCTCTCTCTCTCTCTCTCTCTCTCTCTCTCTCTCTCTCTCTGCCGCAGTTCATTTGGCTCCAAGCTTTTCACCGAACTGTATTTCTCAGCGTTTCCCTCGCTCTCCTATCTCCCTAAATCTTAATGGCTTTTGTCGCAGTGTGACTCTCTGGCTGTGGAAGCTCCCGAGAGGAGCCGTGCCCGACCTTGGCTGCACGGACACTCGGACGGTTGACAACAGGTGGTTCCCACACAGGCAATGTGCTGATACGTCCTGTAAACACAATCTTTATGCTCATTAATGACTTTCCAGTTTGCTGCTGAATTAAACAGCAGCCAAGCTTTACACTCATTAAAGTGAGATGATCCATCATGATCGCTGGAGGAACGCTGAGAGGGACGAATACACAAAGCACCAGGAGGGACAGGGAAGTCCATCCTGTCCCGAGAGGAATACAATTATATAAATGTCTCTGACGTCAAGTTACGATTAAAACCTTGAAGTTAAATAAGTTTTTGCAGCGTGAGCTTGGTTTACAATCCAGGCTGAAGCAACTTGGTGCCACTCCACAGCCTCCGTGTTAAAGATGACCTGGCACAAAGCCGCCGGGTAAACCAATCACATGCAGCCAGCTGTGTCGCTGGCAGGCGCCATGGTTACCTGGCTGCCACGGCAACTTGGGTCAACGTGTCCTGTCAAACAATGATGAATGAGGCAGGACCAAAAAAAACATACAACCACCAGTGTCCACACACACACACACACACACACACACACACACACACACACACACACACACACACACACACACACACACACACACACACACACACACACACACACACACACACACACACACACACAGTGAGTGTCACCACCCCAGGAGTGTAAATGGTTGTTGGACGTCTGCCTCGCAGCATCTGGGATTCAGAGGAAGAGGGAAACGGGCCTCAGCAGCTTGAAGAACTCGTAATGAACTCAGAGATCGTTCTCAGTTTCTGGAAAACTTTTGGTTTTAAAGGGTGTAAAGATGTCACTCAAACTTAAGTAACTCAACCCAATTCGATCATAAAAAGCCTGTTTCAGTTTCTATTAAGGCACATTTGTAAAATATATACATCAGCTGTCATTAGCTGCGAAATCAGATCATTATCAATCATACAAATGATTTGCGGACGTCTTTCTTCTGCCTGAGAAAGTGATATTTCCACGTTTGTGCTGCAGTCGTCCACAAGAGCAGCAAACCCAGAAAAAGCCCGTCCTCAGTGTCGGAGGGAAAGTCCCCGGAGACGGCAGGGAGAGGAAATGGAAGGAGAGTTATGTCGAGAGACAGAAAGAGGAGGACAGCAGCAGAGGGGAAGGAAACGGAGAAAGCAGGGTGGGATGAAGGGAACGGAGTGTGCAGACGAAGAGCCGAGGATGGAGGGAGAGGAGAGGTGTTTCTTTGAGTGAGTGTGTGTGTGTGTGTGTTCAGTCATATAGACAGGAGGCCCAGTAAATCAAGGCTCTGTGCTCCTCTCCCCCAGTTGCACTTAGCTAATGAAAAGCATCACTACGCTACCTCGACCGCAACCCCACTTAGAGCCAAGATGTGGGAGCAGGAGGGGAGGGAGGGGGGGGAAGGGAGGGGACGACTCTCTCAAAGGCACTGCTCCGTCCTTCTGCTCCGACGCCCGGACACAAATTATACCAAATTATACCTGGCACATACAAATGAACCTGAACCGAAGTCCAGTCACGCCTGCGTGCACCGAAGACGTAAACAGACAAACACATGAGCTCATGCTGATGCTTCCAGCTGTAAACACAGTTTTACTTTCTCAATAATCCGACGCTGGAACAGTCCCGACTCTTTTCTACCCACATGTGAATTTGCATGATCTACAACATATTCGACCGCCAAAAGAAAAGCAACACACACACACACACACACACACAAATATCCACAACGTGAAGGGTAAATGTTTGTCGTCTGGACTTCCTGTTTACACCAGGTGCATTTGTGTGCGTCTGCATCGGGCCCCCCCCCGACGTTCAAGTCTGCCCTCGCACACTCGCATCAACACAAAGTCCCAGCGTCAGTCCCACAAATGCACGAGCGACATGTCTCCTCTAACGAGAACCTCCACATGTGGCTCCGTTTAGTCCGAGCAAAGTCTTTCTGCAGGAATCTGAAAACACAACGAGGGGCTCGCTGCGGTGGAGACGCTCAGCATCGCTCTGCGTAGCCATGTGATTCGATGCAGACCCTGGCGTCCACTGATCGTTAAGTCGGCGCCTCCCCTGATGGCAGGAACCGGCTCAGAGGAACAATAGTGCAGTGAATACAGGCCGGTGGAGATTTAGCAGAAAGATCACATGTTGTGTTCTTTATTATTGTTCACCTCCTGAAAGCAAAGGAATCGGAGAAGAAGGTAGAAGGAGGGACCTGGCTGAAGGAGAGAGGGAGCGAATGAGTCACCTGGGTAAGACCACGCGGCCCCACCGCTGGACGAGGTGACTCAAGTGGAGCGTGAGGAGCCGGCCCCACGCAAGCGAAGGACGAGGCAGAGAGAGAAGTCCTGCGGCCCCACCCCGGCCCGGCCCCCGGCCCCGGGATGAACACGCGGAGCCACACCTGCTTTCAATTTCCACCAAATTGAAATTCTGTCAGGAACAATGAGCGCCTTTGTGAGACAGAGGGAGGAGAGAGAGAGAGGAGAGAGAGCGAGCCCAACGAGAACCACAAAAAGAAGTGAAACGAGAACCACAACGTGATATTTGTAATGTTCTGTGTGTCTCGTGAGTGATTCTGGATTTCCATGTGGCAGCGTGGTGGACAACGAGCCCGACGCCCTGTCTGCACCGCTGAGGGGACTTTCTCCTCTTTGTTGGAGACCCTCGTTCTCACGTACGTCACCGCAACACAGATTTATACAAACATCTTCCAATGTGCAGGTTTTCAACTCAAACGCAGCCTGAAGGAAAGCTAGGACAACACTTAACTGATCCAGGGACGGATCATTCTGTGTAGCAGACATGGATCGGACTTATTTCACATCTCTGTGAACTCCGTCAGACTCTGCGTCACCTCGCTGTAAACTCGTCCTCCGCTCTTGAACTCTCCGTGAATCTCAAACGCACAGATGGTGAATCAAACAGCTGAAAGTAGCCGGGTGGCTGAGGTCAGTGGGCGAGACGCCTCAGATGAAAACACACACCGACGAATCCTGTTTGTGTTCACTCGGCGTGAATCGATCGGACGCGTCCAGGAATCCTGCAGATCAACGAATCCAAACTTCGCCTCCGTGATTTATTTTTCCAGGAGACGGGAGAATAAGAGGGAAGAGTGAGATCTCCTACCAGGAGAGTCATTATCCTGGTTCCAACCCTCCAGGGGCCTCCTGCACTGTGATTATGTGCACATCAGTGATTGGCAGAACAGAGAGTAAAGCCTGTGGAGGTAGAAATCAGAAGAACACACACTGTCCGTCTCTACGTCCACACGTCATGGGAGTATGGATCAGTGCACGAGGACATACACACCGTTCAGGATGTTTTATTTATGGCTCTGAACACATCGGATCCCTGAGGTCTGACAGTGTCGGCCCGGTGCCAGATTGTAGTAGATTCCTCCTTCAGCACGCTGAGTGCGTGTGTGTGTGTGTGCACGTGAGGCTGCATGAATGCATCAGATCCAGCTGTAAACATGTGCACGTGAGGGCCGCAGCTGCTGCAGTGTTTGCGTGAGCGTGCGATCGGTTCGATACCCGATGCCGACGCAGAGACGCTGCGATCAATGAGCTGCGATCATGAAGTCTCGGCTGCTTCTATGATCGTTAGGCGGCTGCTAATGAAGGTTGAACGCCGTGTTTGCTAATGAGCTCTGGTCAGTTTGGGTCCGGAATGAAAAACAGCACACGGTAACACCTCGGCTTGAATCGAGCACACGGGTTGGAGAGTAAATATCTTTGTTCAGGCTAAACAATGGATCGATAATTCAAAAATCATTGACAGATTAAACAATAAGGAAAATAATCCTTATGTCCAGGCCTCTGTGAGGGCAGAGATCCAGACCCGGTGCCCAAGGGCAGTGGAGCTGGGTCACGGTCCGGCTGCCGGTGGGCCCGGGGCCCCGCAGGGAGGCGTCCGGCCACATCGCGTAATAAATCACCTTATCACAGATACTGGAGCATTGTTTAGCCAGAGTGACGGCGATCCACATCAGGGGACGCTCTGACTCTCACAGATACAGTACCACCGGCTGTGCACGCACACACACACACACACACCACACACACACACACACACACACACGTGCATGCACAGATGCAGCGGTTGCCAAGCCGAGAGGAGGCTCCGGTGAGAGCTGCAGGGATCTGTGGCTGCGGCCCGACAGCCCGAGAGGCAGCTGAAGAGGACATGAGCTCCCTGTGGAGGAACAGAACCTGGGTCTGAGTGCAGTTCCATGTCAGACGGACATGATCATCACAAACACTAATATCTGCACCGATATCATCACGGAAGATATGGATCGAACCTCAACTGTGTCTCTTTACAACGTTAAAAACAATGTTGTGCTCGATCCGTCTGAAAAGTAAAGATCTGCGTGTCCAGCTGAGATCAGATATGAGATATGATGTGTCAGCCTGGAGAAGAGAGGAAGTTATAGATAAAATAAATATCTGATCGTTTCTTCTGTTTTTTCTTGTCCCTGTTTTTTCCAATCTTTGAAACTTCATGTCTTCTTCAAACAGCTTTTAGTAAATCATGGTCCCATTGGGGTGTGGATACCCTGTGATTGACAGCGAGCGCCGTCCAATGGATGCAGGTTCAGGTGTAGGTGCAGTGTCCTCCAGCTCCCAGTCAGGCTCCGCCCCCTGCTCCTCCAAGTACGGTTACTTCAACCAAGTGATGACGCCGCCGTAAACACACCGGGATTCGTTACCTGGATTAATCTCCTCACTCAACGCACATAGATGGAGAGGTGACACACACACAGACACACACATGGAGAGGTGACACACACACACACACACACATGGAGAGGTGACACACACACAGACACACACATGGAGAGGTGACACACACACACACACACACATGGAGAGGTGACACACACAAAGGCGTAGCGGTCCTATCAAAGGCTGATTGATTTCCAGAGCTCTCAGGGGATTCTGTTCAGTCAATAAGAGACTCTGTGAGACAACTGAAGACACGATGCAGAGTTTCAGCTGCACTCGACCACCACAATAAAACAAGAGTCATTCTATTATATATTTGAAATATTCTTCACTTATCAACTAATACCAGCAGAAAACCACGAGGAAGCAAAACAACAATATTAACAAGCTGCAGACACAAAACCAGCTCTGCCAGTGTGGAGTGAGAAAGTTTGATTGAACTTTATCATCATCTAAGGTCAAGTTCTATATCTTTGTGTTTTCTTTTTATTTATAGTTACTTATAATAAAGTTTATGGTCAAACCTCAATTACATTTCATAAGGGATTGATAACGACATCTTAGGAATGATTGATATTGATTTTAGATTCATTTCACTCTTGTATCGGGGGGGCTGCCAATAATCCATATTGATCGTGAACTGAGCTGCACATCTAATTTAGAAACACACAAATAACTGGATCCTACTGTACATTTCCCATCATGCAACTTGACAACATTTACCGCTCTCTCTGCTTAATATCGCCCAAACAATCTTTTCTGCTGGTCATCAATTCAACTCGACTCACCGCGGTTATTTCAGTGCACGTTTCATATTCAGGTTTATATATTTAAAAACTCCTAATCCCTCTCAAACTGTAGACCACCACTATATTTATGTTTGTATACGTCATTAACCCACAACGTGAAAAGACCTTTAAACTCTGCAACATGAAAAATGCCTCGCCGGTCTCCACAGGAACAGGAGAACCTCGGCGGTGTGTCGCTGCACCGTGGCACCAGAGAACCCACAGACACCGGGGATTCTCCACAGACTGTGTAACGTGGTATCGGCGGCGGCGCTGTGTCAGATAACGTTTTTTTGTTTGTTATTTGTGGCGCGGCGTCGCAGCATACTGCCGAGCCGCAATGAGCTCACAGAAGTATTTTGCCGGCGCTGCAGGAACGCTCCTGCGTTTGTGGCTGTTTCCGTCGGCTTGTCCAATCGAATATTCTCTCTCTGCGCGTGGGGCTGCTCCATTATTAATAGCATGTATTTGAGGAGCTTTCTCAGAACGGGCCTCTCGCACGTCACTCAGCTTCTGCTCGTTACTCCTCCTGCCCTCGCTGCTGATGTCACGCCTCACGACACTCGTCACTCTTTCCCTTCCCTTCCCTCCTCGGCGTCTCTCTGTCATCGATGATGTTGGATGTGGACGAATCCCATCTGAAGTCCCGTGTGCATATGAACTGCGTGGGAGCTTCTCCTCCCATCCTGCCTCTCCCCCCCCCCCCCCCTTGCATCTAAATGGCTCCACTCCGAGCGCCAGGAAAGTAGGACAGATGCTTCATTTAACACTTGGGTGCCATCACTACGCGCTGTGTATACATTAAACCACAGAATCCACCTCCTTCCCCGACAGAGATGGTGTTACGCTGCAGCTCAGAGCATGAAAACCCAGGTAATGAAACGTGTTAACAGAAGAAAGGCCCCGGTTCTTCACGCTCACATACGAGGCTCAGTTCACAGGTGCAGCGAGAACACAACAGCTCACAGGAATAACAACCCATGTTCTCAGGTCAAATCCAGAGTCCACACGCAACTTCTTCTTCCCATGATGCTGCGTGGAGAGCCCCCCCGGTTCCTGATCCACTCCGTCAGTCCCAGATAGGACGAGAAGCGAGCAGCAGCAGATTAAATTATACAGGAGAAACCAGAAATAGCTCGAGTGCCGAGGCCGCATGGACTCAACGCAAGAACACGCCGAAGCGAGTCGCCACAGAGCAGTCAACTAGATTAGTCTTGCACGGATCACCGAGCGGAGCCGGCTACTGTAGGTTGGCCCGACGTGCTCATGCAGCTCAGCGAGGACGAATCAGAAGGGACCGCTCGACCTTCAGTGACCAGAACAGGACGGGACGATAGGGGAGGTGTCGAATACACAGATTCTCTTAGAATCAAGTGGTTTCATTAGTTTATTCTAAAGTAAAAAATATACTTCGATGGAATCGTCATTTTTAAGTTGTAACAAATATAAAAAGTGGTGAATGGTCTTTATAATAAATATTTTATTTACTTTGGGAGATGGCAAGTTTTTAACATTAAAAAATGTAATATTTGTGATGGCAGCGTTTCAAAATCTCGGGTTAGAGTTGATTAGAAAAAGGTTTTTCAACTTCAGCCCAATCTTTAAATCCCTGACACATGAAACGCCTCCTGGCAGCCGGAGGTGATGCTGCAGTGTGCCCCCCCTCGCTCCTCACACATGACAACATCACAGACTAGAACGCCAAATCGTTTCCAGGACCACGTTGACCTTCTCCTGACGACTGACCCACATGCACTCTTGCATCCATCCCCGATTTCTTACCCAAAACATGCAGGAGAGGCAAACCCACGTCCTGGCCCTTCCTGCCAGGGCGGAGGGCAGGGACAGAGACACGGAGGGCATCTTTGAAAAGAAATAAAAACAAAAAAAACTGCCACCCGTGGACTCTCCCAGCCTCACGACAGAAATCCACAGTATTCCCAGAGATTCCCGGTGGTTCCACGCAGGCTTCGGTGACACGGATCCATGCCAGACATGCGAGGTGCACGGAGGGTGGGGAAGCAAGCGCTGCTCTGGTTTTCTCTCTCAGTCCCTCATCTCAGCTCCCTCCCTCCCTGTGTTGCTCTGCGCCCTCCACTCCTGCTCCTGCACTTCTGTTCACTCTCTCACTCCTGCCCTCCTCTTGGAGAGAGTGGTAACTTTATTCCATGAAGTAAAAGGGGGGAGGTGAGTCCTGGCCTTTATTTTTCTCCTTTCCAATCCTCCCCTCTCCTCAAATGATCCTTGTTAGTCCCTCCTTTCTCCCCCTCACACACACTCCATTCATCGACCACCCTCCACCCCTCTGGCTTCCTTGCATCGCATACCTCACCTCTCCTTCCTCCACCTCTCCTTCCCTCCACCTCTCCTCCGCAAGCGTGCTCGCTCATGTCTGCGCTAATGTCACTTTAATTTTTCATCGGCAACCCCTTCCTGCTTCCAGATCTCCTCTGCTCCTTCGGAATATCTGCAGGACTGTGACGCAGCCGAGTGGTCGGACAAACTAGTGCAGAACTAACAGGTACCTGCTGCAGGACTTGTTGGCAGCGTATGAAAACAATGAACATGTGGAGGCTCGTGCACGGGTCCTATTCATCACATCGTGTAGGGTTTTGCAGGGAAACTCCGCCATTGAAGTTCCTTAAATTCAATCAAGCTGCACCAAATGCGTCATGTTCCACATCACAGCTGAGGCGCTCCCCTTCGCCGTCGCACGTACACAAACATCCACGGCTATTCAACGAGCACCATAACGTCCACACGTGTTCACCAGGGTGTCATGTTTCCATCCCTGTCCCTCAGAGCCGATAAAAACCACTATAATACAAACTGAACACTGATACAGGATCAGTTTCTGGCCTCCGCGTGTTGCATCTTCCCATGTTCCCTGCGTGTGCATACAGGGAACATGCATGAGGGATGGCTTTATGCGTGTGTACATCCATATAACGTACAGCACTGAATCAACATAATATCAGCGGTGCAGACACATTACATCACTCCACAGTCAGATCCATAAAGGGCTAAGAGCCAATTCATTTTGAGAAAACACCCTCTATTGATCCCTGCTGCACTCCATCACTTCCACTGTAACAGCTACCTCCGTCCATAGGCCCAGCTGACACATAATCTGTGTGTGTGTGTGTGTGTGTGTGTGTGTGTGCGCGCTGTATTTACATAATGTCAGCAAACAGCAGAGTGTGCACACGTTGCAGGATGTTACTGGTTGTGCAGCAGCAGCCATGTTCACTGAACTGGTTTTTAAATGGATTTGTGTGTGTGTGTGTGTGTGTGTGTGTTTGTGTTTCCCTGCAGCCGGCTGCTCTAAACTGGGTTGCTAGCAGCCTCTAGTGGCCTCCAACCCACCGTCCGACACCCACTGCAGATTGTGGTGCACATGTTCGACACACACACACACACACACACACAGCTCGTGCACGCAGCTCGGGTTGTTGTCTCTTTCTGTCCGGGTGCAGCCAGAGGAGCCGTCTAAGTGATACTTCACTACCTGCAAAAAGCATTGATTTCAGAGCTGCTATTGGGAGTGGTGTGTTTTCTCAGTACAACATTTTTGCACAGTGAGGTCAGGTTCTTATTCCCTAATTCCCAATGCAACATGCCGGAGCTCAGTGAAAACACACACACCACACACACACACACACACACCCATGCAGAGGGGAGTTCAGGCGGCTCAGGCTATTGGCAACATGCTAAAGATATTTAAAGGTTTTTATGCACATGTGCGACAAACGCACACAAGGAGCAACAGCTGCAGCAGAGGAGAGGAAGGGAAGAGGAAGGGAAGAGGAAGAGGAAGAGGAAACACGGGAGGAGATGAGAGGAAGACGAAGAGGAAGGGGAAATAAGTGAAGAGAGGAGATGCTATGAAGAGGAAGAAGGAGAGGAGACGAGGAAGATGAAGAAGGATAGGGAGAAGAGGAGAGGAAACAAAGGAGGAGAGGAGATGAGGAGGGGAAGAGGAGGAGGAAATGAGAGGATAAAAGAGAAGAGGAAAAGATAGAAGGAGAGGAAGAGAAGAGAGGAAGAGGAGAGGAGAGAAGAAGAGATGAAGTATTCCTCCGTCTCCTCCTCCGTCGCTGGAGAATCCATCACATTAAAGCTTTAATGCTAAAATACCAAAACATCCATCAAGCTGAACGCCGGCCCAGAATACACTGAACCGTTCAGACTCTGCGGGAACAGAACCTGCTCGCCGCTCGCCACGGCCGACACCTCTCAGCGTGAGAGCCTATTGGAGCGTTTGATAAATACAACGAGCAATGAATGAGGTTTTCATGCATATGCTGGAGAGGCAATCTGGAGCGAGAGAATAAGGAGCCATTCAGCGGACAGGTTTCCCATCAGCCTCTTCTCTTTTGGCTGTCCGCAGCACTGCCTGATGGGAATTTACTGCCCGAGGAGACATTAGTTAAATAAATGGGGAGGAGAGTAAACATCAAATACAGAGAGGAGAGGAGAAGAGAGGGAACTAAGGGTGAGGAGGAGGATTTAATGAAAAGGAGACAAGAGGAAGAGAAACACGAGGCGAGGGAATTCGGTGACAGAAAGGAAGCAGGAGAAGAGGAGACATGAGGAAAGGAATGGAAAGGAAACAGTGAGAGGAAATAGAGGAGACGTGAGGAAAGGACATGAGATAAAGGAAAAGGAAAGGAAAGGGGGAACGATGAGGAGAAGGAAAGGAGAGACGAGGAATTGAAATCTGATAAAAGAAAGAAAAGGAACAGGGGAGAGAGGAGGAGGAGATAGGAGACAAGGAGACAAGGAGACAAGGAGACATGGGGAAAGGAACATAAAGAGAGAGCAAGGAAAGGAAATGAAAGGACAAGAAAAACAGGAAGTGGAGAGGAGAGAGGAAGAAAGGGAAGGAAAGGAAGGGAATGTAAGGAAACATGGGAAGTGGAGAGGAGAGAAGAGGGAAGGAAAGGAGAGGATTTGAAATTGGAAAAAGGAAAAGGAACAGGAGAAAGAAGAGGAAAGAGACAAGGAGAGGAGGAGAGGGGAGATGAGAGGACACAAGGAAAGGAGGCACAGGAAGTGAAGAGGAGAGGATTCAACGCAAAGGAAGAGCATTTGAAAAGACAAGGAGACAGGACGTGAGGATGAGAGGAAGCTCCATAGGACCACAATAGCGTCACCATAGTAACACACATGGAGAAAACCACATCACCTCTCTCTCTCTCTCTCTCTCCCCCCCCCCCCTCTCTCTCTCCAGAGCACCACCCATTCATAGTCAAACACTCCCAGCCCATCTCCTCCTGTAGTAACCCGGCCCTGTCGTGCGGGGACTGCCGCGTGAGCCCCGTTGCCATGGAAACTAAACACCTCACGGCGGCCCTCGGAGGGAAGACACACGGACTCGTACCTCTCCACTTTCACCTCCCTGCCGGTCACGTGGCGAGCTCCGAGTGCCGCAGCCGGAGCGACGCGCCCGGCGGCGGCGGCGACTTGAAAATCACGTTCGTTAGGCACACATCTTTCAAAACTCGCTGCTGAGGTCACTTAACAAACTTTAAAAGTTAGATTTAATGTTTAAATCCGAGTTTAAAAAGGGAAATTCGGGTTTTCATGAGGATCCCACGCGTGGATCCGGCGTCTCTGATGCAGAGTTTACACGTTTAACAAAGAGGCGACGGTCGTCAGTGTGGCAAGTGAAAAGGTTTCCCGCTGCAGCACGAATATATTCACGTTTTTCTATAGAAACCAACTTTTCAACGATATTCTGGAAACAACGTGGATACAAGAGAGATTTATACCTAAAATACGTTGATTTACTCTAAAAACAAGTTGAAATCTTCTTGGAAAATGACCGAGGACCTGAACGTGGACCTGAACGTGGACCTGAACGAGGACCTGAACGTGGACCTGAACGTGGACCTGAACGTGGACCTGAACGTGGACCTGAACGTGGACCTGAATGAGGTCTTTCCTGTTGTGGGGCTGCAGGAATGATCCTTCTCACCGTGCACGAGGGTGAAACATGAGCGGAGCTGACTTTACAGGTCCGAGGGACGAAGACGAGCCCCTCGCCTGAATAATGAGGGCCTGGGGTCAGTTTGAAAAAAAATGGTGCAAGAGGAATTCATTCAGCACATCGATTGGAGCGAGCGCCGCTGAGAGCGAGAGGAGAGCTCACACAAAAGGAAACGAGGGAAAAAGGCCCGAGCTGAAAGCAAAAGCTGCGTGAATGAAGGTAATGTGGATTCATTGTTTAGGGTCAAGGGGATGTGCGGTAGAACAAGTGTGTGTGTGTGTGTGTGTGTGTGTGTGTGTGTGTGTGCACGAACAGGCTCCACGCACAGTTACACACACACACACATACAAGCGAGTGCGACAGGGGGGAGTGTGGCGGGAACGAGCGTGGTTGTGGAGATAAGGAGCTGCGGCAATGGGGCGGGTGGGAGGGGGCTGCTGCTGCTGCTGCTGCTGCTGGTGTTGGTGCTGGTGGGGGGGTGTTGGGGCTCAAAGAGACGGGCGGCTGCAGCAGTGCACGCTTCGGCGTCACCGTCAGCTCAATCCCCACCGTCGCCAGACTTTATTACGCCAGAGCACCGCAACCCGCAAGTTTCCACCTGGATTGGTGAAATTAGCCAAAGTTGAGGATGTAAATATCGAACATGACGACACACGTGAAGTCCTGAGAGGTGTTTGGACTTTTAGAGGGTATCTGAAGTGGTGGGACATTATCTCTAAGACCTGCTGAGGACGCAGTGCATTACGCTGATTGGTTCTCCAGCCTGAGGACGACTGCTTTGCTCTAGAGACGCCTGTGTCGTTTAAAAAAAAAAGGAAAATCTCCTCCAAAAAAACGATCCCACCCATCGCCATTCACCAGAGCATCACCTCAGGCACCGTCCCCGCATGTAAGTGCGCATGTTGGAGCGTGTCCGAGTGAACGCTGCCATTTAGACGAGCCGGAGTTGTTACACATGATTGATTATCTGCAAGAGAAAAGCAAAAAGGGAAAAGATTGCAGTGCAGGTTTTGGTAATAACGTCGGCTCCGGGGAACCAGACAAAGGAAGGAGAGCGTGTGTTCGGCTGATACCATTCACTGAACTCAGATTGGCCTTTCCTGCTCACACACATGTGCCATGCGACCAGCGGAGATACGCTGCAGGGATGAAAAGCCCACTAGATCTAAAGCCTGCAAATAGCACGGCGTGCACCAGCAAGGGGGCGGATGGAGAGGAAGAGCTCCTTCCTGGGGAAACGCAAAACCCCCCAAAATAATGGTGCATCACAATTCTGCAGTTGTGAAAGCAAGGTGACCCGATGTACTGGGAGAAACCGACATTTTGCTCCAGGTGGTTTCTGCAAATCCCAAAAATCTGCTCCCCTCGGTTCCCCGGCACCTCTATGTGGAGCAGCCGCCTGGAGACCACTTGGAGATGTAACACTGACCTTGAACCAGCAACTAAGAGGGACAGCGAGCAGCCCTCCAGAGCCCGTGGTCCGTGGCGTTTTCACAGCTACGTCATTTGGTGGTTTAGGTGAAGCCGGCTGCTGAGTGGCATGATGGAGCACAAGGCCCCTCCAGATGGAAATGTCATGCAGGATGAGGAATCCAGATGTGCTTGATATTGTGAAAGAAAGTCACCTGCACGGGCTGAGGTGACACATGAAAGATGACATGTGCAGAAGTCATCCATGCCTCCCCCCTCCTCTCCCTCCCTCCCTCCCTCTTCCCTCCCTCCCTCCCTCCGTGGAGGTCTTACCTTGTCTCGCTTGGCCCCCCGCAGCGGGAAGAAGCAGGCGAAGAGGAACTTGCCCCAGCTGATGACGGCAGCCAGGCACCAGTTGAGGCGAGCCATGCCTGCGTCTGTCCCGTCTCGTCTGCCAGCCTCTTAGCCCCCCCCCCCACCACCACCTCGGCTCCGATTTAGGATCCTGCAAAGCCCCCCCCCCCCCCAACCCAGCAGAGACAGTGGACCCTCTTGTCTTTGTCCCCGGAAAGAGAAGAATGTACGGACTGGGGATTTATTTTCCTTTCAGTTGTTTTTTAGGGGGGCTACCTGTGTGTCTGCAATTCCAATTTCTGGATTTGCAAGGGGGGGGGGGCTGGTGGCGTCCCCGAAAAATGGACTAGACCCTCGGACGGTGTAGAGGGTCCCGGAGCATCAAGAGCCTGAAACTGTCCTCCTGTCTTCCCGTCCGTCTGTCTCTGGCTCCCCCCGTCTTCTCCACAGCGAGATGAGTCAGTCCTCAAAGTGTGATGAGCACTGCATGATGCGAAGAGCCTGTCGCTGATCGACGACACTGTTACACATATACACACGCACGGTGCATGCTGACACGTTCACGCACACTCATGCACATGTACACTCGCCTGCAGGAAAAGAAAAGCAAAGAAAAGACGCTGTCCTGGCTCATACATCCACAGGCAGAAGAGCCCCCCTCTCATCACACGGCTCCCCTCTAGGCTCAGGATCCCCGGTGCTTCGCGCTCTCACACACTCCTCTCTCTCTCTTTTTCTGTGTGTGTTGCTCTCTCCAACACACACATGCACTGATGCTGCAGCACTCACTCAGCCAGTGTGGGAGGAGGGGAGCGAAAGAGTGAGGAGGAGGAGGGGGGGGGGGGGGGGGGGGGGGGGAGAGGAAAGGGAAAGGGAGAAATGACTGGGAACAGAACGGCTGAAAGAGAAAGAGAGAGAGAGCGAGAGAGGAAAAGGAGAAACAGACGGACAGAGAGACGGACAGAGTGTGTGCAGCCTGTGTTCGTGTTGCTGAGGAGGAGATGCTGAGGAGGAAAGTGCGCATCAAGTAGGGATCACTGACGACTGGGAGTGAATGGACGAGTCAAAATGGACGGATGAGAGACATAAGGAGACGAATGACAAAAAAAAGGGACGGCAGCGAATCGCAGGAGAAGGAGGAGGAGGAGGAGGAGGAGGAGGAGGAGGAGGAGGAGAGGCAGGAGGGGAGAGAGTGTTTGAGAATATTGAACACACACACACACAGCAGCATGCGCAGTGCACACACACACACACACACACACACACACACACACACGCAGCAGCCGTCACGGTGCACGGCTGATCCAAGGCAGGCGCAGGGTGAGATGATTGTGGAGAATTGGGTCGAAGGGAGAGAAGGAGGGAGGAGAAAGGAGAGAGGGTGGCAGAGGAGGAGGAGAGGAGGGGTGTTGAATCATTGTGTCCTGGGTGATTATTTCCCTCACACACACACACACACACACACACACACACAGACACACACACACACACACAGACACACACACACACAGACACACACACGACTGCAGGTGGTGCACAGGCTCGTTCACTCTGCTGCAGTCTCTCTACGCTTCAGTGGGAGCACATTTTCACTGCAGAACGCTTTTCTCTGCTACACCCCCCACCCCCACCCCCAACCCCCCCACCCCACATTACACCACCACCATCATCATCATCCCCAACCCCTCCCACCACCCACCACCCCACACACCAACACAATCACAACACATCAAAGCAATGAGCGAGGACGCTGCTCCGTCAACCAGAGCTAGATTAGCCTGAGGTGGGGGGGGGGGGGGGGGGTTGTTCCAGAAAATTGTTTGGCCATATGGAAAAGAACTGGCAATATAATATAATAAAATATATCACTATATACACAGAAATCTGCTGTATACTCGTGTATACGTATGCATTCAGTGTGTGTTGTGTTTCTGAATGAACTGCATCATGTGTCGTTGGATCTATTAAAACATATTTACTTGTTCATAATAATGTGCATATGACTGAATGGGTGAATGACTGAATGGATGAATGGGTGAATGGGTGAAGACTGCCCCATACTGGGAACCAGATCAAGTGAACAGCAGGTAACACAAGTAGAGTGTCTTGTTAAAAGCACAATACAAATAAAGCTGTGTTATTAAACTAGAATGTCACTAGTTTCTGATTATTTATATTCAAAGACAATATCATCATCTTAGGGAATAAAACCCGACGACACAACTGGTGATTTGTCCCAAACATCTTCTGCTGGTTGGCAACTTGTCATCGTCCCAGGGATTTTCAACTTCTTGTCCAATGTTTTAAAATACAAACATGAATCTATTCCCTGAGAGTATCAGGAAACGTCAGATTCCTGGATCCACACTCCACCTCAGTGAGCTCTTCCCTGACTCGTTCACATCCTCCCACCGAGCTTGGTGTTAATACTGAGTAATACTGCTAACTAACAAACTAACGACATCTGCTTCCACACGTGCACATTCTCCAGAGAACGTGTGGAGGATCTGAGGTCAGTGTCTGAAAGCAGCTGTACGTTGTCGGCCCGGCTGCAGAGGCTGGGACACAGCGCTCGGCTACGTGTCTGCAGCCAGAAGACAAATGTGCCACCAGAAAGCAAATGGGCCCAGAAATGCAAAGCAGACAGTGTGTTTTCCCTTTTATTGATGACACTGAACCGCCTCCCTGCTGCCCAGAGGCACGAGGCGGCGTTGTACTCCGGGAGAAACCAAAGCATCACAGGGTTTCTCTTCACTTCACTTCCTGCAGGTGACGGAGGAATCTGTGTTTGTTCGGTGCAGTTTTCTCGGCAGCAGCAGCAGCAGCAGCGTGTACTGTACATCTCAGTGTGAGACTGGGCATGTGTCCCGGGCCCTTGGCAACGCGCTGACCTTTCTCATTAGGCATAAGCAACTTGCATAATCACTGCTGACTTCTATTGACTGGCCTGTCACACCGTCTATCGGTCTGAAGGGAAAACCAGGGGGAAAGTGCAGCCTGCCAAACAGACAGAAAGAGAAAACTTACCCCTGATCAGATCGTCCACTTCCAGGATCCCGTCATGTCGTGTGCTGGGATTTAACGTTCATTTTTAATCTGCATGAATCTAATTTGAGGTAATGTTTGAATGTTTTCTATAATAAACGTCTTGTTTATTCGAAGGTTTAATCATCGATGAACGGAGTTTGTACAAACTTGTTCCCAGTTTGATGAGATCTGTGTTTGTCCTGCTGATGGGATTCACTCTCACACAGAGGAGGAGTGTGAGCGGCAGGCGGCAGGCGGCAGGCGGCAGGCGGCATACGGCAGGCGGCAGACGCATCACGAGACGAGGAAGATATCGTTTATATATTTTGCATTTTAAGGATAAAGTCGAAATGCTGAGAGAAAAGTCGAAATGTAAAGAATTCAGCAAAAAGTAGATTTAAAGTAGTGAATTGCTTCTGCTGCAGAACCTTCCCCGTGTCTGCAGAACTGGAGGATCCTGTCCCGCTGACAGCTGGCTGACTGAGCTGAGCACAAAGACAGGAAACCACCTCGGAACATTTCATGCATGTGGATGATTATTCATTAGAATAGAAGCGGACTCACCTCTGGAGCTTCCAGGTGGCGTCTCCGAGGCCCGGGCTGGAACCCGAGCGGCGGCCGTGGAGATGTGACATCAACCTGCAGGAGACAGTCGGGGGTGCAGGGATGAGTTTCCTGCAGCAGCCTCCCATTCTCATGCAGCGCACAGAGCGTGCACTGTACTGAGCAGACAGCAGATTAGGTCCCATCACACACCTCATCATTCACTCACACACAGACTCCTCTGCCGCCCATTCCTCCCCCACTCGTCCTCACGTTCCCTCCTTTTACACTTTCTCCTCCATTTTGACTCATTGTTATTTCTCAGTTTCACTTTCTTTGCCCTCTTACTGTTCGTGCTTCATGCAAACCTGTAATTTAGCTTTCAGAATTTACTTTTACAGAGCTTACACACAATTTGTTTCCTTCTTAAATTCATTTTAAAAGACAAAAATCCATTGTTAAGGCCTTTGCACAGGAAGCGACGGCATTCTGACTAATCTCTATTAACAGCGAGTCCTCTTTGCACGGGAAGATCTAAAAGTCTGAAACACATCCACGGACGTTCAGGCTGACTGGCAGGTGCAGGGCGCCATCCGTAACACACAGTAATACGTAATAACGACCACGCCTCCACGTATCAGAGACGTCGCTCTTCATCTAATCCCAGAGAAAGCACTGCAGAGACAGAGGTGACCCTCGTGGCCCGTGATCAATGATCCACTCTATTAAGTGAAGGTGCTTTGATCGCTGATTCTCAACGACACGGCACGTCCTGTGATCTCCGCACGCGCCTCGGCGTTTCAACCGGGGCGTCAGAAGCTGCATTTCAGTTTACGTCTTAACTCGCGACTGATGTTATTACAACAGGTGCAGACGGAGATTCTTCTGTGGGAGCGCGGCGGCCGCCTCCGCTCCAGGTGACAGGGCCGTCTTTAGCGGGAGCAGATTATGTGCAGGGACAGGGAAGCACTTGGATGCGCTTAGAGTGGAGCTCTATGAGCGGTGACACTTCAGGGGCCCGCTGCCAAGAGAAACTCAGTTATCCAGCGCCGGCTACTCCCCTCCCCCCCAACACACACACACACACACACACACACACACTCCAAGCGACTTCCAACCTTTCTCTGTTCGACCCCGGGGGAGAAGGGAAGACAGGAAGGAAGTGGAGATGATGACGCTATTGACAGGGAAGTGGATCCACACTCTCTCAGGACAACAGCTGATCAACTTGGACTCGCTTGTGTTTGTATTTGCAGAACTTTCACAGATTGGAGACGTACAGCGACTCTACTGGGATGAGCAGGATCCTCCAGTGCTTGTATCTGGAGATTTCTCTGCAGGCCAATACAGAAAGGACATAATACACATGCATGGTCTAAAACCAAAGGGTCTGCACTCGTTCAGGTTTGTTTCCCAGCGACTCGGCAGGAGCACGAAGCCTCGCAGGGAACACGCAGTCAGGTTGTTGATCTCCGTCTCCAAAGCCCAGTAAGTCGGCTGCAGATCGGTGCAGACGGATCCCCGTGTCTCCCCGCTGCTCAGTAATTGCTGGGATTACAGCGTTTTCCTCGTGAAGGGCTTGAAACGTGTGAAGGACTGCGCTCTTCTGCTCGGCCGTCCCTCAAACCCTCTGAAATGCATGTTCTGCGATTATCCGGAAGACATTGGCTCTCTACTGTACGTCCCCCTCCCTCTGGTGTCCTGGTTATTTCCTCTCATCTTTATCCTCGCCGCTGCAAATTGCCTCCATCCCGATATCACACTGCTGAGTCGTGCTTTGCGGATGAACTGGATGGTGCTGGACTGTCACTTTGCCTCACGCCACCACAGAGTCTCAGCAGCCGGCGCTCAAACCCACGGCTGTGATCACTCATCAGACTGAGTGAGGCCCTGTTGTCTTCCTATTGATTTCATGGCTCATTTAGGGAATTAGGAGGTCGGCAAATCCCTAAGAACAGCAGACAGGACGAGGAGATTAGATGGAGAAGGTCCCGTTTCTCAGGGATGTGTAATATCATGTTTGAATGTTTCCTTTGTCCCGTGCGGCTCAGACTAAATCGACCACGGCTGAAGCGTCTCTCGGACCTTGTTGTTCTTGTCCTATTTGCTGTTGCCTCCACCTCCGAAGGGGGAAGCGTGCGATCTGAACACCGTGTTCACCTTGAGATGCCCCCCCCTGGCACCGGTGTGTTCGTGCACCACGAGGGGCTCTTTAACCTACATAGGTAGCTACATTAGTGGGGATGAAGGCACGTCACAGAACAGCCAAGTCAGCAGCAGGGTGCGAGCGGGATGTTTGGATGGAAGTCAGGGTGGCGTGGAGGAGGGGGGGGGCGGCGGCTTCCCTCAGGCTTTCTCCGAGATTGAGCCGGATGAAAAAACAGAAGGAGGACGATACGTGAGGAGTCAACATCGTGCTCTATTGGTTCCTGGCTGAGTTCATGTTCTTGCCCCGTGTTGTGGGGGCAGTGGGCAGAGTGAGTGGAAGCAGCTGATTCAGGGTCAGCACGACAGACGGCACTTTACTGTTCGCTCATCCTAAATCTAATAGGTTGTTATTCCGACGCCACATGGTTCTGGTTTCAATGCTGGAAGAGGAATCTTCATCTTTCTGCTCCACACAAAACCCAGAGAAGAACCCAGCTCCTTCAGGTGAGAGCTGCGTGGAGTCCATGATCCAACGGGAGGGAGGCAGAGTCCGGGGTCGATTCTCCTTTGGCCCGGGCCGGCAGCTGATTGGGCCGATAGCGGTGCTGTTGAGTTGCATTGCGCTGCCGTCGTCTGGCTGATACCTGATTGCAGCTTATCGGAGGCATTTACATCAGTGATTACCTCCAGCCGGCTGCCGCTGAGCCGGGCCGGCCGGCTTCCACAGTCAGAATGATACTGTATGAATTATTGATCGTGACAATTATGCGAAAGCAGAAATTAAATCTATTAGGATTTGTAAAGTACAAATAATTTATTCAGCGAGCAGCGCGTGCCGTTGAACCCGAAGTGGAAGAGGCAGGGACGCCGGTCCGAGCCGAGCAGCGTCTCCTCCTGGAGGAATCATGGGAAGTGAAGCGACAGGACACAGCTTCAGGCGTCGCTGCCAAACTGTCACAACACGGGCACAACACGAGTCCCTGTCGCACACAAACAGACACACACAGACACACACAGACTCCAGAGAGGAGGCACAAACACACACAAGATGCACAAACACACACAAGATGCACAAACACACACAGAGCTGCAGAATTTAGACTTGAGGTGGAAATATGAAGATGCACGTAGATGAGCTGTTAGGGACCAGACTGATGATTTGTTTTCAGATTTAAACGCACACATCTCACGTGCACGGGAAACACATGGCGCTGAACATCATGCCTCACAGCGAGCTGACACTCAGCTGACCACACCAGCGCTGATGTTTTCCGGTGACGGCTCCTCTCTCTGCCTTCTCCTGGCGCCGGTGCACTGTTGCCATGGGAGATGTTTATGTAAGCCATGTCTAATCCTGTTAACTGTTACTGCGGCTGCTGCCTGGCAATGCTGCACTGCGAGAAACGTCCGTGTTACATGTCGTCCTACGGAACGCTGACTGGGGTGTTTTTATTTTGTGAAACAAAGGAAGAAGAGAAAAGATGATTTTAGGTTTTCGTAGGAGAAGAGAGAACGAGAGCAGCACGGGGACAAATTGTGCACCAAACATATTAATCACGGTCATAAAGCTAAATGTGTATATACTGGTCAGTGTGGCTTCCTGCTGTGGATACTGTTCTGTGCACTCGTATCATATGTGCCTCGTTTTACCTGAATATACAACATACTGGTTTCAAAAACTAATTTGAGCTGCCACTGGGTTGTAAGAGCTAAATGTTTGCTGCACGTTTCAGGATGAGAGTTCGAGGTGATTGTTAAAATGTGCATCTTCAAGCAGCTTCTGTTTGTTGTGCTGCAGTGGGAACCAGTTCTTCTTTGTTTTCTTGGAAACGTCCCTCATTCTCTTCCACTTGTATATTTGCAAATAAACAGAAAGATACTCCGCACGTTTCTGAGAGTATGAACCCGCAGCACTGAAGATTAAAAACCATCTTCCCTGTGAGCCAGTGAGAGACGACGAGGCAGAGGCGACGCAGCCTCACGTCCCCGTCTCATTTCCCAGCGTGGAGCGAAGCCACCGAAAGGCTCTTTGTCTCGGACAATCCCGAAGCATCACGGCCCATAAACCCCCCCGCACCTCGCCGCCTTATCTTCAACCTTCACCGCCGCCATAAAAACATAACCTCTGGATAAGTTTCTAGATGATCATCCTTCAATAACAGGAGCACACGTCGTCCACCATCTTCTGCGGGAGAGGAGCGGCATGGGAGAAGTCTAAGCCTAATTATCCCGATTAAAAAGCCGACAGTGTGAACGAGTCGTACAAAAGAGGATTATACAGACATGAAAGGAGAGAGGGAGGAAGAGGAGCAGCGGGGAGATGGAAGAGCTCGTGGATGAAGAGGAGGCGACACATACATCCAGTGCATCCGCCTCACAGAGGACGCTGGACCTGTCTCCTCCCCCCACTACCTCCATTGTCTTCTGCTCCATTAGTTTTATTACAGTCTTGGCTGAGGAATCAGGGGCTTGTACGACCACCGGATCCTGAAGGTCAACAGCAGATCCACTGGGGCTCGGGCACTGGTCTGCAGTCAGTTTGCACACAGACACCGGGGCAGATACAGAGAGAAACAGAGCTTTTTGCTTCCTAGTGATAATATTGTCCGTTGAACTGATGTAGTGTCGGAGTGAATTCTTCCTCCAAGGCCAACGGTCCTTACAACACATCCCCTCCTCCTCTTCTTCACTCTGCACCAGCAGCCGAGCCGCTCGTCCATTAAACACATCGTCGTTCTGATGCATCTGCTGATCCCAGCGCGGAGAGGAACACTAAAACACAGGCGGCGCCGGTTGCCAGGTGACCACAGGGACTCGGCCGCATCCCAGAACCCCCCGATCCGCCTTCCTCCTGTCCGGCCAGACGTCATGCGACAGGGGAACGAGGAGGAGGGAGCCTGAGGGTGCGACTCTCTGACCTCAGATCTGATCTTTGCTCTTTCCCTCTGATTTAACGCTGATTGTCTTTCTGACAGAACCACCGTGACCGTCCCACCTTCACTGCCGACGGGTTTAAAGCGAGAGGATTTATCAGGCTGATCAAATATAAAACTCTTTTGTCTTTAACGTCTCATACATTTGACCTCGAGTCATTAAATGTGGTAGAGGCTCAAATCTGAGCGTCACCTTGAGGATCGTCAGCTGCTGAGGAAGAGGAAGAGGAAGAGGAAATGAAAGCTCAGATACAGTTCTGCTGCTGAAGGGCAGAAATATAACGTCTGCAGAGAAGATTAGGTTTTCACCCGTTTGTTTGTTTGTTTGTCAGAAGGATTCCACAGAACTGTTTTCCACAAAATAACTCTGGAAGATTGTGTCCGGACGTTTTCTGCAGGTTTTCTTTTGTGAAGAATGCAGCAGGAGGGCATTACCCATGATCCTCTGCTTCCTGGACCTGAAGAGCTGCAGCTGGAACAGATCCACAGAACTCTGTTCAGAACTCTTCATGTTCTAAAAGTTTCCTGCTGCATTGAGCACATTGTGCAAAGTGATGGTTTTTGGCATTTCAATGATCTTGAGTTCAAAAAGAGACTGATATCTATGAGTGTGATTTGGTGCAGCCTGATTGAATCTAAGGAGACTGTATCACCCCCCCCCCCCCCCCCCCCCCCCCCATGTGCACGGTACCACACACGTACACTCTGCACTTCAGCGTGCAGGAGGGAATTAAACAATCCCCCTGCTTCAGCACCGGCCAACACTCGTTTCTCATTCACGGTGCATATGAAAACACGCAGAGTTTCTGGATAAGCACTTCTGTGTTTGAGACGAGGGCCGCTGTGAGGAGGACTATCGACTCCACGCAGCCAGCGCAGCACGGCGGCTCGGTCATGTATGACATTTCCAATCGTGGAGGTGCATGTAACGCCACCACTACATGCACCATAACTCACCCTGTGTCCTCTCTCTGCTGTCTTCGTGCTGGAGCCTGCGGTGGGAGGAGGGAGTTAATTCCACTTACTCAACATTCTTCCTGTTCCCATTAAAGGTTGAAGCTCATTTGGACCAAACAGTTTGCTGGCATCTGATCTAATGTCTGCTTTAACACTGACAAACTGGCTGTCCTGGCCACTTCCTCCTGCCGCCAGGAGCCGGGGGCGTCGAACAAGGTTTCAATCGGACAACAAGCTCATTAGAGGAGAGGCGAACCAGCAGTCGACCGCCATTTTGGTGCCAGCTCAGTGGCGGCAGCAGTGGGGCGGCGGAGCGGCGATGGAAGCCGATCCACGAGGCGGTGGGAGCTCGGATTAGAGACCCAGACGTGGACACCAGCACGTTCTGGTGAGCTCCACTTTGTCTGAGTGTGTCAGCAGAACATTGGAACATTTCCATGGAAACACAAAAGGTAGAAAGGCTTTGGACACGCAGAGGTCACTGAGCCAATCGGAATAAATACCACAAGAAAACCTTCTCAAGCTCAATGATTGCTAAATCTATTTCAGGGTCATACTGAGGTTTGCATTGTATGAAAGAGACACATGGTGCTTTTCAGGGTTTCTTTCCCAAGTTCTGCAAAGTTAAAAAGCCCAAAGTCGGTGGTTTGCACCGTGTGCGTCTAGCGGCGAGTCCGTCGACGTTTCCTACCCACGCTGGAATCTGTTGACCTTTCCCAACAGAGTGAATCTCATTGTATAAACACACAGGAACAACCCCCCCGCCCACGTGTGGCTGAGAGGAGCTGCTGTTTCCAGACAGAGACGTCCATCTGCACCGGGACTTTACCGAGGGAGAGTCATGGAGCTGCTCGTGGATCAGAGCAGCATGGAAGCCAAATGTGTTACATCCTCCCGGGCTTATTTAATTAAAAGTGCCATTTATTTTCTCATCCATCTCCCGCACAGGGAAACCACTTCCCTTCCTCCTGCAGAGGCTTCTGCGGTGAATCCACTCGGGACTGTTCTTGCACCAGAGAGCGACGCTTTAAAAGGAAAAGAATAAACAGCTGATTTGATTTGACGACAGCGACGACGGGAATCTCAGCTCGTCATTTATCAAAGCTCAGATTCTTCCTTTGATCGAAGACGTCCAGGTCTAATGAAGAGCTTGACTCTGGAGGGTGAACCGTGTCCCTGTGTGCGAGTCTTGAGATATTTATCGTGGTATGTTTTGTAATATAATCAGTGGATGTGCTTTCCTATACATTATTGAGGGGAGATGAATATTAATGACCCAGTTGTGGCACAGTTTTCTACGAGAGGAAATCATGCCACACATTCAACATGACCCACACACTGTTTCAAACGGTCTAATCTCGCCTGCCGTGCCTCGCCGCTCACACACAGCGCTCACGTCCTGTGCAGCTCGGCAGCGGCGCTCCGGGTTGTTCCCAGGCCGACGGGAGGGTTTGACTTTGTGCAGCTGAAGACGATGTGATGTGAGGGGTGACCCGAGTGTGTGGAGGGTAAACGGAGCGACTCCCCCAGGGGGCGGCGTGTTCTCCCTGGCCCTCTTTTAGAGTTCGGACAAGTCCCACGATGCCGGGAGATTAATGAAGCTGCACTGGCACCGTGATCCCTGCAGGACACACACACACACACACACACACACAAACGCACAAACGCTATTCATTACAGATCATGACACTTTTCATGTGCCTTCTCTGAAGTGAGTTTAAAGAGCTGCAGGTTTTAAAACGCTGACGCCGCTGCACACGTTGCACACGTCGTCTTTTCCTCTCATTGGAAATGTTTTCAAGTGGAACGTCCCCCATCGATCCCGACCGCATTACATCATCAACAATCAATCGATCCACCCCGAAGCCGCCGTCCCTCTCTCGACGGAGGCCGGGCTGCGTCCACGTCTGACGATGATGCTGACGAGCTGCACCAGAGCTCAGGATGTCGCATTAACACACATGCACATCCCACACCTGCAGTCTGACGGCCGAGCGTTAGGAAACGCAGCACTGCCCCTCTGCTGTTGATAATGGGTACTGCAACGACTCAGGAGGAGAAATACTCCTCAAGGACAGAAAGGAATTCAAAGTGATTTAAAAGAAGTCTCTGCCTCTCTGAGATTTATCTGCTTGTTTGTAAAGTTTGTGGGTCCTGTGATAGTTTCCCACGCTCACCGACACACACAAATCTCTACCTGCACAGTGACAGCGGAGACTCACCATTGGCCGAGCGTTTGGAGGGGGCGGGGCTCCTCTGCACGGACTCCACATGATGTCATCGGCACAAGATGGCAGCGCTCGTACCCGGGATCCTCCGGCTTCATTTCTGGAGGAAGTGGAGACACGTGGTGCATTCTTAGATTCAGTCTGTGATTCAGACGTCACATCTCTGAATCTCTGAACAGCTTCTGGACACTTTAATGAAACCGCAGATTCTGTTCCTGCAGCGACTGAAACACCGGTGAATTACGACGTGAGGATAAAACCCCGTTCTGCCTATGAAGCAAACTGAGTCTGGACGAGCTTCTGCAAACACACAGAACATATTATCTCTGCAGAGTCTCTGAGATCATCAGCAGCGATGCCAGAGAACACGTTTGACCTTTTCAGCATGTGTCCCTGCTCCTGTTGAGAGGGAGAAGTCCCAGGTCCGATCCACAAGTTGAGTCCAGTCGGCCGCGGTCGTCTCGCCGGGCAAACCGGAGAAGGAGCCGGAGGAGGAACCGGAGAAGGAGCCGGAGGAGGAGCCGGAGAAGGAGCCGGAGAAGGAAGCCGTCTGAGGAGCGTGGCATCGTGACGCTGAAGCACAGAACGCCATCTCCTCAGTTCCTGTTAATAGTATGTCAGTGGGCTTTATTGCTGTTCTTGATTTAATGTTTTTATTATATAAAACAAGTTTGTGTTGCATTGTTCGTGGCGTGTTTTACACAAAAGTCTAAAAAACCACCAATGTTCACTTGACAAAAATAAATCTGTATCATTTTATCATTTATCATTTTGATAAGTGTATTCTTCACTGTGTCACTAAGAGGTTTACTCTGATTTGACCTCCTGAAGCCTGTTAGTCGCCTCACATGAGGAACAAGAGCACGATGGAAACGCTCTGATGACGGAGGTGAAGAAAGTCCGTGAAGAAGAAGTGCCGGCCGTCACCATGACAACACGCTCATCAAATCCTCTTCTGACGGGGAGCAGCGGGGGGGACGATGGGAACGAGGTTTTATACTGTACATGTCATTTCTTTAAAAGAGAGCGGGGCGGACAAGTAACTACAGTTACTAAGTACAGTAAGTACATTTATTCAAGTACTGTACTCAAGTACACATTTGAGGTGCTTGTACAACTTCCTCCTCCACTTGATCTCACATGTTACGTAAGTACAGTACTTCTACTGTAAGTACAGTACTTTTACTGTAAGTACAGTACTTTTACATACTTCAGGTACATTCTGCAGATCACACAGGACTTTCACACACAGCAGAGTCCCTTTGAACTGTGAAGGATCTGAATCTATGGAGGAATAATGGATCCCACCGACTGATCCAGATGTGGATCCCTTCTCCCCGTCGGTCCTCAGCTGCCCCCCCGAGGCCCCCCCCCCACAGTGCAAACAGCCATTACTTCTATAAAGCCCAAGATTACACATGTATCACTACTACTGCATGTTCTTTATGTTTTTCTGTCTGTGAAGCACAATGTGTTTTTTTGAAAAAGTGCTATATGAATAAACTTTTATATTATTAATAGTATTCAGCAGAATTCATTTTTAAAAGTTGATTTCCATGATATTTTATGTAAAGGGTTGGAGCTGGATGTTTTTTAAATCCTCAGTTCAGACCTTTAAGTGCATGAGATGTCAGCGATGACGTGAAATCCTGAACGTGTGAAGTGTTTATGAATCATTTCTACGTTGTTGTTTAATTCTAGTTAGAGATATTACAATGATCCTCCCTTCAAATTCAAAACACACAACCAGTGACATATGACAAAAGACAAACAGCCCAACAACACATTCTCCCACCTCAAGATCCTGGATTTTTAAACAGCGACTGAGATTTATTTTTGAATTAAATAAAGTCGTACATTTCACAGCTATAGGAGCCTACATAGTAAGCAAAACAAATACTCTTTGTCCGTGTGCAGAACTACACCACAGGGTAGTTCACGCCGTGGCGCCATCGCCTGGATAACGGAGAGAGGACGCGGCGGCTTGTTGAGCGATGAGGCAACGCAGCCACAGAAGAAGAAACTCCCCCCCCCGCACGACGAGTGAAGTGAGTGATGGGGGAAAAAAGAGAGGAAGAAAAAAGACGACGAGGTCCTGGAGCTGCGGCGTCTGGAAACGTGTTCGTGCTGATTCCTTCCAACGTCAAATGTCCACAAGTCGAAATAAAAAGATTCTTCGGATTACCATGCTTTAAACGGAGAACCTGAAGTTCCTAATATTTTTAAGATACTGTGTGGTAAACTTTTTTTTTGTTTTGTTGTTGCTCTTCTTCAAAAATCCACATCTAACATTTTTTTGCGTTGGAACTTTTCAGCTGCTCACGTGAAAACGTACTTTTGGAACGTCTCTCGAGCGCAGCGTGGCGTCCCGTTGGTCCCCCTCCTCCTCCTCGCCACGGGGAAGATGGCGGCTGCGGTCTTAGGAGAGCACGGCGTGGGATTTGGTGACGCCGATCAGGTTGTCGGCGCTGACGGCCCTCCTCATGGTGTTTTTACACATGTCCTTGTACTTGTCCTCACACAGCCTGGAGATCGCCTGGAGACACGAACAGAAATGAGCAACAGGAAACCAAACAATGTGGATTCAGACGCTTTCCTCTGCAGAGCGGATCCACTCACCTCCAGCTTCTGGGCCCGCTTGTTGCTGAGCGGCTCCAGCGGGAAGCTGAGGTTGTTCTCGTCAGCCAGCGAGCGCAGGTCAAAGTAATACTTGGCGTAGACGCTGGCCGGGACGTTGATGTTGAACTGGAGCAGCTCCAGGAAGTGGCGCTCCATCTCGTTCCTGCAGAGACACAATCAGAGAGTGAAATACCTCAGGCAGCTTTGACAGGCGTGTGAATCCGTGCACCGATACCGTGTCCACGTGCTTTAGATCTAAACGAGCTCACATGTCCTCCACCGTGATGTCTTTGAGGATCTGGCAGTAGTCCACGTTCCACACGGCCTGGTCGTCCCAGACCTTGGAGGCGAGCAGGATGGCGCCGAGAACAATCCTCTTCCAGTTGCAGGGACAGATGTCCATCTCAGCGTAGGTCAGCAGCCTCTCCAGGTACACCTGTCACACACACACGACCACGCGTTCACACAGGAAGTACACACAGGAAGTACACGCACATCTGACCCATAGAGACCGTGTGGGAGTGGGAAACGCACCAGAGTGACGATGGCACACTCGGCGGTGAGCTGCGCCGAGCTGAAGAGCGTCCGGATGAAGCGGTAGATGAGCTTGTGCTCGGGGTCGACCACGGCGTAGTCGTCTGGGACCTTTTCTCTCTGTCGGAGCAGAGAGTCATCGTCATCACTTCTTCATCAGGGCGAACAGTAACCCCCCCGGCTTCATGTAATGAAATACCTCAACTCACCGACAGGGGGTGCTTCTTCTCGTCGAATATCTCCAGCGAGCGGTTTGAGTCTCTGCAGGAGAAGAACAACAAACTGACGTTAAAGGTTAAATGTGCTGATTAAATAGTTTTATACAGTTTCACAAAGTGCGTCAGCTTCTTTAAGAGGTGAAATCTAACGAGATTATAAACACTAGCTCCTCCTACCTGTTCTTTATATGGTAGTAAATGGCCAGAGCGACACTGCAACAGACACAGAAACATCATCTCATTATTTTTCACTTGTTCGGTGCGACGTGTCAGAGGGACGGGGACGGGGGGGGGGGGGGCACTCACCACTTGATGGTGCTCTTGAGGTTGGGCTGGCTGACGGTGCTGTCGTCGATGAAGATCGTGGAGCAGGAGCTGTACTTCTTCGTCAGGAGCCCGGGAGACATCTGCGTCAGAGACAGAGACGACGTTTAGAGAAGATCTGGAGAAACGTCAGAGTTCCTTCTCTCCTTCAGATGAGTTTATTTATAGAAGATTATTTCAACAAATCAGATTAAAAGTGTTTCAAAAGCAAACGTTAAAAGCTCAAAGGGAGAAATGTTGACATGAATGATTCCTTTTCTGTTTCTTTCTGACGACCACAGATTAGAAAAGAGGCTCTGGAACTCCTCGTCTTTCCAAGTTCACGTCTTCGTCTTCATCCTGAGATATTTGTGTTCTTCCAGTTTCACGTCCGTCACGTGAATGTCACAGTTTCCTGTAAATCTCACGTGGACTCACTTGGAACATTTCTCAGGAAAATGTCCGGAGCAACCGCCTCAGACATTGTCCTCGGCCACTCACACTTTCAGGAGAACCTCCTCGGTCACTCACACTTTCAGGAGAAGCTCCTCGGTCACTCACACTTTCAGGAGAACCTCCTCGGTCACTTACATGATTCAGGTAGTTGCTTTTCCTTTTCTCCCGCACTGCAACGAGAGGAAACGTGTGTGAGACGTGTGTCTGCAGAAGAAGGAGGACAGACACAACTACAGGGAGGACATCCTTACCGTCCGTCTGCGACTTGTTGAGGAACAGCGTGCTGGCTCTGGGATGATCCGACGGGTTCGACTCGTGGGCCAGTTCTGTGGAGACGGAAAGACAAGGTGAGTGAAGCTGGACATGGAGACATCAGACCTCTGGAGACACGGAGACATCAGACCTGAGACATGGAGACGTCAGACCTCTGGAGACAGACACTCACCGTCCGGAAGCTCCCGGTCACTGATGTGCTGCAGGTACGTCCCGGTGTCCTCACTCACGTCCTCCGCGGTGGTGATGGGACACTCCTCGAGCTCCACCTCCCTCCGGGAGATCTTCGGAGTTTCTCCCGAGGAGCAGCAGGACACGGAGCCTCCCATGGTTGATGCGCTCGCCTACAGGGGGCGCTGTTTCCCATACACAGGGACAGTGGTAGTTAGCGGAGGTGAACTCGACCGGGGACTAGTCAGAGACGCGGGTTAACAGTGCATGCTCACGCCGATGACGCCTCCGTGCGTGTGAGAGTGGAGGATTCTGGGAGTCGGAGTCGCTTCTATCAGGTCATTTCACGCAGCGGACGCAGAACTACACGACATGCTAGCCGGCTAATGCTAACACCTGGGTCCGGTGTGCGTCCATCTCCCCTCACAGGAAGTCTCCTCCACGGGTAAACACGGACTCACTGCGCGGGGCGGGCCCCAGAGGAGGTGCCGGAGGCAGCGGACATGTCTCCGGTACCGGAGAGTTGAACCGTGTTAGCACCGTTAGCTTCGACACCGTCACAGCCGCGGGAGACACGTCCGGGACTGTCAAACCCACACCGGAAGATCACTCACTTCCTGCTTCCGCTGATCAAAATAAAAGTCCCAAGTAAACTAGATTTCGTACAGAAGCGACAATAATAATATTAATAATAAGACTAATAAGAATAAGCAGAGGAAATAAACTGCACAAAATGTTGCTAGTTTTTACAATAAAAATGAAATTTAACTCATTTATAAAATAGGTCCCACAACATCACAACAATGACAATAGACACGTATAAAAACCCGTTATCGTTATAAAACAAATGAAACTAAAACAATACGATTCAAGTAGACGGATAAGTTATTTCCCTGTATTTACTTTTATTGTTATTTTTCACTTGTAAAATTCCCGGTAGTTATAGATTCTCAGCTTTTATTTTGAAAGCAAGAACGGAACTGTAGTACGTAGCGGCTGCTGTCAATCAACTTCACGAGCACCGGTTGGAGTCCACATGAAGCCCCGCCCCCTTCCTGTGGATTAAAACCTCTGAGGACACGCCCACACCGCAACACCGGGCCTTCCTATTGGTCGCCTCCAGCCGGGAGGAGGAAGAGCCTCAGTGCGCATGTGCAGCGGCGTCACGGGAGCAGAAACAACATGGCGCTGGTTCCGTACGTAGAGAACTCCTCGCCTCTCCTGTCGAAGCTCCACAGCGCGTCGGCCCAGTTCGAGTTCAACTCCCATCGCGTCACCGTGTCCCAGGACTGGAGGAGACATGGCGTCGCGGCGGTGCTGTGGGACGCGGTCAGACCCTCACGCGCTGCACGTGCACCCTGACAGGTCAATAACATGTCTGTTTCCATGACAATAACATGCTTGATGACGTGTGACGTGTGTGTGTGTCTGCAGGCGGTGGTCCTGTCCGTGTACATGGAGCTGGGGGAGCTGGGGCAGCTGCAGGGGAAGCGGGTGATTGAACTGGGAGCTGGGACTGGACTGGTGGGGATCGTGGCTGCTTTACTGGGTGAGAACAACACGAGCACAGCGCCACCTGCTGCACACAGAGGAAGCGACATCACATGTGGCAATAATCACGTGTGTCAGCAGAGGGCGCTGTTACAGAGTGAGTGATCACGTGTTTGTTATTTCCCAGGAGCTGAAGTGACCATCACGGACCGAGCGTCGGCCCTGGACCTCCTCTCCACCAACGTGAAGTCCAACCTGCCTCCGACTGCGAGGGCTCGGCGACGGTGTCCGAGCTGACCTGGGGCCAGGGCCTGGAGCGCTACCCCGCCGGGGGGTTCGACCTGGTGCTGGGGGCGGACATCGTTTACCTGGAGGACACGTTCGTGCCGCTGCTGCAGACGCTGGAGCACCTGTGCTCGGACGCCACCGCGGTGCTGCTCGCCTGCAAGATCCGCTACGAGCGGGACCGGAGCTTCCTGGGCATGCTGAGGGAGCGCTTCAGCGTGGAGGAGGTGCACTACGACCAGCAGAGGGACATCCACATATACAAAGCCCGGAAGCTGCCGGAGCCCCGGGCCGAGTTATGACCAATAAAACAGGACATTCTACCAGAAACACATTTATTACCAGCTGCCAAAAATGTAATATTTGAATAGCTCTGACATAATGCACTGTATCATACAAGTTGGTGCTGACATTTAGAAACTGTGTATACAAAAATCCAAAAGCAACATAAAAAAAGCATATTACTGTCATGACTATACATAATACCTAAAAGAATACTGTACGACTCTGTCAGCATGAACACGTCCACTGTGCTCACGGCCAAGTCCTTGTGTTTTACATTTGGTCGCACTTTGCTGTCCCGGAGCGGCGGTTTGGTGAGAACTGATAACCCATCCTGATCAATATGATGATAATTAATAACAGAACGCCCACAGACACTTAGTGATGAAAACTGCTTCTCTGTGTAAAACCCTAAAGAGGCTCCTCACCCGGGCGGCGGCGGCGGCGAGATGACGCAGTGTGAAACGTGGTCGGATTGTATAAGCAAAGAAAGTGCGAATGCCTCTAATCCTGTAAACACAATCCTGACACCGACTACAGGCGTCCGGTTGTCAACAATCGGATACAGAATTATTCGAAGCGTTCCCAAAATAAAAATTAAAAAACGGTGGCAGTATTGCAAGAGTAAAATACAGAGACACACGAGTGAAGGGCTGCGTGTCTCTGACGTGTGAAATCTTTCTCCTGTTGCATCAACACATAAGGCTCTTTTTTCGTTTTTCAGAATTTTTGAAACGAACTTTAAAAACAGGGCGAACTGAAAAACAAATATAGATGAAGACAATTTAAAAAAAAATATTTTGTTTATACAATATTTGCACCAGCAACAAGCAGGAGGCAGATAAAATACGAGAGGAAGTCGTTTGTTTCTCTAAATTACTGGGAACGAACTCTGACTGTTCAGATTGATCCGCCACTCTGTTTCATTGGGGGCTTTTGAGAAGATGGCTGTAATCTGATATCAGTTATGGCCGAGAACACGTGAAGAAATCAGTGATTTTACATGTGGGAGCGTCTCCAGATTCAGTGCCGTCCACGTCCTCCAGCCTTAACCGCGTTTCTTAAAGCTGCAACTGACATGAACCGAACGCCACAACCCGACGGTCGGTTCTCTGTTCCATGTTTCAAGGCAAGGTAAACAAACGTTTAACAAAAAGTAAATGGCATCATCAGAGCAGAGAATCTTACACATAAACCAAAAGATAAAATATCCATGACGCAGCCAATCTATAGTTCAAAGCATTAGTAAGTAACAGATGTTAATGCGAGAGCTCAGTTACGATAACAAACGTCGCACAAAAGGAAACCGAGACTTCAGAGTGTCTCAGGATTTGAAAGTGTAAAAATGTCCGTCGTCGGTGGTGACGTGATCGAGCAGTTCCCCGTTGCTGGTGATGTCGCCCATTTCGTCCAGTGACTGGAACGCTTCCCTTTGGCGGCGTGAAACAAAAAACGCCTCATTGTCCGTTCCACCACTTCACCACGAGGACCCTGTAGAGCCGGGTCTCCACCGCTTCCGCTCGCCACGCCGTCAGCCCGAGGGGAACAGATTTAGGATTTAAAACCGGTGACGGGAGAAGAGAGGGGTGTCATTTCGTTGTAATCCCGGTGAGTCACTTTACAGATTTCCCGCAGTCTTTATAAAGAAAGCAAAGAGTAGAAAAGGGGCGGTGGCGTCCAGGAGCGTCTCTGAGACTGAGTCTCTGTACGGGGCGACAGACGGGCACCGAGCCGGCTCCTGGCAGGCGTTTGGTGACGATTCTACTCTGATTTGTGGCAGTACAAGTCTTTGAGGGCTTTCAGTTCCTCGATGAGGGTTTTGTTCTGGTTCTCCAGCACGGCCACGCGGTTCTCCAGACACTTGACGTACTCCTTCTTCTTCCTGCGACACTCGCGGGCTGCCTCTCTGTGGGACACAGTAAAGGTGTGAGTCTCCAAAAGTCTCACAAACAAAACATTTATCCAATATGCTCCGTTAGATCAGGGTTATTTTTACTGATCTATTTCTGTTCCCACTTTCTAGATAACGTTCATTTTTAGATGTTAACAGTATCACAGATTAACAGACACGACCCAACGTAAGAACACAAACCTGTTTTTCATAAGTCGGACCTCCCTTTTACGCGTGACCTCCTCTGTGCCTCCCCCTGAGCCCAGAGCGGGCGAGGTCGCCATCACCACCCCGGAAGTGATGGAGCTGGTGGGGGCTGTGCGGATCTGATAGGCCTGGACGTCTCCAGAAGCAGCTGGCGGACGAAGACGGAGAGACATGAGAACGGAAACATGAAGCTCACGCGACACTTTGAACTTGGGTTTCATATTTCAAATCGTTGGAGCTGAATTGTGTCCCCACCTTGTACGACCACTTGGTTGCTAGGCACCAGGATCTGCTGGCCGTCGCTGGTCTGAGCGTACTGCAGGATGGTGGCACCAGACTGTCCCCCAGCAGCGTTGGCCATGGTCAGAGTCTGCAACCCATCTGTGCCGTTATTGGCCAGCTGGATGGCCCCGCCCTGCGTTATGGCAACTACAGAGGGACGGATGTCACACGTAACGATAAGTCACCAGTGAAGCGGTAAACATGACGTCACCGCTCTGTCCGGCTGAAACACGGCAGCGACGCTCTGTTTGTTTTAGTGTCAACACGTGGAATCATTGTACAGCAGCGTCCTGTGTGTACATCAAACAATGTGTCTATTGACCGTGCGCCTGTGACGCAGCTCTTAATGTGTGTCCAAGACAAACACAGCTCGAGAACAGCTCCACTGCGTTAGTAAATCCCCCATGAATATATATATGGGTCAGTATTTAAAATCATCTGATCACCAGGACGTGAGAAACTCAACTGGGAATGAATCCAGGAACTTGCTCACTTCCCAGAATGCTCAGCGGCTTGGAAGTTGTACAATAGAACTTTCTTTTTAATCCCAAAGCTGCGCAGTAACTTTCTACTGTAAAGATCAAAGTAATGCTGCCCCCGGTGCAGATGTACTCACTGTACTGGCCGCTGCTGGTCTGGTAGATGGGGGTCGGCATGGTGACGGTGGTGATGGTGGGAGCTGAGTCGTCCTCCGACTTCTCCTCCTCAATTCGAGGCACGGCTGGAGCGTCCGACGACAAGTCGTTCAGAATCTTCCTGCGGAGCGGAGCAGAAACACGTCAGCTAACTTCTCCTCATCGACACATTGGAAGTCAACGTGCGGAGGTGTCGCCCGCTCACCTGTACGACGGTCGTCTGGACAGGATCTCTCTCCTCTTCTGACAGTCGGTCACGCTGTCCACGGACTCCTGAGAGTCTTCGCTCTCAGCTATAGTCGAAATCTGACAGTCAACACAAAGCATCGCCCGTAAACTTCAAGATTCATGAAAAATAATCTGATTTCTACTGAATTCTGAATGCTTCTGGATAAACTTGTAGCACTGAGTGACTCTTGTCGGTGCAGTAGAGCGCTGAGGTGGCTGTGAGCTGTCTCACCTGTACGGTCTGGACCTGGGGGGACTGGATCACAGAGGGCTGTGCAGCCTGGATCACTCCGTGCACCTGCACCGTCTGACCGTTGGGTAGCTGCACTAAGGTGACTGTGGGACCACTGGTGGTCACCTGGCCTGCAGCGATGGACGCCTGCAACAGGGACACACACACAGATTCACCAGCAGCCCCCCACCACTCCTCACTTCTCACAGTCATGGGGCACAAGGTGCGGGCTTTACCTGGGCCAGGGTGATGTGCTGGGCCTCAGACTCGGAGACAGCCGTGTCACCACTTTGCTGAATGTCTGCACCAGCCTCCATCTTCATTTGTAACCTGCACACAGTGAGAGGCTGCTTGTTGGTGCATCGTGAAACCAGAGGAGAGGCTCTGGAGGTCTGGAGTCTCGTGCACAACTTCAGTGCATGTTGCTGAAGGAGGGTGTGGCTCAGCTTCACACGTTAGCATAGCACTCATGGAGAGAAGCTCGTGGACGAGTCTCCCTGCAGCAGCACTGATTTATCCAAGTGTAAATTACCATAAGCACATAGCAGCGGCCATGTGTGAGATTAGCCCCGTTACTGTTAAATGAGCTGCTATGCTACCACCCGGAGGCTAATGCTAACTCCGTGCTCCCGGTGGCCACCGAGCTGCAGGCAGATGCTAACTGGCTGGGTGAAGCTAGCAGCGAGGGCACTGAGCGGGCTTTTATTCAGCTGCTGCTGTGTGGGGACCTGAAGCTAATGCTAGGTGAGCTAGTAGCAGTGGATGCTAGCGGTTAGCATGGAGGGAAATGTCTGCACGCATCGTTAGTTCCTGTGGTTTGACCCAGAGACTGTAGATCAAACCCGGGAGGCTCCGGTGCGGGAGCCGGGATAAAGTGAGCTAACGGGGAGTAGCCGCCTCCGCTAGCCGCTTCGGGGACTTTATTAAAAACAGCTCCTCCATATTCAAGCTGCTCCAAGCAGCAGCCTCATCTACAGCCGCCATGATCTCTTTGTTGCTTTGTGCGGGAATCGAACACTAGCAGCGGCTGCTGGCGGCCATTTATCTGTCCGGCAAACATCAGATCCTCTTACCGACACAACTCGCTTCGTCACTCCCGGGGCTCCGGAGCTCCACTTTTATTCAGGCCGACACGTAAGAGCCCGCGTCAGGCTACACCTCCGCCGCGTCACCGGGAACAACAACACTGAGAGGAGGACGAGAGGGACGACGACAGACAACATCAGAGGGGCCGAGTGGAGCCGAGTGGGCGAGGGGAGCCGAGTGGAGGGGAGGCGGGAGGAGCCGAGTGGAGCCGAGGAGGGGAGGCGGGAGGAGCCGAGGAGGAGCCGAGTGGAGCCGAGGGGAGGGAGGCGGGAGGAGCCGAGGAGAGGAGGAGGACGAGAGGGACGACGACAGACAACATCAGAGGGCCGAGTGGAGGCGAGGGAGCGAGGGAGCGGAGGAGGAGCGCGAGGAGGGGAGGCCGAGGAGGGGAGGCGGGAGGAGCCGAGTGGAGCCGAGGGGAGGAGGACGAGAGGGACGACGACAGACAACATCAGAGGGGCCGAGTGGGGCCGAGGGGAGGCAGGAGGGGAGGAGCCGAGTGGAGCCGAGGGGAGGCGGGAGGAGCCGAGGGAGCGAGAGGAGAGAGCAGGGAGCCGAGGGAGCCGAGGGGGACGGGAGGAGCCGAGGGAGGGCGAGGGAGCGACGAGAACTCAGAGGGGCCGAGGGGAGCCGAGGGGAGCCGAGGGGAGCCGAGGGGAGGAGGACGAGAGGGACGACGACAGACAACATCAGAGGGGCCGAGTGGAGCCGAGCGGAGGCGAGGAGGGCGGGAGGAGCCGAGGGGAGCCGAGGGGAGGAGGCGGGAGGAGCCGAGGAGGAGGAGGACGAGAGGGACGACGACAGACAACATCAGAGGGGCCGAGGGAGGAGGGGAGCGGAGCCGAGGGAGGAGGGAGAGGAGCGCGAGGGAGGAGCCGAGAGGAGCGAGGAGAGGAGACGGAGGGCGAGGGAGCCGAGTGGAGCAGAGGAGGGAGGAGGACGAGAGGGACGACAACAGACAACATCAGAGGGGCCGAGTGGAGCCGAGGAGAGGAGACAGGAGGAGCCAAGTGGAGCCGAGGGGAGCCGAGGAGAGGAGACGGGAGGAGCCAAGTGGAGCCGAGGGGAGCCGAGGAGAGGAGCCGAGGGGAGGACGAGAGCAGGCGAGAGGAGAGGAGCCGAGGAGAACCGAGAGGAACCGAGAGGAGGAGGCGGGAGGAGCCGAGGGGAGACGGGAGGAGCCGAGAGGAGCAGGAGGAGGACGAGAGGAGAAGAAGGAGGAGGAGGAGAGGAGGAGGAGGAGGAGGAAGAGGAGGAAGAGAGGAGAGGAGGAGAAAAGGAGAAGAGGAAGAGGAGAGGAGGAGAGGAGAGGAGAAAAGGAGAGGAGGAGAAAAGGAGAAGAGGAGAGGAGGAGAGAAGGAAGAGGAAGAGGAGAGGAGAGGAGAGGAGGAGGGGAGGAAGAGAGGAAGAGGAGGAGAGGGAAGAGAGAGGAGAGGAGGAGGAAGAGAGGAGTGGAGGAGAAAATGAGAAGAGGAGAGGAGGAAGAGGAGAGGAGGAGAGAAGGAAGAGGAAGAGGAAGAGGAGGAAGAGAGGAGAGGAGGAGAAAAGGAGAAGAGGAGAGAAGGAAGAGGAAGAGGAGGAGGAGGAAGAGAGGAGAGGAGGAGAAAAGGAGAAGAGGAGAGGAGGAAGAGGAGGAGGAAGAAGAGGAGAAGAAGAGGAGGAGGAAGAGGAACAGAAGAGGAGGAAGAGGAACAGAAGAGGAGGAGGAGGAGGAAGAGGAAGAGGAAGGAGAGAGGAGGAAGAGGAAGAGAAGAGGAGGAGGAGAGGAAGAGGAAGAGAAGAGGAGAGAAGGAAGAGGAGAGGAGGAAGAGGAGGAGGAGGAAGAGGAAGAGGAGGAGGAGGAGGAAGAGGTTACCTGTGTCTCATTTTCCTGCAGGAGTTAACGTTTCTAACCGTTAGTGACGTCAGCAGGCAGGTAAACACAGGAGGACTCTGCTGCCGCCCCGTGGACATTACAGTCATTACACCAACGTGTCTGATATCAACTGTTAACTGTAGAGATTTGACTGTTAGCTGTAATGACTCCTGATGTCCACGGGGCGGCAGCATAGCCCCTCTGTATCCATCCGCCCGCTATCACCATCGATGAATCACATCAGAATGAACTGAAGCAACAAACCACATCGTGTGATACTTATTATTATTGTTTATATCGTCTCTCCTGTCTCCGGCTATAAAACCTGCTCATTACCTGTGTGTGTCTGTGTGTGTCTGTGTGTGTCTGTGTCTGTGTGTGTGTGTGTGTGTGTGTGTGGTGTGTGTGTGTGGTGTGTGTGTGTGTGTGTGTCTGCCGGCTGCAGCAGCTGGTCAAAGTCCTGCAGGAAAATGAGCCTTCAGGTCAATTTATGACATCGTGTGTAGGTGCGAGGTCATCCCAGAGGCCCGTGGACACACACACGTCAAACCTCCTCACCTGTGATTGACGGCTCCATCGCCGCGGCCGCGCCAGCCAATCTCCCGTCCCGTGATAGTTTCCTGTTTGTATTCAAAGTCTGATAATGAACCGTCACCTCCTCATCCTCGACGAATAAAACACGCGTCGGCCGTCTCCGAGTCCGGCTCCGACCTGATTGGACATTGATTTCTCTTCTTAATAACCAGCAGCGAGGATCTCCGTGGTCATCGTTAGACGCCGCACTGCATGCTGGGAGATCACCTGCTGAGTTCCTGTGGAAGTTTGTGTCCCTGTCGGGCATTTTGACAAAGTTAGAAACCAAATCTCCCTTCGTACGGTTCTTTATTTCAGTTTGTTCTTATATAAGAGGAAGATCATCACAACTTGTGATTCTTCTGTCTCTTTACATAATAAACTCTATTTATTCAGATTCCCAGAGAGCAGAACCCGAAGGTTCTTAGAAACCCGTCCAGTGGTTTATATATTATTTTTTTATAAAAGACAAAGACAATCACATCTTTTTTCAAAACATTGCTTCAGACAGAATCATTGATTCTGTATCTTTCCATCAACCTGAAGATTTTCATATTTCCTAACGTCCACATCATGTTTCCTGCTGCTCATCCACACGGCCGTCGTGTCCGGTGGTTCGATTTCCGACTGCTGAGGCTGATTCGGAGCTCTGCAGCGAGCCCCCCCCCCCCCCCCGACAGAGACCCTGTCTGCCACAGACGTCCACAGCGCTGCAGGAGGAGGAGGAGGAGGAAGAAGAGGAAGAGGAGGAGGAGGAGGAAGAGGAGGAGGAGGATGGAGTTTAATCTTCAGAATATGAAGCAAAGACCTGACTCCAATCCATCGCCCTCTCCTCTCTCCTTAAACCCGCCTGTCAAAGCCCCCAGCTTAACACAAGCCTCCGAAACCCCATCGACAGCAAACCCTGCACCCCCCCCCCCCACCCCTCCCCAAATTCTCCCACCCCCCCCCCCCCCCCCCTTCTGTTTCACTTCCCCTGCTCCCCTTTCTTCACGTGTGTTTTTAATTTACACCACCGCATGAAAAATCCTGACCCCCTCCTCAAACCGTGGCCCGAGGCGGCGTGTGCAACACCTCGGCGTCGGGCCCGTCGCCGCCGCACGGCGCCGCAGCATCGAGCGTATTAATAACATGGCTGATATATTCTGTCAACACTGTCGTGGAATTTTAAATGCACTCCTCAATCAAGCCGCACGGAAATATCATACCTGCCACTCAAGCAGGGCATTGTGGGAGATTTCCGCCTGTGTGGGCGGGCAGTGTGAATCCAGACGAGGGGGGGGGGGGACCAGGCATTTGAATACCACTGACCTTATATGCATACTTTCCATTGAAGGCTGAATTACCTGAATGGCACGGGAGCCGATGCACCTGCATGCGGTTGCCATGGCTACAGGGCCCCACAGTGCCCCCCCGCTCCCTCCCAGGCTCTCGGAGACACCAGAGAAACGTTCTGCAGCATCCGGCTGCGAGGCACCGCCGTTATCTAACACACAGAGATTGTGCTGACCCAGACCCGGCGCTAATCTGGGCTGCAGGCTGCACCGCGCAGCGGCCGATCTCAATCAATCCGTCAAGGTGTCAGCCCCCCCCCCACCCCCCCTCCCCCCGCGCCTCCCTCTGACCAGCCCTCCCCCTTCTCTAAGGTTTCTGTAATGATTCCTCCACAGCCCCCGATCGTTGATATGAAGCATCATCGGACTCAATGAAGACAAATCAAAGGCAGATCAAAGTTTCATTCCACTTCCTTTTAACCAGGATCCACAGATGTGATGTTTATCAGTATTAGCTGCTTCCATCAACACCAGGTGTTCGCCTCTTTAGCCGCACGCAGCCGGATGAGCAGGTTCTACATCTGAAAGAACGCGAGGCCGTCGGACTTGTGAGGCGTCAGCGCCGAGATCTGTGGGTTCCTGAATGTAACTTGGCAGCAGGACGGAGAACAACTGAGACTCTGGTGTTGTGTGAACACACGTGTTTTCCCATCTGAGCGCTCTGACGTTTGAAACCAGCGTCGACAGCGTGGACGAGGACACGAGCCACCAGCGACTCCATGGGACTGGATTCAAAGATATAACATCTGACAATCCTTCATTAAAATGTCTAAGCACAACTTCAGAAACCAAGATGGACGAAACAGGAAGCTTCAAAGCAGCAGCTCACAAATCAATGGGTGGGTTTAAATATTCAAATTTCAGAATCATCAACCAACGTCTCGTTGTGATGCTTCAACAGCGGAGGAGAAGTTTGCCAATTTGAGGTTTTCGTTTTAAGCACCATGTTGTTCCTCTGTGTTCAGTTCCTCTTTTACAGGATCTGTAATTCTCCTCTTTGATCGCCACGAGTTTGAAGTTTCTCTGGAGTTTCTTTATCGGCCGTGTTCGGCGGCGCACAGCTGCACGAGCTCTTCCCCGCACGACGCCGCAATTTGATTTCCAGGTTCTGCTTCTTCTCATCCTGCGAGCGCGGAGCTCGTGCGAGCGCGGACGACCACGAGAGCCTGGGCTTTAATTAGGGTTCCTGTGGAGAGAGATAAGTGCTGGCGCTGGAGGAGGAACATGGCCGAGCCCTGCGAGGAGTCGACAGACGCACAGGAAGTTCTACCTGAACGAGCAGAAAGGAAACGTGTTTCAATCTTTCCCTCCCGCGTGTCGACGGCAAAACACACGATTCAACTTCTCATTTTTCACATTTCAGCTTTTGAAGCACGGCGTCTTCTTCAGCTTCTTTAATCTCAGCGTTTCAGTCACAGCACGACAGACAAAGACAAAGACACACACGGTCCAGCACGAGGCCTACCCTGTGTGTGTCTGTCTGTGTGTGTGTCTGTGTGTGTGTGTGTCTGTGTGTGTGTGAAGTTGCCGCAGTGCTCCTTCCCGTCATAACATGTCATTCTGGACACTATTACTCCCAACAGAGACCGACACTGCGGCTCAGTGACACAGAGCGGAAGGTCATCCGTCAAACAGAGGGAGTGTGGGGGTGTGTGTGTGTTGTGTGTGTGTGTGTGTGTGTGTCGTCTCAGTCGCTGCTTGACAAAGGACTGTATCTGTTTATTTTGTTTCCACAGGATGCATATACTTCTAATTGAACATGTGTGTGTGTGGGAAGCTGTCAGTCACGCAGGCAGAACACCGTTACCTCACACACCCTCACCTCCTCCCTCCTCCCTCACCTCCTCCCGCTGCCCGGTTCAAAGGTTGCCATGGCTACGCAGCGTCCCAGCGGGAACACAAAGCGCCCGGCCCCGGAGCCGTCGGAGTGCGTGCGCTCGGCGGGTGGGGAGGATACGTTGACCTCTGACCCCTCAAGGTCTTACACCGCTGGAGAGCGGGAGGAGTCGGGAGGAAACAGGGTTGTAAATTCGACTGATCCTCGCTGAGAGGAGGCGCGGGGTCGCGGGCGGCGCGGACTCCTGAGCCCGCGGACCCGTGCCAGCTGCCTCCTGGATTTCACAGGGCCCTGGGCGAGCGAGATAGCCGCCCTCTAATCCGCCGCGGCTCTCTCACCTTGCCTCCGCCGTGTTCCTCAGATAGAGCATCTTTTGTGTCACATCTCTGCAGCTGTCACCGCCGCCGCTCGCGAGGATGATGCCGGCTTTGTGTGGGTTCCTGTGTGTGTGTGTGGTGTGTGTGTGTGTGTGTGTGTGTGTGAGACGGAGCCACACACACGAGTACACACACACAAACCAGCACATGTGAGAAATGCTTTTAGAAAACCACACCCCAGAAACAGAGCCACGCACTCCCAGGGTAAAACATCACAAATATTATGCAGATTTTGAAAGATTTATTCCAAACGAGGAGCGAAAACAATAATCTCAGCTTTTATCTGTCTTCATCATTATTATTCTACAAACAGTCGAATTCTACAGAATTAATCCGTTTCATTAACAGCAGTGAAATCTGAGTTTCTCTCGGACCATTTGCTCCTTTCAGTGTTTCCTTGTCTCTGCTGATGACTCGTCTCTGACTCACCGCTCGTACCACCGGGGTCGACCTGGTGTGAACATCTGTCTCCACAAGCCTCACGTCACCAAAGACCAGAGATCCGTCCTCTGACACTTGATTCTACACGATGGGACATCTTCTAAATGTTCAGCAGTAAACTCTTTGTCCTCCTGACTGTGGGAAATCTGATCCAATTATGGAGCGTGAATTTCTAATGTGGAAAACTCGATACACAGAACTTTCTCTCCCAATCAGGAGACATTTGTGTAGAGAGAGAAGCTGTGTGTGTGTGTGTGTGTGTGTGTGTGTGTGTGTGCGTGTGTGTGTGTGTGTGTGTGTGTGCGTGTGCACAGGGGAATAGGAGGGACAGTCAGGAGCAGGGTTATTTACTGCGCGGCCCAGGCGACCTGTCCGTCCTCACGTCCGGCCCCGGCAGATTAAGATGCAGCCGCTGGCGTCTGCCACAGCAGGCTGAGATTGATGGGGAACACGGGGGCCACAGAGGCCCCGCAGAATTCTGAACAGAGCCCGCGGGTCCCGAGCAGCCGTGCTGCCAGCAGACAGCAGCTCCCCCCCCCCCCCCCGCCTCTTGTCACCCTTTCCTCTATCTTTTTTTTTCTGACTTTTCTTTATCGCTCTGTTGCTCCTCCTGGTGGTTTTTCCCTCTGTCACTCTGACGCTTCTGCATCCCTGTGTTTCTGTGTCTCTGTCACTCCGCCCCGCTGAGCCCCCGACCAGTCCCACGCCCCCGCCCCCCCCACCCCCGAATACGCTGTCTCAGCAGCTTCAGCAGATTTGGATGTCACGAAACTGCAGGTGTGTCAGCGTCGCGTGTGGTGTGTGTGTGTGTGGTGTGTGTGTGTGTGTGTGTGTGTGAGAGGGCAGACGCGAGGAGGGATTTGCTCAATAAATAATTCTCTGGTTCAGATGTGGAGCAGGAAAGTTAACGTGAGATGGATGCATGAGTTTAGAGGCTGTCCGCTCAGATGATGAATTTCACACTTATCACACACACACATCCACGCTGCGACGCCTTCAAACCGAAACCACCTCGGTATTCGACAGTGACACAACTGTTTACAGAGGAAACGAGCTTTTAATTCAATTTAATCTGCGACAGTTCCCATGTAAACCTGCAGTGTTCATGTGATATTAGCATTTAAAACTCACATGGAGACAAATGGCTTGTGAGGACAGAGACGGTTTTAGTTTGAAAACGCAGATTTCAAATGAAAAACGCAGTCGTGTGGAGTGCCTCAGTTTGTCAACATCTGCATGTGCGACAGTAATTCTGATGTTGCTGCGAGGGAAGAGGAAAAAGATGAGGGTGGAAGATGGATGTGTGTGTGTGTGTGTGTGTGTCTGTGTGTGTGTGAGAGGGCACGAGTGTGTGTGTGCTGAACAAACTGCACTGGCAGGGTTTTTGTTGGAGTCCCCAGGGCAGAAGACGCATGAGTCAGCGGCCAGTTGGATTTATAGCCAATTGATTAAATTAGCATTTGTTCTGCTACTGGGGCAGCGGCCTGTCGGTATCAACATGCACCGACACACACACACACACACACACACCACGCACACACTCTCACCGCAAACAGACACACACCTGTGCAACGACTGCAGGAAGGAAACACGAGAGGAACAAGACAATGAGGGAAGAGGGGAAGAAAAGTAGCAGGACACAATTAGCGCCGGTGTCGATAAGTCAACATGATTAACATCAGGATCAGTGGGATGTAAACACCGGGAGAGACGCTGCCTTGCTCCTGAGCCGCTCCCTGGCGTGAGGCAGCCGCTGAGCTCGGGGGTCGCACACGCCGGTGCTTGCTGACAAGCCTTTTTTATGACATTCATCAAAGCCATCTGCCATTTTCCGCTCAATTAATTTGTTATGGGAAGTGGGATCAATTAAGTGCGCACCGTAATGGCTTTATATCCTTGTTTCCCTTTTATAGCCCAATATTTTCTGTGCTCCACTCTGGCATGAAAAGGCGAAATCGATATCCAGAGCTATTTTCCCCTCCTGTGGACTAATTTGTTTTTGCCACTCTCTTCCTGGCATGATAAACTGGCTGTAATGAGGGGTTAGGGTGGGGGTGGGGGTGGGGGGGACACGCTGAACATAAACTCCAGCCAACGAGCGCACTGGGCGACGCCTCCCACAAACTGGCCACTCTAATCTGCAGAGGTCTCATCGGGATGTGAGGACGCCGTGTGCCACACTTAACTAAAGACCAGGCAGTTATCAGCAGGGATTGACCTTCGGCCTGCGGTCGCCCAGCACGCCGCTCACCGGCGGACACGGCGAGTGGCTTAGGCGAGGGTGGACACCGTGATGATAAGGACAATGGGCGGCCGAGGCGGGACAGTTTGTTTGACAGTGACGGGTGGAGCGGCGCCATTAGTACAAGTGTCACGAGCCGCCGGTGTACTCGCCTCGCTCACCTCGACCCCTGCGATGTATTGATCCCTTCCCCATTAAGGCTGCTGATGGGCTTGATGATATGACGAAGGAGTGAGTGTGTGTGGTGTGTGCGTGTCTGTGTGTGTGTGTGTGTGTGTGTGTCTGTGTGTGTGTGCGTGCGTGTGAGGGACCCGTCGGAGCAGCCCTGATGACATTGCCATATTGATTTTGACATCTCCTCGTTGGGATGCGTCTTAGAGCCCGGGTCTTAAACTAAGGCGACCGGAGTGTCACCTTGTTTGTGTCAGCAGGCTCTCAGGGGCCACAGAGGTCCCGGCGCCACGTCCCCGAGCTTAGCGTCGCACAGGCGGGGTCACGGAACGACTTCAGAAGGTCTCGTGGGTTTTAAAAACCCTGTTGCTTTGCAGAAACGTTTTGTTTTTGGCAGAAATGCTGAGATTTGAAGGTGTTTTGTTAAAAAATGGCTTCAAATCTCAAGGACAACATCGGATATTAAAATATCGGAATCTGAGATGTGTTTAATAAAGAGCTCTGTCACATCTCAGAAAACACACAACTCTCCAAACCTCCTCCAGATACACAGAAGACATCACTTTCTTTAATAAATTCAATCTAATAATATAATTTGCACAGAGAGGATTATTCTAAATGTGCAGTACAATACTGCTGCTAATCCTATTAATAATAGGGACTATAATAAGTCATTTTTAATAGTAATTAACATTTTAAAATTGAAATGAACAGTTTGGTTTGATGATCTGATTTATATATTGTGACGTATGTTTTGTCTGTATCTCCCAGTCGTACCACAGCCCCACTCCCTGGTCTCCCAGTTGAACGCAGTGGGAGTTCCCCTGTATGAGAGTGAGAGAGTGTGTGTGCGGCTGCCGGTTCCTCTTCCACCCGGAGGGTCCGAGTCGGCCCATTGTTCTCAAAGTGCTTTCACGCGGTCGCTGCTGCACCAGTGAACGTGATTCATCACCCGGATGGATGATGAGCTTTTTAATTTCTGCCGAGCGCCGCAGCCCAGTAGTCACAATCACTTCATCCGTATTGGAAGTAGCTGCCTTCCCACTGAGGGAATCAATGCACGTCTCCCCCTAAATCTGCCTGCCACTCCACTTTAACTTTTGTTTTGACACTTCATCGCAGCCGGAAGACGAATGAAGCACCGCGAGAGAAAGAAAAAAAGAAAACAGTGGTCATTAATGGATTTTTAGGAAACAATGGTCGGCGGTGAGCCGAGGGAGCGAAGACAAACCTGCAGAGGAACCCACGGCGGCTCCAGACGAGCAGAACCACCGCTGGCCTCGCGCTGCACACACCACAGGCAGGAAAAATAAATCACACTCTTATTATCTTAATCAATAAATCAGCACCGCATTGATTTATTGACACGTTAGTTTAATTACCGTAAAACAAATGAGACCAATTAACAGCCTCGGCACCGGCACCGGCGTCGTGGAACACCGGGTCACAGTCTGCTGCATTGTGCGACAACACAAAACACAGAGTAACACACTCAGTGCGTGTCCGGCTGCACGGATTCATCACACAACGAACCACAGCAGGAATCACACAGTGAATGTGGAATGTTTGGCTTTGGCTTTTGCTTCAGTGTGTGTCGGTGTGTCGCCTCTGACAGTGGGCCGGGCTCAGGAGAAGAAGGGTCATCCTGCCGGACACCAGTTTCATTCACAATCAGGCAGCGAGCGCCGGCCCCACGCGGTGGGCGGGAGGGGGCAGCGAGACTTGGCCGCCCCGTCAGGAGCAGCCGCAGATTAAAACGCCATCGATCCGCCTGTAATTTATTTATCAATTCAACTAAAAATTAAACATTGACCTCGTTCTTTGAAAATCCCTCCTTTTAATCTTGCAGCGCGCGGCGGCTTGAATACCAAGCGGTCCGACGCCGGGCCTTTTTTATCCCAAAAGTTAAACAAGTAGGGGGAAGCAGCCTCTTTCTCTCGCTCGCTCTTTAGAGTTCAAGCACCGGACGATTAAGCTCAACACTTTGACTCCTGCTCCCAAAACCCCCCCCAGGATGTTTCTCCTGACAATAAACAACTGGTGCGATTCCCTCGACTTCACTTCCTCCCTCCACCTTCCGTCTTCTCCTCACTCCTCCTGCTCTCCTGATCTGTTCTCCCCTCTCTGGCTATCGCCGACTTTCTCTCTTGTTTTACTCACACATGCCAAAACACACCTTCACACGGTAACGTTCTTATCACCGCATCAAAGCGTCGTCTCTTCTCGACGCCAAGTTCCTCTTAAAACACCAATCCTGCTGACGGCGAAAAACAAACGCTCGTCGCATCATAATAAAAAGCCGCTCGCCTCCCGCCCCCTCCATCTTTTTTTTCTGCCGGCGTGCTCGGACAGAGTAACAGAGTTATCTCGCTCGTGCTCGTGTCAACCAGCCTGTCGTCCCCCGTCCCCTCACCTCGTCCTCCTCGCCCCGTCCTGAACCCTCCCCATGACCGGCCCTGTAATCCAATTAAAAGCACATTAGGGCCAAATGAATAGCGGTAGATTTAATTAGCTGCTGACGAAGGTTTGGCTGAGCGGCCGGTTGGCAGTGGGGCGGGGGGGGGGGGGGGGGGGGGGAGCCGAGTGGCGTTCGCCTTTAACCTGCTGATGTCGAAGGGGCGAGGAGCGTTCGCTGCTGTGCTGCTGCTGTGTGTGTAAAATGAGAACATTCATAATTTCAGTTTTAAATGATCAATTAGTGTCAAATATTTATTATCTAATGTCCTTGAAAGGTTTCAGATCTGCATCCTCAATAACACTAATGGACAATTATTACATGTTATGCGATAGTGAATTAAGGATCATTTGAAGATGCCGTGAATTTGTGGTGGACATTTTGTCACTCGTCATTAATCTGGAGAGAAAATTAGCCAATTAATGGCAATTAAAATAGTTTGGAACGACCATAGAGTGTAAATAAAGCTCGGGGGGATCGCTCACAGTGGAAATCACACATGAAACATCTGATCCTGCAACTGACGTGCGTGTGTTTAATCAGCTTTTATCCACGGTATGAATTTTGCTGTTGAGTCTGTAAATAATTTAGTCTAAATGTTCCTGTCGGAGAATTAAAAAACGTTTCTCTGCGACACGCGACAAACACCGTCGTTGCTCGCATCCTCGTGCTCTTGGTCTCCTCTTGTCTCTCCTGTCCCCTCCTCTTCCTCCTCTGTTCCTCTCCGTCTCCTCCTATCCTCCCGTCTCCCTCTGTCTCCTCTCTGTCTCCTCCTCGCGTCTCCTCCTCGCGTCTCCTCCTCGTGTCTCCTCCTCGCGTCTCCTCCTCGTGTCTCCTCCTCTTGTCTCCTCCTCGCGTCTCCTCCTCCCTTCGCTCCAGGAAAATGGATGCAACCTTTCCTGCTGCAGCCTCCCAATGTGCACAGTCAGCAGAGTAGTCAGCGTAACCCACTGTGGCATTTGCATCATGCCCCTCTGTGAGTGTGTGAGTGTGTGTGTGTGTGTGTGTGGTGTGTGTGTGTGCGTGTGCGTGTGTGGTTCAACTCCTAATGAAGAGAGACAACCTCTGCTGGGGTCCCCTCTTGTTTCACGCCACCAGGGGGCTGCAGCAGGTGGACAGTCGGGTGTGCACGCCTCAACGCCTGTTTGTGTATTTGTTCACGTGCTCATGCGAGTGTGACAGTTTTTATGTTTGCATGCATGCAAGTCTGCTCTCGAGCATGTGTGTGTGTGTGTGTGTGTGTGTGTGTGTGTGTGTGTGTGTGTGTGTGTGTGTGTGTGTGTGTGTGGTGTGTGTTGAAATGAGATCCAGGTCCCGGCCTCTCCATTTCTCTCTGCAGGTAATAAAAATATAGAGTGCCCTCCAGATCCCTTTATAGAGAGAGAGTTGAGACCGCAGCGAAATCTAGGACAGGCTCCATTGATTTGGAGGCTACAGTATTACTCGCCATCACAGCCGGGGCAATATGAGAGGCCTTTCTTTTTTTTTTTTTTGAAATCACACAGCTACTCCGAGCCCAGAGGGACAGAGAGAGCGAGTGAGAGAGGAGGAGGAGGAGGAGAGGAGGAGGAGGAGGAGGAGGAGGAGGAGGAGAAACTGTCCTTATTTGGTCTCCTCTCCCTGCGTCCCTGCACGTTTTCCTCACGTTTATTCCAGAGCGACGTCTTCTCGCTCTGCAGCGCCGGCGGTCGTCGTCTCCACGGCGACACAGAGGATGTAACACGAGCGGCGGCGAAGCCGAGTCCCTCTGCGGCGCCAAAACGTGTGTTTGTGTCTTTGTCGTCGGGATTGAAATTTACATTGGTGTTTAGTGGATCGACTGAGCCTGCTGGGCTGTGTTATATCACTCCTGGGTCCATTAAACCGGTTAAAACCCCATTATGATTTCCCAAATGTCAATCAGCAGGAAGAAGGAGGAGGGCATTCTGCTCCCAGTTTGGTTTCCGTCCAGCAGCACTGATTGGTAGCCTTTCAACACCCGGGCTTTTCACACTTCAGAGGTGTTTCCATAGCGTGGACCGCTCCTGGATCGGGCTCCTCCAGATCTCAGGAGAGCGCTGGAGTGTTCTGGGTCGGACTGGGAACCCACCCCCTCTGTCTGGCTAAATAAGATAAGACCCTGTCATTGTATCCCTCCACTCCACAGCCCTGACCACATCAAATATTCATGGGCCGCAGCAGACTCTTAAGCAAACTGGCCAATTTGTTGCGGAAGACGTGCATTAAGATTGGCTGGGACGATATGCGACGTGGCCCCCGGGGGACGGGCCAGACAGGGGCAGGCGGCTGCCATTTTGGCTCTGCTGTCTCTATTGTTGTCACCCGTCAGAGCAGAGGGCGAGGGGCGAGGGCGGGGGAGCGGCACGTGGCGCTCTGTCTTGGCGGTAATGGGCTGGGTGTGAATGGAGGGGAAGGAGAGGGCGGGGCAGGAGAGCGGGAACGGATGGAAGAGGTCACGAGCTGTCGTTCATCCGCACGGAGAGTCGAGCGGGACAATGCGGGACAGACGGAGACATGTTGGAATGACAAAGGACATGAAGTGGCGAGCTGAGGGGGCTCGGCTCAGAGCGACGCGGCGTGGCGGCTGATCACTGCTGACGTGATGGATGAGTTGTCTTCAGTGCACAAGAGACAACTTAATAGATCATATCGGAAAAACAAACAAAAGTATACGTGCAGCCGACGCACACACGCACACACACACACACACACACACACACACACACACACACACACACCACACAACACACACACACACACACGCGTCACACAAACACACTTGTGAACGACGGCTCACGCAGCGTGTCCAAACAATAGATTTCAAGGATAGCCCGTCTACACATTATAGCTCCCCGAGGACAGAAGTTGACAAATCACTAAAGCACATTTTTATTTTGCTTCATGGGCGCGGAAGTCGAGCCGCGGCGAGGGAGAGACACGACTCTACGCTCGGCGATCCTCCGCAGGGCATCGGATGGAAATGAGCTGAGGAAGCGTCGAGGAAGTCGAGGAAGACGAGGAAGACAAAAAAAAGAAAAAAGGAGATGAAGCTCATAAAACCACAACTTGTAAAACTGTTGAGCGCATCTGAGAAGTGAGGATTCCTCGAGGCGGGAGAGAGGAAAGGTGAAGGGAGCGCGGTGGAGGGCGGGGGGGGGGGGAGGCGATTATCCGGCAGCTACAGGGGCCAGATCACGATCTGTGGCGGGGGACGGCGTCGGCAGGGTGCCGTGGCGAGGGCCTGGCTCAGTTATTAGGTCACTTCCTGGAGGACCGGTGGGCGTTTAGAGAGCGACCGGGTTGCCGGGTGACCCCTGGCAGCCTGCTCGTCATCTGGCACCGGGGGAACTCGGGGGGATTGGCGAGGAGCTTGTCGTGAATATTAAATGTGACATTCTGCCTTTCACTAAAACAGAGAGAGCGTCGGAGAGCGTCGGAGGGGAAGACAATGTGAGGTTAGAACGGACAAAACCACTGAACCACTTGAAACGTGCGTCCACGGACCCGACGGAGCTGCGTCCTCACGGCGCCACTTCACGCTGAATGAGGCCATTTACATGCTAATGCCCGCGCAGGGCCGTTTCCTTATCACGCATGTTAATGAACACATGTGCAGGTTCCGTGTTGGACAAACACACGCAGCAAACAATACGCTGACTTCATGTTGGCGTTTCACTTTATTTATTCATACGGTGATTAAACACTGCCGACACACGATTCCTGGTGGATAGCCTCGTTAGCATTAATCAGCGCCGTGTAGGAAAAGGAACCCGTCGCACCACACACCTGTGGTTTCTCGATTCTCCGTTTTCTATGATTCTTCACTCAAATAGAAGAAAGTAAAAGTCCTGATTCAACCAAGTAGAAGAATAAAACTAGCAGCTCTGGAATGTCCTCAAAGTGTGAAGCTTCCCTCTGGAGGTCGTTTCTGTGCAAAGCAAACTGACTTCGAATCTAATATTAAACGTCTTTCTCCTTCAAGATGCATGAATTAATGAGCCTGTTTTGAAAAATGTGAGGAGGAGAAAGTTTTTAAAAAATATATAAAATAGCTGAGAGATCTACTTCCCACTTCTGCTTTCTATAAGACAAACGTATAAGTCGACGTGTGTGGGACGTTTGGAGGCCTGTATACAGCAGCAGCTATTAAAGAGAGAGGAGAAGAAGCCTTGTGTGTGTGTGTGTGTGTGTGTGTGTGTGTGTGTGTGGGGGGGGGTGGGAGATGAGGATTACTCTGAGCTCTGCCATCTGTAAACAGGCGGACAGGTTTGCTTCCTGGATGATGAGACCGTGTGCGAGTGGAAGAGGAGGCAGAAATAAAACAGTTAAAATCAGGAGGACGCACGATTCAGAGGAGAATGATGATCGTGTTTGTTTCTTTCCTGGGAGTTGTGCGTTTGTAACGACAATAATTGTGTAAAAAAGATGAGCTGTATTGTGATATAACATTATAGGACCTTGTGTTTTCCTCCCAGCTCGTACAAGCCCAGTTTAAAGTGTCCACAGCAGCGTTACTCACATCCGGAAGGTTCTTATAATCATCTGGTTTCAACACTGTGTTTCATCACTTCTCTCCGGCGCCGTTCACGGAGGTTAAACGGTGTTTGCGTCGACAGAAATACAAAGTTAATGGCTGCACAATTCCAGCAAATGGTAAATGTAAATATGAAATCAAAGCCATCGTGCGTCACGTTATGTGAGACAACTGTCGCGTCCCCTCAACTGAATGTCTCCGCGCGGCGGCGTTAAGCCGACAGGAAGTGCCGCGCTCGGCTTTAAGTGCTCACCTATAGGATGTTTTCATTCTGGCGATTGGAGCCAACTAAAGAACTGCAACGCAGAACTCAGCGATATGATCGGGGGGGAAAGCTGCGAGGATTCAAACCTCCTATTAATGATAATGTTTGTGCCCAGTGTCAACGTACTGGGACTTTGGCGTTTTGTCCAGAAGTAACCACGTTTGGAGGCGCGGGGGTGGAGCCTGATTGAAGCCGAACCCAAACGAGACGGTCTGGTTCTTGACCGGCGTCCCCAGCTCGTCCCCCCCCCCCCCCCGACAACAGAGCTGCAGCGGACACAAGAGAAAGATTCAATGCCCCTTGGTTCTTTAACACGTGTAACATTAGCTGTTCAGTTGAGTCGAGGCGCCATTTCCTCCTCGTCACAGACGTGCAAGTGAATCCTGGGATAGATGGAGCCGAGGAGGATCCCCCAGCAGGAGTCTGGGAAACGGGGACGGTCTAGACGGCCTCGGACTCGAGACGCAGCTTCAGAGGTCGTGGAGAATAAGTTACAGGACAAACAGAAACCTGCACGTGTGTGTGTGCGTCGTTAAAACCCGTGTTTTGGGACGTTTTTGTGCGTTCTTTGCATTTTCAAGTGAAAACGTGTCCACACGTGAGAATGTGTGTTTAATTAAGTGAGCGAGTGTGTGAACGACTCGGAGGTCGTTCCCATAAAAAGTCGAGGGGACGTTCTGGGCGAGGGAGGAAATCCAATTAGGGCCGCGGTACAGTTGTAGTGGCGTTTAACAAATAACTCTCCTCCGTCTCTCTCGCCGGTGGCTGGGCGAGCGAGCCCCGGCACGCTAGTAATAACACACTCGTTCTAAGTTATAGTCTTATTCGGCGCTATGTCTCCTCTACGTCCGATAAGAGTTACGCTTCCATTCGCCGCCATGATGAAAGCATTAGTCAACACCTACTGTAACGACCAATCATCAGTGGTTTTATCCATCATGTGTTTATGCATGTGCACGCAGGCACGCACACACACACACACACACACACACACACACACACACACACACAGACACGCAGTAGGCCCATCCATTCCCTGAAATACGCGTATTATCCCAAGGTGGATAAAAAAATCAATGAAAAGCAATATTCCTATAGGATTTAGTTTATGCCATCGACCTACTTCTGCGAGCGAGTGCGTAGATCATCTGTGTGGCGGCGAGTGGATGACCTGCTGACCTCTATTCAGGGTCGCCGCGGTAACCGAGGGTTCACCCGGCGCTAACGTTACAAAACCGAGCTTCCTGCTGCGCCGCGCAAAACTCGGAGAGGAGCCCGACGGGGGAAAGTTCTGGTTTTCAGATTTTACTTTTCAAGGCCAATTCTGATAATTCTCTTTTTCTCTACTTCTGATAAATTCATCGAGTCAATTTGGATTTATTATGTCGTTACTTTGAATAAAAAGCAGAGAAAATGTGATTTCACAGGCGGGAGCGTGATGAGGAGGAGATGGTCACTCCCCCATGAATATTTGATATTTCATGAAATATTAAAGAACATTGCATTAGAAACCTGTGAGTACCGAAACCTATTGGGCAGAATCTGTGACAGGAAACAGACCTCGACCTCACAGAGAGGATTTTAAACTAGGCGGAGCTGCATATCAGAAACTACTGATAAAATCCTAGTATTTTTATTATTTGCGATGAAAGGAGTTGATTAACGGGGTTTTAAAAGGATTTTGACATTTTGGTGTAAACACACAGAAGCCGTCGCAGGTTCCTCAGAAATCTGGATTATTATTTTGTGGCCTAAACATTCTTAAATGTGTTGTCACCCCTGGATTCAGGTTAATTCCAGGAATTCCTAATGATCTCACACTGGCTCCATCCCCCGGGTCTATTATGTTGTTTTCAAGTATTTAAAAACGTGACTCAACAAATGAATCATCCAAACTTTCCAGAGACGCACAACACGATGCCCCAAAGACCAGAACCAGGCGCCAAACCCCCACTGTCTCCGTCTCCTCTCGCCCTGCAGCCTCTCTTCAACCTGTGAGTTTGAACCTGACGTCACAAAGGCGACGCGGTGGCAGGAGACCGACCCGGCCACTCGTGGCGCCGCTCGTCTGGGAAGATAATGAGTTCCCATAGGCCAGAGATAGGCCTCCGAATGTGTGTGTGTGTGTGTTGACTGGAGGTGTGCATGAGTGTGTGTCTCTCCCGGTTATTAAAGAACAGAGAGATAGCGCCTGAAAGAGACAGAGAGACACTTTAAACTTGAAACCAGTTTGGTGAACCCCCAGCAGGATTTGGCTGTAATGAGGAGCGGTTCTGCTCCGTCTGTCTGCTGCCCTCTGTCAGCGCCGCTCGTTCCCTCTTCCTCTCGCCGTCTCCGCTCGCCACGGCCGACGGTACAGACAACAGATCACTCCCGGGAGAGCCAGCCCTAAAACATTATCCGTCACGTTGACAGCTCCAGACTCTTTAAGTGAAGAAAATATCATGTACTACACACAGATGAACTCCTCCTCAAGCTCTTCCTCGCCCGCTCGCTCGCTCTTCTCACTTCCACTGACAGAGCAAGTGCTGGAGGAGGAAGGTGTTTTCTGAAGTTCAGGAAAATGACACTTTTCATAATGCAATGGAAACTTGAATCCATATTTATGTGACAGGTAACAGCAGCGAGGAGACGGGATACAAGTGACCAGGCGATCACCAGCAGTAAGTCACCCTGGCTTTATATGTCCTTGTAAAAATAAACCTGTGAACATACACGAGGGATGGAGGGAGATAAACCGTGAGCAGAGGAGGGAGAGAAGGAAGAGACGCCATTAAATACTGATGTTGTAACTTTAATTTAGTCGTTTAGTCTTACTCTGATTGGTTTGTAGACGGCGTCTGACGAGGGGGCGTGTCGTCAGTCAGGGGGGGGGGGGGAGAAGATGAATGAAGAGCTTCATTTGTTGCCGTGGTAACATCATTATGGTTTTTACGACCAGCATCAGCACCTCCACTGCATAATTCCTAGACACAGTGGCTTAGTACATCATTTGATTTGAAGTCAGGAGCTGAAGATGTTTCATTAACTCCAGGATTATGATGATATTTAATTTTAGCAGTCATTCTGAGAAAAAAACTTTTCTTGAAATACACGGAGCAAAGTGCACTTGGGTTGTTTTCGAGGCGTGAAGGACGATTCGTGCTCACGTTTTTCTGACTGAGTTCAATTACGACTTCTCCAAGGTCTGGGCGGGCGGCAGGAAGCCGGGGGTGAGGGGCGGGGGGGGGCGGCGAGCGGGATGGGGGAAGGACGGGGGACGGATGTGTTGAGGTGTGTGACGACTCTGTAAGGAATGATAAAGAGACAGAAGGAGAGACGGCTGGTTTTATTGCACCAAGGCCGACACGCGTGGATTTATGGACACAAGCGCCCGTGCACGCTTTGTGTGTAAAGACTACAAGTGTCCCAACTCCACTGCTGACCTTGTGAAACTCCCAGAAACTGTTTTTGAATTCATCCAGTGCGACGACACTTGCCATTTCCAGTGGGTTTATTAAGTGAGGAGCAATACGCGGACATTTTAAGAGGGTCTTAAAAGACAGATCTGCCCTGCGACGCTCTCACGCGGCAGTAAATCATCAATCTGTGATCTTCAAGGCACGCAGGAGTTATTCTGTGATTAAATGTCACAGCCTCATTCTTTGAAGTGTCCAATTTTTTTTATTTCCTGCCGCAGACGCGGTGACGGTTTGAGTAAAACGAGTTTACGAAAAAAAAAAGTGTCCTCCCTCTTTGATTCAGACAAATCATGACATTTTGACAAATTATATTTCCGACATTAAAGGGATCTCAACGCTTTTAAAAGCGACGCGGCGAGAGAGAGAAATACGATGACACAGACGGAGCGAAGGTTCACGGCAACATGCAACAATAATCCTGTGAAGCAGCTGAAGGGAAATGCAACGTGCGAGTGGACGTGTGGACGAGGTTTCTAACACGTGACGCACGTGAAACTGGAAGAACACCAACATCTCAGGATGAAGAAGAGGAGCCGTACACGTAGAAGACGAAGACGTCCACTTGGAAACACGAGGAGGTTCCAGATCTTCTGGTGCTGAGGGCCGACGCCGGTGTGGACGAGCTGTAAACAACAACACTGATCTTTCCACAGCAGAGTTTATACGTCATGTCCGGCCTCCTGCTGCTCTACAGGCTCCGCCCCTGCTGCTCTACAGGCTCCGCCCCTCGCCTGGACCCGACAACCTGCTGCTGCTCAACAGGAGGAAGGAAAAGGTCTAGACCCAATTTTCCAAACAGTTTCTGGAGTACGGCTGTACAGTAAAAAAGAAACTGTGCTGTACAGATATGAATCAACATTAAGATTCCATTACCAGAGCCTGATGTGGGTATAAAGATAATCTCACTGTGAAGTCAGTGAGGGGGGGGGGGGGGGGGGGACGCTATTCACAGCAGAGGGAGGAGGACCCGTCTGGATGTGACTGCGGAGCGGCAACCTTGAAACCTTAGGTGGGCGAGCGAGGAGCCCGAGGGGGCTTTGTGTTAGCGGGGAGGAGAGAGCGGGCGAGATCACAGCACATCGCAGCACAATGACAGGAGCGTGCACGAGGGGACAAAGACACATGCGACTTCAAGCCTCCGCTGGCGAAGGGACGCGGCCCACGCGTCTACACCCCCACTGTGCAGAGGACTCAGCGGAACATGGGTTCTAGGTTCATTACTGCACTTATCTCAGAGTGTGACACCGTGGGTTTGCTCGCACACACACACACACACACACCGGCAAAGTTGTGTTACTGTCATGTTATACATATTCGTGTATTCTCATATTACGAGAAGACTACGAGACGGATTACCAGGGAATTGGCGGAGGGACGCAGTCTGGGTCCTCTTTCTCTTTCATTGTGAGATCTTGACGATAAAAATCGAGGCACGTTCTAAATACAAATCCGGATCTAGTGAATGTAATTGTTGATTCCTGAAGGGACTGTTGGACTTAGTGTCTCACAGCGTCTAATAGAAATGTCCAAACCCAGTGAAAGTGAAACCAGGACATGGCGACAGGAGGAGACAACATGGAGGCCAGGCATCACACCTGCGTGCTCCATGTTTCCTCCTCCTCCTCCTCCTGCCACGACCAGTTCTCTCTTGTTACCCTCTTCTCTCGATTCCAGTCGCTGGAGCATCAAACCCGTTTCAAAGCCAAGATTCGCTCGGAGCCTTTGATGATTATAACTGTTGTTAACTTATTTCAGAATCAGAACTTTGAATCTAATTTTGAGTCTTTTTTTTTTTTCAGAGGAACTTGGCCCTCAGAGATACGAGCACGGAATCTGCACACAGACTCACACACACACACACATCCCTTCCTTTTCCTTTAGGATAGCATCCGCTGGATGAAAGGTGCAGCCCCCCCACCCCCCCCCCATCATCCTCACCAGCACCAGCACCACCGCCGCCCCCCCGACACCCCCCTCTCTGCTCGCTCTCAGTTGTCAAACATCAAAAAGAAGTGCGCTGTCTCCAGAAAGACTCACCCAGGGCTCGGAGGGGAGGGGTTGGGCTGCATGTTCTTCATCTTTTTGGGAGTTGGGGGTGGTGGATAGAAAAAGGGAACATGGCTGAGCTCTGAGCACTCGCACGCCTCGTGTGCGTTGGGCGACGACAGGGCTCCACTGATTAGTCCGAGGACGGTGTGAAGAGAGAGAGAAGGTGGCGACCGGCGGCAAAGTTCCACAGGAGGAGGAGGAGAGAGAAGGAGACGCACAGTGATTGTGCACCGGTGCAATGATTAAGTCATTTCTTACACTCGCCTTTGAGTGTCTTTTCTTTGATGGTGTAAAAAGGAAAAGCCCCTCCCACACAGACATCATTAAGAAACGGAGGAACTGTCTCTCCAGGTGCGTGAGGAAGACGAGGAGGATGAGGAGTGGTGAGCGTTGAAGAGGAAGAGGGGTTTCAAACGAGTCCTCCTTAAAGACACAACAGATTTGTATCACGGTCTTGGCGTGTTGTGTTGGTGCGTGCGGCTCGTTTGGTTAGCTAACAGCGCCGCCGTGTCACCGAAGACACTTTTAACAACGCGGTGTCGACTCCTCCATCACGTCTGAAAGCCTGATTTTACATAATGTGTAAGCTCCCGCCGTTTTATTCCTGTTGTAGCCCACAGTCATCATTATCAAGTCGAGGGGGTGCTGGTGCTGCTTAAATTAGCACCTTGAGATGGAGGAGAAGTATCTGTGAGTCGGTGAGGAGAGACGACTCACATTAAAAGTCACAGCAGCACAAAGAAAGAAAATACTCTCAAGTACTCAAGTAGAAGAAGTTCTACCTCCTCCAAGCTCAAGGAATCGCTCGGCCCGCAGGGATCCGAATACAGGCTGCGGTGCTGCCGCTGTGAGTCCGACCGGTACGTCCGTGCTCTGGCTCCAGTCGGTCTGAACCCTGCAGGCCTGAGATCTGTCAGTGTTTGTGAGCCCGGTGTCGTCACTGGAACCGACTCCGTGTCCTCACTTCAACTATTAAACTCTAAAACCCACATTAAGCGGCCGCGGCACTCGACACAGAGAACCATGTACTTGATCCTGTCGGATAACAGCCGATCGCACCTTTGATTAATGTGTCAGTCAGGTAGACCATGAATAGCATTACTGAGAGCATGGCGTCCTCCTGAGGAGGCCGTGCAGGATGAAACACCAGTTTAGATTTAATCTTTTACTTTTAATACTGAGTGAGCGATTAAAACCCACGAGATATGACACAATAACAACTAAACTCCACGTTAGATGCTCAAACAACAACGTGATCCAAACAGCAGGGGCCGTAAAACCAATATTGAATCTATACGTGTCGGCGATGAGAGAACAGGTGCCGGCGATGCCGAGACGGAGGAGAACATAACCGGCGTGTTTGTCTTCCTTTATCCTCGGCAAGATGAAAAGAACGCTGTTGGGTCTGATGTTGTTGGTTCTCTCTGCCGTCAAAATGAAAGACTCCTCGACTGACAGACACAAAAGGGCTTTTTGAGATTTGTTGCAACTGCAGGAAGCCGCCTCTCCCTCCAAATTTGCCACTTGACAGTGATGGAGCGCCTGTCTAATACAATAATGTGTTAGTCCACACGTGTGCGCGCAGAGGCGCACCCGCAAACACAACTGGGAGTGTGTTCAAAGGGTGGAAGGCTGTCTGACAACATCATTAGTGTGTCTCTGTCTGCGTGTATTATGTCTCCTTTCTTCTCTGCTCTTACCTCTTTCACCCGCTCCCCCGCTTCCTCTCTGTCGTTCTCTGCTGACGGAGATCGTGGGGAAACAGGTGGAAGAGTATTCACAGGGAACAGACATCATACGGAGGCAGATCAACGAGCCTGGGTGGAGATGTTCACTGTAACTGTGTGACAACGGGGGGGGGAGTGTGGATGCTTCGCTCAGCAGAGGAGAAGTGAGTCTGAGTTCAGGTTGTACCGTGTTTCCCTCGGTGGAACTCACACTCAGCGACGCAGGTCAAGTGGCTCGTAGCGGTGTCACCTGACATGCGGCCAATATCTGGCCTCAATTTTCATGTTCAAAACAATGCATGGGTTAGAAACACCCTTAATAAAAGCAAAGAAAGACATCGTGTGTGTTGTGATTCCAATTAACAGCGAAACAGAAAAGGTTCCAGCCACTGACAGGGAGTCGTAACGTTTGATTTGCTGCAGATGAGGCCTCTCGCCTGCAGACGGCTCCTCGCAGCTTCACGGAGGGAAACCGAGGAAATGAAGGTTACAGTTAAAAAAACCCAGAGAAAGTGACGAATCTAAATCGTCTTCTGCATCTGTGTCACGCAGATGAGAACCGGTCGGAGGAGAATGGAAACCAGAGGAGCAGCCACACAACAAAGGGCAGAGGAGGAGGAGAAGAAAGGGGGGGAGAAAGACAAGGAGGTGAAATGGAGCTCTTCACTCCTGGGCCTCCCGGGCGGGGGCCCTCCTCTCCACATGAGAGGGGCCCTCTGATGAGGTGTTGATTGCCTGTGGGCACAAGTGGTTTCTCCAAACACTCCGAAAGTGGCCTATCCTCTGATTAGATTCAAGTGTTATAACGACAAATAGGCCCGGACACTCCAGCGCACATTACAGCGCGGAGGCAGAGCTGCAGGCGAAGGCTTTCATTAGGATGGCGTCTCGTAAAACGGACCCGGACGGACCCAAAGGTCGTTCTGAGAGGAGCGGGGAGTTATAGAGGGGGGGGGGAGTCGCATCGGAACCCCTCGGCTGTTTGGCTGCAGCCTCACAACAATGTGTTAAAGTACTGGAAGCCTGCAGCACAGATGGGTCACTGTGGTTTATACGATGACAACAGCACAGCAGAGATTTCCTCAAGAGGGATTTAAATTAGGTGAATGTATGTCGGTCCACACGCGCTCGGGAGCCTTCGTTAGCGCCGGTGGAAGACAAATAATTTATCTTAACATAAAATGTAATCGTAATTTAGTGCCACCGTTAATTTGATGTTTCCACTAATCCAGTGAGGAAAGAGATAGAGGAACCGTGTGTCTCTAGGAACCTATCTCTGCATCAACCTGTTTAAATTAAGATTAAATCATAAGAAAATGTTTGCAGAAACATATTGAGTGACTTGAATAAGTTTATAATTTAACTTCCAGGTGATCTTTGTTCAAATCAGATGTGAGTTCCCTCCTGTTGAGGCGACCGCACAGTTTAACATCCGACAGCTGAACTGTGGCCCGATGGAGTGATTCACAGCTGCATGGTAAGTGTACAATCATGTACCGATATGCAGCCAACACACGCACACACACACACACACACACACACACACACCCTCAAGCCCAGACTGACATCTGTCTGCATAGGAACGGATGCCCACACACACACACACACCCACACACACACACACACAACAGACACACAAACACACGATGTACAGACGAGACATGAATATTTGAGAGGCTTCGGTCTCCATGTGTTCCATATATGTCACCATCAGCGTCTCGAGAGCTGGTTGGAGGGCAGGGGGCTGATGAGTGTGTGTGAGTGTGTGTGTGTGTGTGTGTGTGTGTGTGTGTGTGTGTGTGTGTGTGTGTGTGTGTGTGTGTGTGTGTGTGTGTGTGTGTGTGTGTGTGTGTGTGTGTTGGATGGAGGGCTCCAAGTGGCCATCTTCATATATCATGTAGCTCCTCCTTGCCAAGAGCACTGCTTCTGTCAAGTGTGTGTGATGAGCACCCACAAGACCTCTCCGCACTTCACCCCCCCATCTGTGCGTGTATATAGCCTATATATATATATATGTGTGTGTGTGTGTGTGTGCAGAAAGGAGAAGGGCCGAGGGGAGCAGGAGCATCATGTGCAGCAGCTGTGCACAGAGAAGCGGGTCGGGGGGGGGTGGCGGGTTGGACCGTAGCCGGGCCTCGTGTACAGATTCCTCTCAGAGACGTGGAAACACACAAACAAATGGATTTCACTCGTCGCTCAGAAGTTTGGACGTGAGGCGACGCTCTCGATCATTCGGGGGTTTCAGCCACAGACACTACATCGATCCGTGATGACAGTTAATTCATCTCAGCTAATTGACTTTTATTTAAATTACTGGAGTAATCAGCAAATACTGATATTGATATTGGAAAGTTACATATCGGGCCGTATCCATCCAATAACAACGCAAAGCGAATCAAACAATAACTACAGACACCATCAGACCTAGATACTTTAACTCCTTCACAAAGCAGCCTATAAAAGTTAAATAACTCTGAACCATAGTAAAAAAAACCCGATTGAATTTCAATAAACCATTAGAAATAATTGGCCCCGCTGCGCGGTGACTCCTCTGCCGCCGCTTGTTGAGACGCAGCCACACGTAAAGGGTTAACGACACCACGACCGGTGATGCCTCGCTTTCCACAACACTGCACTACGGGCGAGCGACACCCCCGCAAACCCCCCCCCCCCCCCCGCGGAGTCTGACAGTAGCTCGCAGCGGTCCGTCACCTCGTGTCCCCTCTCAGTGTGATGCCTGGCACTCGCCATGTTACGGGATATGCACACAGAAACCACAAGCGGGCCCGTGATTCGCTGATCTGAGTGCAGGCGAAGGTAAAGCTGGTGAAATAAGAGAGCCGCCATCTGGAAAATAGGACACAGAGTAAATAAAGGCTGGCGTGAAGGTAACACTTGTTTAATAGCTACCGACCGAACCCACGTGCTATAAATAAATGACTTTGTAAACCGTGGTTTTCCTCTTTAATCAATCACGTAGCACATTGCTGCTCGTTTCCTCAAATACATACGCTACGTTCTGGAATTACAAATGAACGTACTTCAGTTGTCACTCGAGTCATTAATGTGTATTAATCAGCAGCGGGAAAAACACACAGACACTCGTCTTCAGGAGTTGGAGGGAAATGACTGAGCATTTCCACAGAGAAGGAAATTACTCATTAATTTACGACGCCGTTTGAGAGAGTTACGTCTTCAGTGGGACTGAATAGCAGAGAGGTCAAAGGTCAGGGACGGGGGGACGGGGGGTGGGGGGGTGTAATGAAAGAGGAAGACAAGAAAATAAGAGCAATAAAGAAGAATGTTGTGGTTTTATCAAAGACAACTGGAATTACCATATGGCAGTTATTAAAACTACAAATATCAAATGGCCCTGCCTGGATGTGTATTTACTGTAACATGCTAATGTGGCTTTAACACACGTCAAGATACGTGGAGCGGTTTGCGGCCTTCGTCCCGAGCGCGGCTCCGGCGTGGAGCGCCTCTGCTACGGAGCAATCTATAAGTACTTAGCTGCTAAGGAAATTAGCCGCTCCACCGGCTGGAGAATGGAGAAATCATTGTGGAGCCCGGTATGCTTCTGTGCGCCTGTGTAATTGTATTTCTAACAAATGTGCTCGCAAAGTCGGCAGCTCCAGACCTTTTCCCCTTCCAACTCCTCCTCCTCCTCTCTCCTCCTCCTCCTCCTCCTCACTTAAACCTCCCTTCTGCAGCCCCTCAACATGCGAGCGCCAGCTAGCCGCGCACCGGGGCCACACCAGCGCGCCGCAGCCAACCTCATTATCGTGTGATTATGCGAAATCAGCGGAGAGGAGCGAGAGAATCAAAGCCGCCACTGGAGATGAGTGAGTTGTACAGTAAGTGTCCCTGCCCCGCCGAATTGGTCGGGGAAAGATTAGAGAACTCGCTGCCAGAGACTCGCCGAGATCAAATTCTTTCTTAGTTCGCCTCCCTCTCGGGTGTCAAAATGAGTTTCGGTGATGAGGCAGATGCTGAGTTCTATCCTCCGGTTGCTGTGGGGATATGAGGAGAGCAGGTTTGGATAAGCTCAGAAAATGAGGGAGATCCTCGCGACGATAGCCATAAAGAAATCTGGGAGCCTGGTAGAGAGGAGTGGGCTGAAACGCCGTCATTTATATTCAAGGGCAGCTGCAGCCGAGGAGTGGGTGTAGAATCGATGCAGGGGCTTTGCCTCGTCTCATCCTGACTTTTTGTTCGTGCTGAAAAGACGCCTCTGTGCTCGCCGCTGCTGAAATGATGTTTAGGGGAAGTGAACACAGGGGTGACAAAATGGCAGGCTGGCGTTCACGCAATCACACACCAATAGGATGCAGAATTACAGGATGCACACGCGGCCTCGCGCGGGAACCATCAGTGCTGCCTGAGATAACCAGAGCATATTGAGGATGACCGGAGGGCTGGAGAGACGGAAAGACGGCTGAGTGAAAGAGTAAGAAAGTGGTCACGCTTGGCTTCCTCTTGCCATGTAGCTGCCCTATCTCTGCGCCGCACTGACCCTCTCACACGACCAGCCCCCGCGCCTTATCAGTGCTGCTCCTCGGTCCCTCGCTCCTTCCCCCCGGTGCCGCGCGGAACGTGGCGCCGGCAACGTGACGCCAGATATAGGTTGAGTCACCGAGCGGCGCTATCAGCCGCAGACACGGAGCCCGTTGGCCCGCGGTCACGGAGCAGTTCAAGGTGTGATTTAAAAAGCGTGGATCGGTGCGTCCCCCGGGCGTGTGTATGGACAGACATATGTTCACACACACAACACACACGTGAACACACACTTTAATATCCGCCCTGACAACACACACACACACACACACACAGTTATGAGCTGGACTAAGTGAAGCCTTTTAATTGAAGTGGTATTTGCAGGTAAAGAGCTAATTTATATGCATTTCTTCAGCCTAAAGCTACTGGCTCACACACACACACACACACACACACACACACACACACACACACACACACACACACACACACACACACACACACACACACACACACACACACACACACACACACACACACACAAAGGCAACAATACTTATTGAAGCTGACAGGGGCCTTATCTGCTTAATCCAAATTTACATACACCACTTCCGCTTGGTATTCCAACAAAAGGCATTAGCCCCCCCCCCCCCCCCCCCCCCCCCCCCCCCCCCCCCCCCCCCCCCCTGCCACAAACACCCTCAACATCAGGGTTATTGTCCGAACGGCGACTGGTGGAGCGTTCCGAGCGAGCGACCCCCGACTGAGGGCTCAGATGGAGATGCAGGAAATAAAAAACAGAGGCAGAGTTCAGTGGTTTTCCACATCAGACAGAGCAGCTCCGAATGTTCACGAGACGTATGTAGGAGGCTGCAGGATTATAAAGAACTTTATACGTGATTTGCTTTCCCTAATCTTTGTGCATACGGTGTTGCGTTTGTGTGTGAGGGGGTTATGGCGTACGACATAAGCCTACACGCGTCGCTAACATAAAGCCGGGGCTGGAGGGGTTGATAGTGGAAAACACATGAAACAATTCTTTTCACGTTCTTTTCAACTGGCCCAACTCCATGAGCTCAGATCTCTTCTGAATCGTTCTAATCTGGTTTCAAACCTGGGTCATTAGTATATATCGCTTCGTTTAAAGGTGTTGTGGGTTAAACAAGTTCAAACCGGATATTAACACCAGTGTTTAACGCTTAGTTTCTTTATTAACACACCTAATATTCTTCAGTATTAGCTGCGGTTTGCCTTTCTTCGCTCGTTTCAGTCTCGTTCCGACCATTTCAATCAATAATGTGTCGAACTCCGTCCCAATCAGTCGCTAATGAATGCAGAGCCTGGTATGAATAATTTGGGAGTCCCTCCTCGGGACGTGCGGGGGGGCGGGGGGGGGGGTGAGATGAGGGGTCGGTGCTGCTGAATCAATAGCCATAAGGAGTCTGGCTCCCGTTTGCTTTCAAGATCTACAGCCAAAGGACCCAGTCATCAAAAGTTAATGAGCTATTTAGATCATGCTGTTTCCTCGGTCTCTCCGACGAGGAGCCGCCGCTGGACCGGGGAGAGAAGGTTTCCTCTCGTGTGAGAGTGTGTGTATCTACGTGCGTTGCGTGTCTCCTATAGATCTGCGGGGGCTGCGGAGGAAGAACAAAGAGCGGAGACGGGTTATCGTGCATGTGCAGAGGTTCCTGCATTGTTTGGCACGAGGGCTGGAGAAAGGTCACGGCGAGGAACAAAGCTGGATCCTGACCCCCGAGTGCAACACCGTGGTTTGGCTGCTGCCCAGTAAAACACACGTATCTCAACCCCTCAGCTCTACACAGTATCTGTGTCTGATATATTTTTACAAAACATAAATTGGATCTATACGATTGAATTGGCAATAAAGTGATGTAAACTTTCCTTTTTGCTCCTGCTTCTTGTTGTGCTGCAGTTTAGAGAAGAAACAAATTCCCTATTTGTTTCTTCTTCAGCTTTACTTCACATTTCCGTGTCTATTAGGCTGAATATCATTTCGTTATAACCTTCCACCGTCTCCCCCCCCCAGCCACTTTATTTTCTTCCTCCTTATTTCCTATTTCCCGAGGTTCCTTCCTCCTCCTGGACTCTAACGCTAACGACGCCGGCAGCGGAGCAGCAACACGTCACCCAGGACTCCAGCCGCCCCTTCGCTGGCTGCGTCCCTGGCCACTGGCCTTGTTAAAGGGATGGCACATAAAAGTGGCAGAGGTAGAAGAAGTTATTGCCGTCTAAATTCCCTACAGGACAGTGGGAGAATGGGAAGGACGTCTTATTGGCAAGGCCACAAATTGTGTGCATGTGCAGCGAAAAATATCAATAAGAAACAACCTCGTTCACACAAAAACAACCCGACCGAACTTTTAAAATACACATAACTTAAAGCGAAATGAGCCCGTCCTAAATGCATTTTCAATATTGCTATTTTTTTGGACCAGCAGAGGAATGAGGCTTGATTCTCAGGAGCCACTGCAGCAGGTTTTATCTACACAGACGCTGATGTTAACCTCCAGCTCGCTCTGAAATACTCTCAAACCCCTGGAGTCAAACCTCGCCATCTGTATTGGTCAACCTGCCGTGGCGTGCTGCTTCTGCCAGTCGGCGCGGCCAGTTCCCCGTTCATTTCCCCTGCGAGCGGTCTGTCAGCTGCCTGCCCTTCTCCAACGCTCTCACTAAAAAACACATCCTGCAGCTTCAGAATCAGGTGCCGGGGGTTCGGAGAGCACAGGAAGATGGAGGAGATCAAACTTCCACGGCTGTTGGAACTTTAAAATATAACACAACACACAAAACAAATGTAGAGGCAGGGGATAGCTGCAAGGGCTTTTTCATATTCTGCTCAATGAGTGATGCAATATTATGAGAATCGCCATGGAAACCAAACAAACATGTGCATTTTCCATGTGCTGAGTTCCCTCCCATGCACAACAGAGCCCAGTGAATCAGACTGCAGTCTCCCTTCCTGCAGCAGCGCTCACACCTACATCCACAGCTACGGCGAGGTCAGGCTGCCTGTGAGGACGGCAGAAAACATTAGGAGTGTTTTCACAGCACGCTGAGGTGGTGGACTTTCTGCCGGTGCTGCCGATGGAGAGGAAGAGACGAAGAGGAAGAAGCAAGTGAGAGAGAGAGCGAGGCAAAGAGAAGCTCACTCAGCTCTGCTCTGGGGATAAGGGCCGACGCCGGTGTGGATGCAAACATCATCTGAATCACACTTTACTGGGCTGGAGATAAGATGGCGCTATAGCATGAGAGAATTTACACAAATGACCGATAATACTAAATTCTGTTAAAGTAACAGGCTCCCTTGATGGAACACTGAAGTAAACAGGCCTTGAGCTCCTGCACAAGTGTGAGTAGGAGCATGAGTAACCAGCAGGAGTACAACACTGCCTATAGGAAGTCATTTGAAAGACTAAAACAAATGTTAAAACTACTGCATGATAACCATTACTGGATTTCACTGCTCAGTCCGGCCTCCTGGAAAACAACAGGCGTCACCAGGGACGTTGATCGGTCACTGATGAGCGCTCTCCACAGGACTGGAGCAACAGTCACTGAATTATTGAACACAGCGCCGTCCCTAAGGTGAGACGCCGCATGGAAGTCTTCAGTCTACAGCTCTGACAAAGAGAGGCGGCGGCGGCTTGATGAAACATGGTGGGATGCTTACAAGCCATCCGTCACGGAACGTCCCCGGTCGCACAGAGGGCGGGATTGGATTTCCGGCCGGGGGGACTCGTCGCGCAGGGGGAGCGAGGACCGAGCAACACTTCAGCGAGATAAGAGCAGTTTAGGATTGTTTCTGAACCTTCCTGAATTAAAGCTATAAATACTCACGTGTGAATCCGCCTACAGAAAAAGCAATAACACACAGGGTGTGTGTATTTATGTCCGGATCTTTACATGCAGATGTGCCAGTAAGTTATGCGTCTGCGCTCGTGGGGCTCGGGCCGGACCCAGCGCACCAGTAGTAATACCATCAGAGCTCTCCCACCTCGCACCTGTTTTATTACACACCCCTGATCCTCCAGCTGCATATGAAACCTGATAACAGCCTTTGATTTAGCTGCCACAGAGACCGGGCTTTGGGCTCATGTTGTCGGTAGAAGCTGGAGCCACTGAAATCACTCCTAAATCTGCAGCCTAATGGTGCCGGTGAAGTAGTGATATTACATCAGATATACTGTGGCCCAACTCTTATCGCTCTTATTGTGTTGATGCATGGTGGCAAGCGGGGCCGTTTGAAATTCCAAAACAAGGGATCAGTTCATCTTTTCTTTTCCTGCTGCTGCTGCATCGCGACACTAATCGACAACTGAGAAGATGTTTCCACACACGGAGAGTGAAGATGACAACGGAGAGAGACTCTCAACGATCACACTTAACTACAGGAAGGAGTTTATTTACATGATCTTTGTTTTAAAGCCAAACAAGGACGTTGTGATGATGTAGCTCTACAGAAAGAGACAAAAGACACACCACACACACACACACCCTCCTGTGCACGGGAGCAACACACACACACGCACCTACTCACACATGCAAACCCCTCTCCTTCCTGGCGCTCCCGTCTCCGTGTGTCCCATGTGTGCAGTTGCATCAGCAGCGGGGCCTCTGCCTGTTGTCACGATGTGTAACATCCCTGTAACCCCAGCGGGTTTGCACGTACGATGCAAAGCACCCTGCTACCCGGCCAGCTGCTTTCCACAGGTGTTGTCAACAGATAGAGGAAACGTGGGAGGAGGAGGAGGAGGAGGAGGAGGAGGAGGAGGAGGAGGAGGAGGAGGAGGAAGCAGAGAAACAAACAGGCCGACCTCCTCTCGCCTGGTAGAGCGCGGCACACCTGAGATGGTGCATGTTTTCAGCAAGGCTCTTAGACGCTTCCAGGCTCACCAGGAAACACGTCTGGTGTGGTTTAGTTTTGACTCTGCATGTGCGTAAATCAGGGGAAACATTGGTCTTGGGCTCGGACACAAGAGAACATGCATCCAGCGTGTTTTCTCTCAGGCTCGGACAGAAAACTGAAGTCCGAGCTGCAAAGTGTGATCGTCCTGGCCCGAGAGGATCCTCTGTGCACAACCACCAGCTGGATGGAGATGAAACCATCGGGCTGTAAAGAGACACACACCTGGAAATACAGCGTTTGTGTTTGAATCAGCAGTTTTGTGAGCAACACTTTCAGAAATGATGTGCGAGTGGTAGTTTCTCCACATCAATCGTCAGCCGCAGTAAAAGAGCAGGAGAAACAAAGGGCCAGGGGATGTGTCTTATATCTGTGAAGCGATGCGCCGGCGGACTCGCAGAGAAGCACCGGATCGTACTGCTCCATCGATCCCCCCTTCAGGTTAGCCCTGATCTGCAGAGAGCTCTCGGATTGGAGGAGAATATTGGACAAGCAGGTGTAGAACAGACACAGAGCAGGAGTCAGCTAATGGTCGGACTGGGGCTTTCTGCCTCCTGAATCGTTAATAACCCTCTCACGGAGCCTGATGAGAGCGATTGATTGGTCCTGGCCTGGAACAATGTGAGCCTCTTCACTGCTTTCAAACTCATTTACCTTCCTCTGCCTTTTAATTCCTCTTTGTGCGGCCGCTGCCCCCCCCCCCTTCACGTATTGTCCCTGAATATCACGGCAACATTCATCACTGGATCTCATGAAGAGGAGTCGGCCGCGGCCAACGGCCAATCACAGAGTGAGTGTGTTTGCGAATATGTGGGATTGTTATCAGCTTCTGCCGCTTGGAAGATAGCCATCGCTGTGCATGTGTGTGTGTTTGTGTGTGGTAGATAACTATCACTGCACGTGTGTGTTTGTGTGTATGACACTGCAGACACACAGGTAAACATCACCGCCCGGCCCTTCAGATAGCGTCTCTCGTCTTGTTGACTTCACCTAAGCTTCCAGATCGTATTCTGACAAGCGCCGATCATCTTGCTCTGTTCCTAGCATCCGACAGCAGACACACGATCTTATTAAGCACACGGGGAGATGCAGAGGAGAAGGTGGTGCAGAGTGAAAATGGGAAGCTGAACAGACTTCCACATCCACACTGAAGGGAGAGAGAAGACAGGAGAGTGGGTTTGAACAAAAACACTTAAAAATGACGGTTGCTCGACGTCACGGAGAAACAGAGACTGAGGTTGTGCTCGACAGCTAATGTGTTGTCAAAGCTGAAGCCTCAGATGGACAAGATAAGATAAGACGAAGCGCGGGGGCGGCGTCGTGGATACGGTCGCCAGGCGAGCTTCACAAAATAATCTATGCATGGCGGAGATGGGAGCGGAAGAGCCGAACATTATTCAAACGTAGGTGAGGAAATGAAAAGGGTCAGTGAGAAAAGAAGAAGTGAATCCTTCTGTAATATATTCTTGATTTATTCCACACAAGCGGAGGAAAGGCCTGTTTTGAAGCCTCCTATCAAAAGTGAAGACTTGTCACTTTCGCTTATTGCCTGTTCTCGACTAGCCGAGCATCTCTTTCCCTTTTTTCACCCGTCTGCCGATATCCTCTCTCATTCCTTCTCAGGTGCACTAAAGCCGAGGCCAATCTGTCCCCTCAGCGTCCACTTCATCCCCCATCTTCGCTCTTTCTTCTTCGCTCCTCGGCTCCTATCACTCCTCCATCTCATCTTCTTCCCTCTGCTCCCTCGCTCCTCCCGCCTCCTTCGCTCTCACCTTGCTATCTCATTTCTTTTTCTTTCTCTCTCTCTGAAATGCCTGTTGCTGATCCATCAGGCTCGCCGCTCGAGCGTGTGCCCACTCGTTTCTCACACTGAGTAAAGTCTCTCTCGGAGGAGGAGGCGGCGGCGTTGCTGTGAGGTAGCTTCCTCTCCAGTCGGGTACCAGCCAGTTATTAATTACTCCCCAATTCCTCATCTGTTCTCCGTCTGCGGAGAGAAGTAATTACGTCTCTGCCACTCGTCAGAAATGACGTGATAACCAGAAACCCAAATTACTCCTGCTGATGAGACAATCATTGAGCGAGAGACAGCAAGCCGGGGATTTTTCAGCCCCGCTGTGCTCCAGCCATCGGGGTAATGGCACCTCGATTCTGTTTGGGATGTCTCCCTGACGCATTCACAGGGCGTTTCCAATTTCCACCTCGCAAAACACTAGAAGATGGGGAGGGAGAGATAGGCAGAATGAATTAAATGAGGCTTTTTTCCCCCCGCTCACTGTTTTTTTTGTTGCTCCCAATAAGAGAGTGCAATCATGAGGTGGTTCCAGCTCCAATCAGCGTTATGCAGCTGGAGAGGAGCCGTGATGGAAGAGGCACATTAGCGCTGGATCCTCGTCTGCCACACGAGACAGAGGGAAGGAAAGGGTGCAGAAAACAATTAGGGATGCGTTTCTTTTTCCTTGAAGGAAGAAACCAACCAAAAACAACAGCAGCCAGGTGTCCACACAGGTGGGCGCGGATGTGTTTTGGCAGATATTTGTGCCATCTGTCTACTCATGTAATTTTGCTTATTACGGAGTCTTAAGTGTCATTTCTGCTTCTAAGTGAAGGATCGGCCAATCACTTTAACCCGTTTCCTCCACACACTTGCCAGAGAGGCGAGGCAAACAAGTTGTACGCTTGGAATTATCGAGCGGCCCTGCCATAAAAAGAGAAGGAGACAGTCGAGACAAAACTAACTTGATAAAAATCGAGATTTGTGCGGCCAAATATTCAGCTCCTCTATAGCAGCCCCCGTGTCAGGTCCGATCGAGACATCTCCGAATACATCTCCCCGTCCTCCCTCCCCGGCTGTCAAACTGCAGTTTAAAGGGAGCAGGCTAGAGCTGTTCTCTATATTGTATTTCAGTACCTGTCAAGTGCTTATTGATTGGCTGCGGTGGATTAGGGTGGCTATGTTGCTGCAGAGTGTGCGCGAGCGTGCAGTGCATATATATTTATATATATGTGTGTGTTTGGGCCAAGAACAGGCCCAGAGCACAAGATCCATACTGTGCAGAACATGGATTAGAGAAGTGAAAGTCCCCATGTGAGACACGCAAGTGGTTTAGAGGATCGAGATGTACGAGGGGCTGAAGGAGCAAGTGGAACAGATGTGGGAGAAGTCTGAACTGGTCCCAGCGCTAAAAATCAGAGGCTGTGATCCCCAAACTGGGAGAATAACTCCATCAGATTCCAGGTCTCTGTCCAGGAGAGTTCAGTCGGAGGAAGAACTAAGATAGATTGAAACTGCTTGTGAGGATGACCCCCAAAACTTTGAGGGCCAGGCTCTCCAAAGTCAAATCGACAGGGTTATTGTGCAGGGTTAAATTCAGATGTTTGCCCTCGTCCCTCTCAGCGTATATATATCTAAGTATTTACTTTACATTTAGCGTGTACGTGAGAGTCCATGTGTGCCCGTGCAGCTCCACCTGAAGTCCCCACACATCACACCACCTAATCCACCTCTCTCTCACTTTATCTCTCTGCACGTCTTCTTCTCTCTTTCCAATCAGCCCTCGCTAACTTCCCTTTGCCCCAGTCCAGAATGATTTGGGTCCTAATAGTCTTTTTACAGCCGCCGGCTAATGTTGCCATGGGGGAACGTAACAGGGCCATAACGAGACAATCCCATCCCATATGCAGAGGATATGAGGGGGAATTTGTCTGCTTCAACGCTGACAGGAGCAATCTGTACTGAGGGGCACTTCCAATGAAGAGCCCCGCGAAAAAAACCTTAGTGTATTCAGGATTATGGTGTAGGAGCCCATTGAAAATCTAATGGACTAGTCACATCAAATAGACTCGGTGGGAGCATGCTCAGATGGATACAGGGATGCCACCGTGCACGCACACTCACACGCAGAAAGAGGGGCCATTACCACCAGGGGCTGGGCCATTACTCTCTGTCCAGTATGCCAGTGTGTGTGTCTGTGTGTGTGTGTGTGTGTCTGTGTGTGTGTGTGGGACCCAGCCATAATGTTTCCATTCCCACAGGGATCTCCGCACTGTACAGCGCTCCTAAATAATTACCACGGCCTCTTTATATAAGAACAGGGGCAGGCAATAAAGAGACCTGCGATATTGCATTGTGCATTCTGCGCCGATACGAGGCGGCTGAAGAAGAAACATGTCAGGTGGTAATTTCACAGACGTGCACTGAAAGGCATTTCAGCGACGTTGCAACGACTGCGTCTCGTGATACGGACGAACGTCTGGTGTCTCTGAGCGGAGACGACTGACGGAGGAGGACAGTTTTTCCAATCGGCAGGAAGAAGACGTGTTTGGACAGTTGAGACGCTGCAGGTTTGAGAGAGAGACGAGCTCTGAGCACTCACATAAACCGCTCTTATTGCTCTCAGTGTTTTTAACAGTCCTCCTGTGTGTTGTCTGTAAATGTTCTGTGGAACAAAGTTACCTTTAACTTTGTCCCGAGTCCAACTCTTGGATCGGTGGTTTCCAAACAAACAATCCTCTTCCACGTTGAGTCCTGAGCAGCCGTCACAGATCTTAAATCTCATCTTTCATGAGCCCAACTGAAAATAGCTCAAGACATAAATTTTGTTGTCAGTGAAATACAGTTTTTCAGACTCCTTTTCTCACAGATGCAGCAGCTGGATGTGTTTCAGGTGCAGAAACCCTAAGAAACATCCCATCGTGGCATTAAAACACCTCTACTGATGCCAAGTCCCCAGGCCGCCGCTGGGAGGAGAGATACGTGCCTGCCGGCGTGGCACATAGGCTGGCTGCTGCCACGGATTCCTCACCTCACCAGTCATAATCTGCGTAAGTCATCCTTGATTAACCCCTGCTGAATGGCTCTAATTAGAGCCAATTAGCCTTGGTGGAATGAGACACTCTCCATGCAGATGAACACGGTGGAGAGGTGGCGGGATGGATGAAGTGACGGAGCGGGGTCGAAGTGGAGGTGTGGAGAGCCGGGGATGATTGAGGCATAGAGGTGCTCGGGGCGTGGAGAGACGCAGCGAGCCGAGATGGAGGACGGCTGAGAGAGGGAGGACGGCTGAGAGAGGGAATAATGAGGGGATGAAGGAGGAGAAGGGTGGTAGAATGTAAAGAAGCCTCGGTGGTTCGATGGCCGTCCAGCGGTACGACCTCCCAGTCGAGGAGTCATGAATAAACACTTGTAGGGGCAGATAAGCAATGTTGAAATCTATGTGCAGTTGCTGTCTAACAAAAGAGACGACTGAGTTGCATTGTGGGAAACGTAGGATCCAGCGTTTGAGAGAGATTATCCAAACACTTGAGGGTAAGGACTGAAATCAGGATCTCAGCCTCTTTATGAAAATGCATCTCTTGTGAGTAATGAAAGTGCAACACAAGATCGGTGGAGTGTCTCTCTCTGGGTGACACGTTCTTCAATGGGCGGAGGAAATACTCCTGCAATAAAAACCTGCTCGAATCGCACTGGAGTGGATGAGAGATAAATCCACACCGAGCGGTTTTCCTGAGGCGGTAGAGCCGTGAAATACGAAATCTGACAGAGAGGCTGATTTCAGACCTGCACTGAGGTCCTGACACTTCCCTGGAATTATCCAGAGGGGCTGTACGTGAGAACACAAATGTGTGACGGACGTGAAACTGGAACAATACAAATATCTCAGGAAGAGGAGCCGTACGTGTGTGACCCCCTCGCCTGGATGTTCCCATCATGTTCCTGTTGTTGTGAACGAGTCGCACAACCTGCTGCTGCTGCTTCACATGACAAACACAAACTACACAACATGCCCAGACTCTATCTTCTGGACATTTTGTGTCTCTAGAAAGTCGTTCGGTTAAACTATCCATCCGTTTAAATAACTTTAAACGCGTTTCCCCATTTATGAGCCCGGCTGCTAATTCCTCCACTAATCTTCCGTAGTTAAACGAATAAAGAAATCCAAACGTCCTCCTCGTGCGGAAATGAAAAAAACATATTGAGCTCCAGCATTTTATAGCATTTAATCTAATCTTTCTAATAGATTTTGTTGTTTGTGTCCATTTGTATTCATACAGTCTGTGAGCCGGGACATGGCGCTCGCAGGCCTGCCCACCAGAAACCTGTGCCAGCCCCCCCCCCCTGATATCAACCAACAGCAGGGGTGGAGAGGCCGACTGAAGAGCCCACTCAGCCGGCCCAGTGATTGCCTCAGTCTATCATCAGCAGGAAGATTTCTATTATTGCAGATGGATGATTGGTCTGGCGAGCTGCCGGCCTGGCAAAGCAAGCTCATTTTAGAGCGGTTTGAAGTACGAGCCCCGACAGGGAAGGCGGAGGGCGGGGGGGGGGGGGCGACGGATTCGAAAAGAGGGATTTGGTGATTCTGTGTTAAAATAATGGAGCAGGAATGGCGGTAATGACGAGGCACGCAGACGCCCGGAGCATTATGCGGCGAGCACGAGGCTGTTAACGTGGACCGCCTCTATTTACAGCAGCAATTTAGACGCTAATGTCGAGCGTCTCTAAATAAATAGACGCCCCGCTCTTTGAGGGAAGCAGTTTGTTTACCGAAACCCCCCCCCCCCCCCCCCATTACAAATTCACTGCATCTGTGCAGGCGTCATGTTTTCATCATCATTCAGTCGGGGGGGGGATGAGCTGTAATGAAATGAGTTCGTGCAGCAGGAAAAAATGGGCCCTGACCTGATGAACGGCCAAAAAACAAATAAAATTACTCTTCCCCCCCCCCCCCCGTCTGCGCTGCCTCACACAAAGACGCAGTATCCACCAAGCTCACGCTCATATGACGATCACACATCCACCACGGCCTCCTCCTTCCTGTTGCCGCCGTTCTGCCGCAAATGAAATTACCACGTTTTTCAGCTCCGACTATTCAGAGCGCTTCATGGTCCAGCTCCGCAGCCTCGGCTCCACTTTGCCGCCTGCCCTGAGGTCAGCGTGCTGTGCTGTCGGAGCGCTGGGCTGTGCGACCTGCGACTTGAATCGATCGTCTTAGGGGGAATTTACAGGATCTGAATACACGGCCTCTGCACTTGGGAGATTGAAGTATTGAGGAAATGCAACCCTACATGGGGTTTTTCTGCCGTATTGATCTCTGCGTGCGAGCTTTGAAATATCACGAAAAAAGGAGCAAATACACAGAAGGATGCTCTTTGTAAGTTTAAAGAACTAAAGAACTTAATTCATAAACATAAAATGAAACGTACGATGAGCAGCCTCATGTAAAAGATGCATCAAGAAGAGGAAAGTGAAGAATCAGCAGAACTGTACTTTCAAACATTTACTTGAGACACAAATATCTGTTCTTCTACTCAAGTAAAGAATATATGAACTTCCTGGATTTCCTGTTATTTTGGAGCTAGAGTTTGGACACGTGTCTGTATGATCCACATATCACCTTCCTCTTTGCTCCCCCCCCCCCTCTCGTCTCGTCTGTTTGCGTCGCTGAGGCGCTTTGAACCTCGGCTCTGTGGCTGCCGCTGTCACCTGCTAATGTCACCGCTAACGATGTGAGGCTGCTTCCCCTTGAAACGCGTCACGGAGCCAGGACTCAATCATTCCATTTAAGCAAAACAAAGTGCGACAGCGACAACTGCAAACCAGCCAGAGAGAGAGAGAAGGGGGGGGGGAGGAAGAAGAAGCGGTGGCGGCGGCGGCGGCGAAGCTTTCGTCTGCAAATCATTTCACTAACACCTTTGAAGTGGTGACATGCCTCTGGAAAACGTAGCGAGGAGCAGGATGAAAGAGGGAGTGAGCTCCCTGTCAACTCGTGACCCCTACGAGGGAGAGATCAGTCGGGGTTTGGGCCAGCTGCTCCTCCAGACGCCGCCGCCGCCGCCGCCCGCGTGTTTGATAAACGACAGCACGAGTCCTCTCTCGCTTTATTGAATCGAGCTGAACCGCGGCAGGAAAGGGAAAATAAACAGAGTTTTAAACGAATTCAAACGAACCGAGCTGAAGTCAAACAGAAGTGAATCACACCGGGGCAGGAAGCCATTGCCACTGGGGGGGGGGGGGGGGGGGGTGAGCTCCTCATCTCTGCTGGGTCACAGAGGTTGGTGGCGACAGAGCAGCAACTCCAAAGCTTTTGTCTTGCTCAAGGACTCTACAGCAAAGTGGATTACGGGGAGTTGGACCCGAGTCTTGAAGCAGAAGAAACGAGAGCTTGACCTCAGGTTATCTCTCTCCCCCCAGTAATCCAATTGAAAGGGAGATTCTAAATTTATTCCAATAAAAAAGGAGAAAGGAAACACTTGACCTGACCTAAGCTGACATAACCCTGGTTAACCCCTGACAGCTGCCAGAGCGGGTCAGCTCCTGTGGAGGGGACTTCATGGAGTGCAGGGGTCAAGACGTGATGAAGCAATAAGCTGCAGCTCTATGGAGAACGCCATCGACAGAACCCCCCCTCCCCCCCCCCGAATAACGCTCCTGTCCGAGGCTGCGTCCACACGTTTGAAAACTGCAGGGCTGCATTTTAATCTGGACGGAAACTGTTTGAGTTTGAAAACGAGGACGAGGACACTCACAACCCGCTGATTTTCGTCAAATGTAGTGTCATGATCGAGGTCTATCAGACGCTTCCGAACAAACGGCACTTACACATCATTTTATAAAGCCATATGTTTTGTATTTAATGTCTGTTCTGTATTTTATTGGTTTACTCGTTAAATTCAGTATTAGTCTTGTAACTATTCACCTGACATGGAGATACAACGGAGTGCATTAGCATTAGAAGCAGGAAGACATGGAGTCAAATGATCACTCCTGATAGTCTAAGGGCAACATTTAGCATTTGCACAGGTTCCCTGCGGAGGATTGTTTCCCAACACGCCGGCCTCCTCATTGAATTCAGCTCAACCTGTGAATCCAGTGCACGCTAAGCCCTTACACTGATTGCTGATGCAGTGGGCGTGCTGTCAATATTGGCCCATTCACTGTGAGTGAGCAAATCTCCCCTTGACATGGCCAGCCATGCGAGTAATAGCTAGGATTAAGATAGGAAGGTACACACATGAATATACAAAACACAGTGTGGCGCGGGCGCATCCGAGGCAGCAGCCGGGGGAAATTACCGCGGCCCCAGATGTGCGGCGTGCGGCGTGGAAACGAGATTGAGTGGGAGCTCGGACATGAAAGGACTCAGTCATCGTCAGTGACCCCGGTGACATGACGCTTCTACATTGTGAATCCATCAAGATAATTTGGATTTTGCTGTACAATTTAACAAAGTGGGAGGGGAAACTCATGCAGCTGGATTATGTGTTGCTGTGGAGTGTGTGTGTGTGTGTGTGTGTGTGTGTGTGTGTGTGTGTGTGTGTGTGTGTGTGTGTGTGTTGTGTGTGTGTGTGTGTGCACCTGTGGCTGCTGAATTCAGGTAAAATGTAAATTTCTCCACACAAGGTCAACGCTCTCCTCCGCGGCTGCGGTTGCCATAGCTCCCTATAGACGAGCTGTGTTATTCCTGACCTCACGGTTTCTGTTTTGTGCCAGGTCACCTCCTGAGAACACACACACACACACACACACACACACACCACACACACACACACACACACTGCTCCTCCCATTATGCTGACGCGTTGTGAGCTGTATGATTCTGGAGTTTTTGTGCAGAATTTGTGATATTTTACAAGTTTTTTCCTATTTGGACTGTGGCTCAGGAGTTAGAATGGGTCGTCCACCAACCAGAGTGCCGGTGGTTTGATCCCCAGCTCCTCCGGTCTGCATTCTGAAGTGTCCTTGGGCCAGACACCGAACTGCTGTGCCGACAGTGTACGAAGGACGTGTGATAGAAATGGATGAATGCCACTTGTGCTGTGAAGCTCTGGGTCGATACGACTGGACAAGCTCTGTAAACACAGTCCGTTCAGATTATAGAACTTGAGTTTTGGGTGACTTTGGCTTTATTTTCGAAGATAGCTGATTTGTTCTCACTCTGGCCCGAGGTCTCCCTGTTCATAAAATGTTTTCCACCCAACGTGCAGTGTTAACCAGCGGGTACCGTTAGCCTGACGGACTGTGAGTGAGAGGAGTCTGGCACCAGGACGGGCAGCAAATGTTTGAATACAATTCAGTGTCAAGGGAGGAACACGACAAACTAGAGAGAGGCTCTGTTTGCGTGACCCCATGTCAACCACATCAGCCGGAGCTGTTTGTTCTGTTTGTTTGGTTCTGGCCCCGTCTCGGCACAGGGATCGTTTTAAAAGGAACAACTTGATACCCAACTGACCAAGACCCCCTGAATTTGATGCGTCCCTTTCAACAACTTTTACAAAGCTCCACTCTCCTCTCTTCCCTTATCGTTTTCTGTGTCATGGTCTAAATATGTGAGTCACTAATTGGACGTCTGACAGGGGCCTTTCTCTCCTGTGGCATAACGTGACAGGCGCGTACAAAACGCTCCTTTCAGCGGCCTTCAGACGAGGCCGCACGCAGACAGACCCAAATGGAACGGCGAATCATAACCCACATTTTAAGCCGACACTGATGTGACATTACCTAACAGGCTGGCGGCAGATAGAGGGTGAGGAGGAGAGCGGCTGTGGGAGAAGTGACAGGGATTAGGACCTATTTGTTTCCCTTCCCCACCGCTCCTCCCCGCCTGCTTGCAGGGGCGCGTGTGCAAAGCGGTGTTTCCGTCTCCCACTCATCGTCGCCTAATTGGCACTTACCAGCTGCCCCTCATGGCCTCCTCGCTGGCTGTGCTTCCGCTCTCTTTTCCCGGCGTAGGAAGCAGCATCGCCGCATCAAACATGGCCCAGCTGAGAGGGCACTTTCTCCTCCACCCTTTACTCCCTTCACTCCCCCCCCCCCCCGTCTGCCTTCCCTTCCCTTGCAGCTATCTCGCGCAGGGAAGGAGTTTGCACCCCAGACAGCCCCGAGCGCTCATTATCGCTTCCTTCAGTGAGCCTGTCGCTCTGAAATCCACCCCCTCCACCCACCTCCACCTTCTCCCCCCCCACTCCCCTGGTTCTTCCCCCTATGGAGAAAAAAAAAAGACGTCGGGATATTGAGGATGTTCTGCATCCGGGCTCCGAGCCAAGAGAGGCAGTGCATACGGCAGACATATGGCCACGTTTTCAAAATCTTATCTTTATTTAACCAGGCCCATCAATCACGAGCAAATTTCCTCTTCTGCGCTGATGGCTTGGCGAAAGCCGCGCTCGAGGACAGATGCCGGGAGCAAATTTGTGCGGTTTTATTTCCTCTAAATATAAAGGTTTATCATAATATACCACAGAGGTAATTCAAGGGGGGGGGGGGGGGGAAGCACCATGTTTGTGGAAATGTTGTGTTTAAACACATCAGAGCTTGTGGTTGTCACATTATACGAAATGAGGCAAAATGAAGCAAAAGCCCAACGCTGACGCTCAAGGTCCTTCGGCTGCAGGAGACTGATGGAGGGGCTGAGCTGGGCTTCCTCTCTGAAGACCCACTGGTCACAGGACCCACTCACATCTGGCTTCTGTCAGTGATGGAACCCTGACATCAAGAAGAACGCGCTAATTGTGAGGTGAGAGAGAGCGCCTCGGTCTCTGACCCGTTTATGAAGAACAAACTCCTCTCCTGACAACTGTTTAGGAGTCAATCACCTTTGTTTAGGTGTCTTACCCTCGTTTAAAAACCTGCCTGCATGTTCCAGTAACTCAAGGACTTTGGTTTTGTTGTTATAACACCCACCACCCTCAGCACAGGTTCCCCAGGAAAAAGGTTTTGAAAAATCGGAGCTCTGCAGCGAAGTGAATATTACAATAAAATGCCGTTATGAAGTTTTAACCCCGGCAATGTCAGCTAACCATATTAGCATTCCCACATGGGGGAAGGCTGTGAGTTGGAATAGAAATGGGCTGGTTCAGTGAGCAGCGGGAGCAGAGGTCCCATTCGTCTTGTCCTGTTTAAATACACTGGTTAACTCCTGCCAACAGGGAGGCCATTCAGCAAAAGGCCAAGGGCATCTGTCATGTGTTCAGCACATTGATATTGTCCCGTCTCCCTCTTCCTCTCCTTTATCGCTTTTTAAAGAAACCCTCTCTTTGTTTATCTCCGCCTCTCGCCGTCACTCTCCTGCGTTCCTCCCCTCCGCTCTGCCTCTCTCCCGCTGCCTCTCCTCCTCTTCTGATGAAAGGAGTGAATATGCAGGGAGCTGACATGATTAGCAGCCTCATATCCCCATGATGGATGGTGCCTGCTCCATTATTAATACAGTAAAAGCACCAACTGCCAGGTAAGAGCAATGTCAGCATCCACAATATAACGCTGCGTGCCCACGGATAATGGTGAGCACTTTTTTTTTTTAAATCTATGATATGCATGGGCTTGAGGCCGAGGAGGAAGAGGAGGAGGAAGATGGGCAGGGGGGGCTGCAGACGTCTGAGAAGGGCACTGACACAAGGCTCGCCGTTTGGCTGATTCCTGGTGATGGGGTGGGGGTGGGGGTGGGGGGGGGGGGGGGGGGCTGCAGCTTCACCAGACTCAGGCTGGAAAGAAAGTTTGGTCTTTACGGTGCGATGATAAAATAAAATGGAAGATTAGTTTTAAGAGGATGAAAAGGGAACAACATGGAAGAACATATTACAACACAGCACCTTGTAAAGTCTCCTAAACTCCTGCATTAGGGTGTATAATCACTTTTACTGTTACATCATTTAAAATAAATGGATTTCTTACACATACAGTGACGGGACCTCCGTGTTTCTCAAACCCTGCCTGTATACGTGACCCTGATGTTAATCACCTCTGCTGCGGTGATTTGCTCACAGATTTCAGAGTAAAATACTGTCGGGGATGTAAATTTCCAGTGTGTGTCAGCAGCGAGGCCGACGTGTTAGCACACAGCGTTAATGAATGTGGCAGGGGGGGGAAACAAACTGGTTTTCAACAGTGGAATGGAAACTGCACCGCTTTCACCAAGCAACTGTGAGTAAATGCCATCGTAAATAAAGTCAACAACACAACAAAGCTCCGAGACGTTCCCGTGGATTTAAACTTCAACCGGCCAGTGGGACGATTCCCGGGTTTCAGTCGTTAACGTGGTCGTTTGAAAGACGAAATCAGTCACGGCTTTGTTACACCAGACAATGCATTTGTTCAGTGGAGAATAAAACCCTCCGTTCACTTCCCGCTGCCTCTCCTCTAATCCAAGGTACTTCATAAACAATGCATACAAATAACAGGATTTATCTCTTAAATATTTTACACCTCAGTCAGCCATGTGATGACGGACTGAACCGGACAGGTTGTGTTTGCTTTCTGTTATTTCACATCGGTCGACCCACGAGAGCAAAGCACACGGCAGCAGTGGATGTTTGTACGTGTTTTTGCATAAATCCCACACACGGTGAAACACTGACGTGGCGTAGGATTGTGGAGAAGAGGTGAGAGGAATGGAAATCAGAGATGTGGAGGGGAGGAAGGGGAAGGAGGGACGGACAAGAGGCGGAGAGGACACTGGGAACAGAGAGGAGAAGGAGAGAGAGAGACGGAGTGACTCGTGTCCAGTGGATAGATGTCAGCGGGAGCTTCATCGTCCGTCTGAGCTCAGCTCTTCCTCCCAAACTGCCACGAGTAAATCGCGTAGCCGGGGCCCCCCCCCTGAGCCCCCTGCCCTGTAATGAGATTACAGACCTCCACAACAGAGTGTGTGTGTGTGTGTGTCTGTGTGTGTGTGTGTGTGTGAGACAGTGAGAGAGCACCACTGTACCATTTCAATGGCTTTACACGGGGCGAGCGAATCAGCGGCATTACTCAGGACAGCGAACGAGACGTATCAAAGAAGATTTGGTTGCTTATTTATCACACACACCACCCCCCCCCCCCCCACACACACACACACAGACACACACACCCCCCCCCACACACACACACACACAGACACACACACTCTTAAAAGAAGTGCTGAGCCTGATTTTCATCGATGTGGGTCAGTATACCAAGTTACACTTTGACTTTCAACCTCAGAGAACAACTTGGAATAAATCACCTTATTAAATCTTGATTACACACAATTATATTCACAGCTTTGAAACGTCCATTTGTCATAAACCCGAGCTGCAGCACTTATCACACAGGGAAACGTGCTTCCTGCAGCCTCATGCCCGATCCTGCAGCTCGTTATGATTAAATATTTATACAGTGGAACAATATATCAGCCTATTAATACTGTTTCCAGCTCCTGTTTGTGAGCACACGGTGTTTACACCACGGCTTCTCCTCTCACACTAGCCTTTCAGACCTTTCTCCAAATCTAATATACCCATCCATAAATAGCTCACCTATCGAGCCCATATTTGGCAGGAGTGACGTGTCGCCGGAGCCAATCCGGACCCCTGGATGCGCCAGTCCCCGCCTCTCCACGCTCCAGCTCCGCACTAATCACTCCTCCGCCGCCCATTTGCCTTAAATGGACAAGCATGGGGGGGGGGGGGGGAGGAGGTTGATTGACAAAGCAGATAACGCCCCTTCGTTTACCAAGCCCCTCCCCGGCTCTGGCTCCCTATCACTGTCTATTTTGGCAACACGCGTCCACGCATGGAGCCTCCATCACCTCCAGTCGCTTTTACGCACCGAGCCCGATAATGCGCGCAGGTACCGGGACGCTCGCCGCCGCCACCCTGACCCACTGAGCTGCTCTCACGGACTAATATGAGAGAGGTGGATGTAGAGGTGTGACACAGCCGCGAACAGGAGGCATCTTTCTCTGTGGACCGTTCTTGTTTCCCAGCACCGCGCGTCAGCATGGACGTCTTGGCGAACCACAGTATCTTTCAGGAACTTCAGCTCGTGCACGACACCGGCTACTTCTCGGCCATGCCGTCGCTGGAGGAGAACTGGCAGCAGGTACGTCTCAACTTTCAGCTCCTGCCTCCTCCTCCTCCTCCTCCTCAGTCCTCCTCCACAGCGGAGCTCTCCCCGCACAGTACCCCGGTGATGATGTGCGCGCTCGGGATGCGGGCGTCAACTTTTTCCCTCCCAGGAGCGTGGATGCATGTGTGGAGTTGAGGGAGAAACGCTTCCCCTCTCTCATATATCTGACGTTTCTCTCCGAGAGATGGCAAAGTGGATGATATGCGAACGCACGCCGGCGCGTAATAAAGCTGTCAAATGCGATTTGGGAAGATGAAGATGCGAATCCCATAATAGGGACTGGATTGGTCGTGAATAATAGATCTGCGTACCTCAGATTACTGAGTTGTGAAGCCCCTTGCATGCAGAGAGGTCCCTTCCCTTATTCATTATAGATTTCCTAACATGTCTGGCTTTGTACCATATTTAAATGCAGGGGTGAAAGAACGTGCGAGGAAGGCCGTGTAGGAAAGAGAATAACTGTCATCTGCATGCACACACACACACAAACAGACACACACAGACACACACTCCCTTCATACAACTTCAGTGGGTGAATATTAAGAGAAACGCGCAGGGATCCACGCGGCCACATGCTGATGGAGGCGCCGGCACTTTGCAGCCTTCTCTGCTCTCATCTGACTCCAGTGAACTGTGTCACCTGCTGTGTTTGTTATGTGCATCCTCCACACATTTAAACGGCTTCTAATGTCACTGCTGCTTGCAGGAAAAAAACGGTTTTCATGGGGTGTAAAAAAAAAAATGCTTTAAAATTCCAGCTTTAAACGCTCCTGCTCCACTTTATCTTTGTATTTGCACCATTAACGCGTGGAAGCAGCATCTTCCTGTATAACCACCCGACTATGCTTTCATTTTAAAGCTCAAATAAGGGCCATGCAGCCGCCGGCCCACCTGCATCGCTGCCTGCTGCTGGTAGTAGTGATGATGATTTCCATGCTACACTTGACAGACCAAGCAGGAAAAAAATCATTGCAGGGGAAACCTGATGCCGGTATTGTTCCTGCAATAGGAGCTCCAGCTTTCCCCACTTCCTGCTCCAGGCGTAACATGCATGGCAGTGGGGAGGGAGAGAGAAACCGGTGCGTGACCGTGCACATCCATTCGCTGTGGTCTGAGCAGCCTAATTGGCATCCTACTGTTCGCCCACCGACGCATCTTTTCATAACAAGTCTCCAACTCCCAGCCTTCGCTGTCAGTGGATTTTAAATTGCAAAGGCCTACGTGCACTCAGTGCTGTTTCTCACCCACAGCCTGCATATCAAAAATCAATACCTGATGCAAATGAGAGGGAGGGAGAGAGGAGAGAGGGGAGGGAGGGAGGGAGCTGCATATAGGCACAAGGCTGAGCTCTTATCTGTGGAGACTGGAAATGTCAGTTTTCTTTGACTGTCTGCAGCTTTTTCTCCCCGAGACAACGTCCATTTTGGAATTACAGAAACTCACTGTCTGTTAGGCACATTTGGATGTAGTTTAATTTCTCACAACCAAGCTGATATGCACAGTGTGTATTATTTTTACATGAGGAAATGCTATATTTTCAAGGCCCGATTCCTAAATTGTTGATCCTGGCTTCAGAATAGACTCACAAAAAACAAAAGACACGTCTCAGGTTGACTGATCCTGAGGATCTTGTCAGCTTCAGCCTGTGTCAGTTTCATTTCATCATCATTCTAATTCAAAACAGGAGCACACTCAAATAAACCAGTCAAAATGGGGAAAATACCTCATCATAGAGTTTAAAAAGCGATTTGCTTTGCTCTTGTGTCTCATCACAAGTCTTTATTGATGAAAACCAGATTTGGTCGAGTCCTTCCGGGCGCAATGACCATGACGTGCCCCCTCGCTCCTCACGCAGCACAGACGTGTTCCCGGTGAACCAGCGTGCGCTCACTGTGGCGACATGAAGACGCCAGCGAGACCCCGTGAACACAGGAGTTATGAGCCGCGGCTCGCCTTAAAAGCCCGTCTCCAGCCGAGGACCCGCAGTTTGAGCAATCCCCTCTGTGTTCCCGGCACAATTTAGAGTTTGATGCTTTTATGGGGTCTGATGGTGAGATAGGAGGCCGTTGTCGTCGGCCCTTAAATGGCTCCCTGAGATGCGATGGCAAGAATGAAGACTGTGTCCCCTGTTGGTGTCTGTGAGGCAGGATTCAGGCGGTTATGGAAGGACGGGGAGTAGAAAAGGGGGAAAGTGTTTCGGAGGTCTGCAGATGGCACGTTTGAGGCTGCTATTTGTTCCATTATTGAACCTAATGGTGCCAAACTGAACTGTGCTGTCTCGCTTCCAAATCCCAGTACAGTCGCTTGTTCAGAGGAGGAACAAGCAGCAGGGCTGAGCTGGATTTGGAACAAGCAGAGCTGATCAGAACTTACTCATTATTCGTGGAACCCGCTTTCCTTCAAAGCAAAGAGTACACGTGTTGTGTTGCGTCTTCACAGCGACACAATTGGCTCGTTATCCTGGCTGCAATTTCCAGCGCTTGTTATGCTCCTTTTGTAAACTGGAATTCTCTCTCTGATAAAACCTCGTTTGGCTTCACAGTCAAACATTTGGCGTCGTCTCCCTCACGTTCAGATGCTGAGATTAAAAGAGACAAACATCTGGACGGGGTTGCAGCCTGATGTGGTAAAGAGTTTTCAGGTTACACTGAGGATCTGGCTCCAGCCTCAGCACTTGACCCTGATGGGGTAGTTGTAACAGGACACCACACAAATGGCTGTCTGTCATTGACCTCAGGACACACACCATACCCTCCAACACATATATTGTCCCTCAGGGGCTCAACACACACACACACACACACACACACACACAAACACACATGTGGGCTGAGTGCCTGATGCCTACCCAAGCGAAATGTCTGTATGTTGCCGCACAGTGCATTATGGGTTACTATATGTGGATGTGGACAGATTGTACGTGTCTTCGATGTTTCTAAATGTGGAAGGAGCAGCAGGGGGCTCCGGCGCGACCTCCATATGCAAACCCCCGTGCTCAGATGCATCCACTTATAACTACTGCTCGGACGCGACTCCATAACACGCACATCTCCCGGGCAAGAGCGGCGGCGGCGGCGGCAGCTCCGTCTGGGGGGTGGAGGGGCGCTGAGTGCAGAGGTGGGGGAAGTTGCCGAGCACGCACATTCTCCCCACTGCAAGGTTTCGCATTTCACAGTCCGCCGGGCTCGAACCCCCCCCCCCAGGACTGACGAGCACACACAGACAGACAGTCGCAGATGAAGAGGTTAGATGGTGTCCTGAGGAAGAGGAAGAGGAGGAGGAGGAGTTGTGTCGCTCCACACCAGGTTGTTAGAGTCGTGGTCAGAGATACATCAGCATGGTGACCCCTCCGTCGGCCTCCAGGGGGAACACGAGGAGGAAAGAAAGATCCAGCAGTAAATCTGTGATTATCCATATGTATCCATAAGTGTATTTGTGTGTGTGTACGTGCACGCCGGTGCGTGTGTGTCTCAGTTTATTATGTAATCCTCAGTAGGCCACAGCTGCTTTCTCACACACAGCGGGCGTGCTGGGGATCGCAGCCAAGTGGCCCCCTCCTTCCTGTCTGCGTCTTCCTCCATCCCTGGTTCCTCCGTTCTCTCCTTTTCTTTCTGCTTTCCTCTTATAGAATTAGCACAGTATGGATTTCTCATCTCTGCAGGGCTGTTGTGTAAGCTCAGGACCCGTGCGTTCTCCCCACGCTGCTGCTCAGTCCTGCTGTAGCGCTCCCCGAATCGCTCTTCTTTGGTTTTTTGCGGAGCTGGTTTTAAAACACATCCCATATATTCACCGTGACCTTTTTGCCAGCCCCTATTTCATGTAAGTTTATGCAAATTCAAATCAAATCAATCCTGTAACAGGCACAGCTCAGTATTCTTCAAGCTGGAGGAGGAAGGACAAACTGGAGCTTAATCTTATTTGTCTCCAAAGAGCTCCTGGTAGTGTCTCCGCTCCACGCCTGCGGCTTTATTAAAATGTCACATCAACTGTAAGTACAAGAAGAGGAATTCCTCAAATCAGGTTTGGACACTCGCCAAAGAGAAATTTAGTTAAGTCCCTTTTAGTTTAACTGACGCCTGCTTCCATTCGCTTGATGCCTGTGACAGCGTGCAGGAAGGCAGGAAGGCAGGAGAGCCGTGTGGCAGCAGCATCACCTCCGACGGGACAGCAGACTCATTCCCAACAGCTCCCATTATACAGCAGCACTGTTCTCCAGCTGCAGTTCATTCAGAGACGTCCTCACAGATGCCCAGCGACCCCGTGCTGCCTCATGACGCTCTGATGTCAAATATGAAATTGCTTTCTCGCCGCGTTGTTTTGCTCACCTCTAACCCAATAGCGGTCAGAAGATCTTGAAGATGGATGCCACGTAGAATCTATTTGACATGACTCGGCCCGTGACGCACAGAGGCATGAAAGGGAGGCTTTGTGCGCCGGTGCACAATGCAGCAAGCATCTCCGCTGGATGCTCCTCAGTGTTTAGACACAAGGTTATTACTCAATGCCGTGATTCTAAGAAAACAGTCATGTCTGTTTAGGGGTGGCGGAGACGCTAATAAAGGAGCTATGAGTTCATCTCATTAGTACGAATGCATAAATTAACTGGAAGTGCAGAAACTCAATTTGGCTCCGGAGCAGCAGCAGTTACGTTAACAAGCTGATTTCCAGGAAAGAGTTGAAGCATTTCAGTTGTTATTTCATTTCTAGAGATTCATTTATCTCTGCTGCATTCATGCACTCTCACATGCACAGCCCCTGAATTCCATGCTGCAGGACATGCTATGTATTTTCCTCTGCATGCACACACACACACCGCCTCATGCAGGTGCACAGGTTTGTGTGTACGTTGTGTAATGAGATGTGCGAGCGACCCCCTGACCCAGTAACATCCATTCTGCCATAAGAGCGCTTAGTGAACTCTGCCACCTCTGTCTCATCACTCAGGCAGCTGAGAGGCGATTGCCAGGGATAGGTGACTGCCACTGCTTTATGGGCGCTGATGAAAAGGAGGGAAGCGCTGATGAAAGAGAGGACGACGGAGGAAGCATTCATTTGTCTGATGCTTTGGTGACTGGGCCGTCGGAGAGAGGGAGACGTGGAAGGGGTGAGGAGGAGGGTGTCGGAGAAAAAGACAGTGCGAGGGAGAGCGGAGGGGGGGGGGGACGGGGACGGGGGAGGGAGTGCGGTGAACAAGCATATCTTTATGTATGGCTTCCGTCTGTGAAACGCTCTGCCACCCCAGGTTTGATTAACAGTGAGAAGAGGAGCCAGTCATTTTTTTCTCCTCACACCAGCACGCATGGCTTGGCAATGACTTTCACATCATTTGAGGCGAAATCGGGAAGCCGTTCCAGCACCTTACAGTGATCCGACATGCTTCGCCTCTGCCATCCGGCGTGGAAACCGCAGGGAGAGAGGAGACAGCACGAGGAGGGAGGGACGTCTCAGGGACTCGTTTTCTGCTTTGGAATCACTCTCTCTCTCTCTCTCTCTCTTCATCTCATGATGTCTCTTGCTCGCTCTCTCTCTCTTTGACAAATTCCGAGAAGACAGTTTTGAGGAAATCACAGCTGCCTTGTTTGATTTGCTCCGCTCTCACCCCCGTTTAAAGTCAGTCCCTCCGCAAGAAAGTTGAACTCGGGAGAGTTACGCAAGCAACATTTTGCACACTGCCGAACAAAGGTTCTTTTATTCGGAGCGACGACGTGAATAAAAGGAGCGGAGGAAACAATTTGCAGAAGAAATTGATGCATAAAGAGAATTTACATCCATTTCCACAGATATTTCATTAAGTTTTCCACCACGAAAAGACAAGGTGACGATGATCCGTCCGCTCGAGATGTGTCTGTGAGAAGGTAGATTATCTGCTCAGTGGGCCACAAGCCCTCAGCCCCCGTCAGAGGGATGTGACGCCTTCACTCGGCTTAGATGGATCGAGTCAGGAGTCGGAAGATCTACTGAGAAGGTGGCGAAGAAACAGCTGGTCCACATTTTATCACGAGGACAACGTTGTGACTTAGCTGCAACGGCGATATCAACAGCATATCGATCACCGTTTGTTTGTCTGTTCCTTTTTAATCAAAAAGTATAGCACCTAAACTTATTGGATGTACCACAGAGATAATAGAAACACGTATAGAAGAGTCTGTCATTGGAATGAGTTCCAGTAAAGAGCTCATTTCATCTTCCTCCTGCGTCCACAGTGGGATTAATCCTGCAGCCTGCACACATATTTGGAAATGCACTGGCTTTGATAGCGGCCACATATTCACACTGTGTCCAGGCATTTTACAGCCATCGTTGGCTGCGACATACCAAGCATTACATCCCATCTCCCTGCCTACCTGTTGCTAGGCAGCCTTGGCAAGCACCAAGACCAGTTTTGGCCTATTTGTTTGTTTAGCTGTCAGTCTGAGAGGCTAATCCCACCCCGAGGGACGGGGAGCCATCCAGAAACCAGAGATCCAGCCATGTGGACCATCTCACTCCAAAGATGGAGCGGGACAACGGGGGGAGGATCAGATGGACGGGGGTATGAGAGACAAGGGCAATTTGCCCTGAGTAAACAACGCTGCTTGTTGTTGTCATCTGAAGCCAGTCATCAATCACGGCCCTGAGCTCTTAGTGGTGACAGCCGCAAGGACGCAGCACGCTCGGAAACTGGCTGGACACTTTATAAAGGGAGACAGTCATTGGTGCAGATCCGAGCGCAGTCGTCAGAGCCGCGGTGACTTTAGGGGAACGTGTGTTTTTGTGGGAGGATGTTATCTTGAGGTTGAGACGCCGCAAGTCCACTTTTTGAGATTTGTGCCTGACTTATAGCTGTATTATGCAAGCAGTAGAAAGTGTGTGTGTCTTTGTGGGAGTCCATGCACTCTGTGTGTGTGTCTGTGTCTGTGTTTGTGGTTTGCGTGCCAGCCTCAGCGCTCATGCAAAGCCAGTGGTGTTTTTCCACCTGCTATGGCTCGCTGCTCCAAAGCTGCTCGGCCGGCTGGCCAGTGAGTCGGGACCTTCATCGCTTCCTTATCCCTTCTTCTACCTTTACCTCCCCCTCTTCCTCGTCTCTTCCTTCTCCTACTTGTAGATTATTTACAGGAGCCTTCTACAAAACAGCGCCACAATTAACTAAACTACATTTACTCTTCCAATCTTCCTCTTTGCCACTTCTTCTGTTCTCCAAAGCTTCTCCACATCATTTACTTCAGATCCACAGCCGATCACACCTGCTTTGGCAGCTTGAAGCCAGAGGTGAGGTGGTCAGAAGCTGATAAAAGATGTTTTCAGTTGTCAGCAGCTGATGCTAAATTCACCAAAAAGATTAAACTGGGTCCCTTTACCCTGAAGACACTGGTTTCTCCGGCCAACTGGGTCCGTCGTGTGGTTTCAGCCGTTTCTATTCCCTGCAGGGTCGAGTTGTCGGAATACGATACGACTGGTGTCCTCAAAACGAGGCAGATTCAGCTTGAATTGGGATTTGCTGATATGTCAAAGCCTGAAAGCATAATTTCTCACAACGAAATACATTTTTTTGACAGAAAAAAAACTCCAGCAAGTGTCAACGTAGACAGCCAGAGCGGCCGAGAGGACGCTGCACCCAGCTTAACTCCTCCAGCGGCCTGGGAAGTGCCCCTCTGTGATTTAATGAGACCTGTGGGAAGAGCCATTCATCAGCGTGACAGCGCACCTCTGCTCCCCATTGTTCTGTTCTGGTATGTGAGGGGAGCACTGTGTGTTTTGGCCTTAATGACGGGCTGGCAACCCTTAGATTAGATGAATCTCTTGGTGCTAATTAAGATCCGAGCTGCCAGAAGACATCTGTGTTTATACCGTCCCACGAGCGGTTCGTTGGATGTGTTTTACAGCGTTGGCCATCTTGATATTTGGATCGAAAACGGGGATTTGTGCGTCTTGTGGGACCTTTAAACTTTTTTAAACAACTCTGGGTGTAAAATTCTTTCCTAAAAGATAAAATCCACGATGTCAAGTCATATTTGGTTTATAATTGAATCCTAAAAAACAAGAATTTAGCTCTTTGCTATAACTTATTCCTGTGACAGACTCATTTTTCTCCCTGGGGTACATGTGATAAATTCTCCCGTTCAGAGCCGAATCAATAAAAGCAAACTCTGTACGTGGGGATCTGTGATATAAATACCAGTTTGTGACTGAACAACATTTACCAATCCCCGGCTGTGCATGTTGTTCCTCTTCTTTTACTAAACTGACGCTGTCACATGAATGTTTCACCATCCAATCCAATCCCCCCCCCGTGCGTATTTTCAGGGAAGAGAATTTGATAACGAAGGCATCCCCGTCCTCTTCCTCAACCCTCCCTCGCTCAAATCACCCGCACCTCCTCCTGCTCGCCGGTTTACCGCTACGTGTTACTCAGTCTATTGCCCCAGATATTATTTCATTGTAAAATGATGCCAATTAGTAAAGCCAGTCGCCGGTGGCTGTGGTCTGGCTCCTTCTCCGCTCCGGCGGGGAAAGTTATTTGGGTCGGCAGCTATTTTCAGCCTGTGATGTTGCCAGGAATACTTAAGGGAGCAGCCACTGTTTTATAAGAGAGCACATCAATAATTTTCATTGGTTTATGTTTGTGTATGTGAGTGCGTGTTTGAGCAAGAAAGTGCGAGGAGGAGGGAGAGCGCCTCGGCGACAGGGTTTATTGGGTTTATGTGTGTGTTTATACCTGTGTGTGCCTGGTAAGAGAATCTCTCTGGTGCATGGTGTGTGTGTGTGTGTGTGTGTGTGTGTGTGTGTGTGTGTGTGTGTGTGTGTGTGTGTGTGTGTGTGGGGGGGGGTGTAAACTGTATATGTGTGTGCTCCAACACATGCATGTTCCTATGTTGCACCTGTCGTGACCCCATCTTAATTTAAAACACATTAACTCAGCAGCCTTTAAACTTTAACCCCGAATCTTAATGCAGCTCTTACTGCGGGCCTCGCACTTTGCCCTGGCATCACCCGCTGAACGCTGCTGTACGTGTGGGACAGCGGTCAAAGCACGCACGCACACACACACACACACACACAATCACACACACGCAGCATCACACACACAGCGAAAGGCCAAAGTCAATGAGTTCCTCGCACCTTTCTCAGTGCACATAACCGCCCTCTCCCCCACGCCGCCGAGCAGCCGTGCATTGTCAGGATGAGATTGGGGTGAAAAGTCCTCGCACTCCGCCTGCGCCTCCTGCTGAGGAGCCAGCCACTCTGCACTGCAGGGTGAACGGGTTCAGCCTGCCGTGCAGCCTCCGCCCATCCGCATCGCAACCTAGACTCACATGCACTCTCTCTTCCTGCCCTATCTCTTGGAGGAGAGCCTGCAGCAGTGGCAGCGGCAGGGAGACGTCTTTCAATACTTTAAGCAGCTTGGGCTCGTCTTTGTCGCTCAGGTTTGTTTTGAAAGCGGTTTCTGGAATAATAGAGGGAGCGACAGCACCCCCCCACCCCCCCCTCCTGTTTGCACGGTGTCGGATACACATAAAGTCACAGGGATGTACACACTCTTGCGTAACTGCACAGATTCACGGACTACCAACGTCTGCAATCCTGAGCTAATCCACCTTGGCCTGGCAAGACTGTTCCACTGACCTGCTTTCGCTGCCCGTGCTTCCTGCCCCCCCCCCCCCATTGCTTCTTAGCTAACCGTGCAGTTCGGGGGTCGTAATGCTGAGACTGTGGGGCGCTAACAGACATGCTAAGTGTTACAAAACGCCTGCGAGGCAAACGCAGGGTAAACACACCGACGAGTCGACTGGAAACTAAATAAACGGAGGTGGCTTCTTATTCAGCCGCCGAGAAGCGTGTAAGGATGAAGCATGTCGGCTCTTATCGGCGCGGGCTCGGCGCCACAGTTGCACTTCACGGTTTGTGGACGTGAGCGGGGTACCGAGCGGCCCTCTCCGCCTGCCACTGTATGAGGAGGAAGCAGAGTTTTTCCGCTCCACTGTTCCCTTTATCTCTCCCCTCTCCGCTCCCCTGTGTTATTTTCGGCCCTCCGCCCTCTCTCTCTCTCTCTTTCTCTTTCGCAGCTCGCCACTCTTTTGTTTCTCCGTGCCTTTTCCAGCCAAGGCCCCATTCTCTCGCCCCGTCATTGTGTGCGGTAATGAAGATTAGCCAGCCCGCCGCACACAATGGGGTCCCCGCATCCGGAGCGCAGACTCCCCAAATCCTGCTGCAAGCTGCTAACCACTGTTGTAAAACCACTGTTGTCGCCGACCCCCCCCCTATCAACGCACCCACACACATGCACGCGTCCTGGCTCCAGCGAGCACAGACGTGTCCACGCTGCTCTCTGCACTCTGCCGCGCTGAAAGCAAATGGCTGAAATGTCTCCTGATTAGATTAGGATGGTTGTGACAGCTGAGAGGCAGCGCTCGGCGACTCATAGGCCGATAAACAGCAGCTCACCCAAATCCAGTTAAAGAGAGACAGAGTTCCCCTCCCCAGCGAGCGCAACACCGCTTCAGTCGCTGGGATTATAACCCCCCCCTCCCCTCCATCCCCCACCCATCCTCCACACCCTGCTATTCTCCTCTCTCCAATCTCACCCTCCTCTCCATCGTGCATCGTCTTCAGTCTCAGAGTGCCTCTTCTCCTCTCCTCTCTTCTCCTCTCTATCCTATTTCACCCTCGCCACCTCTCCCATCCTCGACTTAATACCAGAACAAAGACATTTTCCACACTTTGTCACAAGCCATTTAGACGGAGCCGTAGAGGTCTTTATGTGCAGCTACACTTGTTGTGTCCCGATGCTGAGACCTCTTAATAAACGCCTGAGTCGCGCTCAAGGTCAGCAGATCTCCACGAGTTCAATCTGTTTACTAGTCAAGCTTCTTCCGGCGTTTAGAGGAAACATGTGTAGCTTTGTCTGCGTGGAGCGACGGATTATCCACAGCAAATGTGTGTACTGAGAACACAGACGGCCGTGTGTGTGCTCGGGATATAAAATATAATTACTTTCCAAAAGTTGAGATGTGATGAGAACATTGATCTCACTGTCGTAGTTCTGTCTTTAATGCAGCCGCAGTTTGGATCCAGCTTTTCAGAAATGTATGTTTCTTTTAATTATTCTTTATTTAATTGCTCAATCTCCAGCTAAAGTTCCGAACGCTCAATAACACATTGATCATAGAACATGATCTCCAGAGGATTTCCACACAGCTTCCTGCTGTCGGCGAGCAGTAGAGCCGCAGCAGGACACGGCGAGGAAGTTCCAACGCCACTTTTTTGAACCGTTAGCTGTTTTTAACCGTTAGGTTGAGGTGAGGCGTGACACTCAAGCATCGGACACCACAGTTGCCTCTTTTGAAAAAACGATTTGTCACCGAAGCGCAAAGAATCCTGCGATAGGCTTGGATCTGGAAGGACGTAAATCCATCCAGTAGTTTATTCACAATCCTGCCAATTAACACATGCAGATGAAAATATAACCTCTTTACTGAACCAGCAACATTTCCTTAAACGTGTCTTTTGATTTGTGTTGGTGTCCATGTTGTGTTGTCTCTGGGAGGAGAGAGGGGAGGTCCCCGGAGTCGGTGGGTGTGTGTTTTCTGTTGTGTCTGCTCGTGGAAAGCGATGGGAAATGTCTTTCTGCTCCATTAAGCAGGGGTCACTAGGTTTTTGTGCTCTGAGTGCTCCATCATTGTGGCTTTCCTGCCCGGATGAAAGCAGCTTTGAAGATCCCCCATCACACAAATGCACGTGTCCCGTCGGCCTCCAGAAACCGAGGGCTTACAGCGGGGGGGGGACGTCTTTTCCTGAGAAACCAACAAACTGAACCTCACAGGGAAAGAAACTGGCAATTACTGTGTCCAAGAGCAAAGCGCGGAAATAAAGTGTTTAAATCTGAGCGTTAAGTCCAACGGAACAAAATTGAATATGCTGCCTCCAGTGCCCGTTGTGTCTATTAGTGCAGCCATCCAAACAAAAACTGACTGCGTGTAAAGGAGGTGTCAGGTTTACAACCAAACGAGCATTATTCCCTCAAACTCCGTCAGCAAATTGTGATTTAACAACTGGCAGCGTGTTATCAGCTTGAAGCCCACACTGTGTAAGAGTGCCTCAAGGTGCTGCGTTGCCAGGTTTTGACGGAGGAGCTGACGGGGGCTCTGATTATTACTGTGAGGCTAATGTCGTCTGATAAGGCCGCGTGTGTAATTAAGCTGTTTCCGTGGCGTGTTATCTAAAGCTAGGTGAGGCTCGGCAGCCTGGAGAGATGGAGCTGTTAGTCAGTGAGGAGGAGGACGACTCCTGTCTTCTTCTTCTACGCCAGGAGATTTATTTTGTTTATGCAGCTATAGGTAGGAACACGGCTTCATCCTTCCCCTCAAACCCACCTCTCGTGCTCTGGGATTTAATTCTTTGCACAGCATGTGCAGAGGCCTGTTTCTTCATCTTTGACCCGTCGGCCTCTTTCTTCTCTGGGACGGCAGATAAATTAGCTCTGTCTCTAGCCTCTAGCTTTTTCTCTTTGTGTCTCTGCTCCTTCCATCTCTGCTCGTGCCTCGTCGCCCCAGAACCCCGTCGGGACGTCAGAAGCTCCCAGATCCCTCCTGGACAAACACCGCACCCCCTGCCGCGCTCTCCATAGAGAGTAACAGGGCGACGCGAGGGCGCCCTGCTATTCAGATCAGTGTCGAGGAAAATGAAGCATTATCGCCCCACCCCACCCCACCCCTCCTCCCCCTCCTCCTCCTCGCCCCTGAAGGCAGGTCCCCCCCGCTCAACCAGGATCCGCTGATGACGCCACACTACTCTCTGAGGAGTCTGAAATCTGGGGGCCGGGGCCGGGGCTCTTAGCGAGTGCACGGGAAAGAGCAAAAACCCTGGAGGGGAGCTTAGGGAGAGTGTGTGTGAGTGTGTGTGGGGGGGGGGGGGGGATTTTTAGAGATGTTGTGTGTGTGTGTGTGTGTGTGTGTGTGTGTGAGGGGGGGGCTGTGCAAGTATTGCTCAGCGAAGTTATAGATTACCGTCTCTGTCAGCTGCGATGGCCACCGCTGATGAGCTCCTGCACGGTATCATTTCCTATCGATTAGGCGCTGCGACGCAAACACACACACACTCAATACCCACGTGCGTGCACACACACACACACACACACAAGCTGTTGGCGAGATGGCCACTGCCTTGGGCTGCTGGTCATTTAGCTGCCACCTCAAAGTGATGGCTTGGCCGGGCTCACCAGATCAATGAGGGACATAGGCGCTATAACACACCGCGGCTGGAGAAGACACACACATGTGCACACAAACACACACACGGGCACGCACACACACACACACACTATGCTCTCTGAATTAAGTGCCTGCCCAAAGTTTTCTTCAGATAAAAATGCCAAGTGTGTTTGCAGAATTACAAACAGCCACGACAAAGAGCCGTAAACAACATCAGCGCGTCATAAAAGTGGAATCAGCAGCAGCAGCGTCCTGTGTGTGCGTCAGGTTTCCTCGCCGGAGTGAGAAGTGACGAGGTCGTGGTTCAGCCTCACCTGCAGCTGGAACTGGGACTAATTGCTCTCAGGGATTTTAATCAAAGCTGTTGTATTCACACCGAGGCTGCCTCTTGTTTCCTGCGACACTGTGCAATTTAAATAAAAGCAATAAACAGACTTGTCAGTTGTTGAATGTGAAACTGCGGAAGAAGAGAAACAGTGTTAATTCATCCGTGACGTGAGTGTTACTCACTTTTAAAATGGGTAATCAAACCCCGGCTATGATATATGAAAATGGCCGAAGCGAGTAATCAAAATGTCACGTCGGTGCAGAAAAAGGGTATTTTTTTCCCAATTTGTGGAAGACAGACAATCAAAAGCACATCAAACGTTGTTTTTCTGTTGTGACGCCATAAATGTCTCAAACTCACGGGATATATACGGTTTTCTATTCGCTACCGGAACCGACATCAACCTCCGAGCCGCGACCTTAACGCTGAACTGAACGCGCAGCACGGCCAGAAGGCTCCGTCCGTTAACGATCCTCCGAAACCATCACGGCAAAATACTATCAGAGGAAGCTAGAGAACAAACAAAATCCCTGCTGCACCATAACTGTTAAATATAGTTTAACGTGACATTTAAAGGAGAACATGATCACGTCTGTAGCGTTTATGTGAAGCTTCTCCTGTGAATCCATCAGCTCGGCTCAGCACACAGACTCTGAACCGGGCCTGACTCCGTCCACGGGTCACGACTGTAAATAAAACTCTTCAAATTGGCAAATTGACATTTTTGACCTTTAAGAAGTTTCCCCCCCATTTTGAGCCTTTACTCCAAGTGAAGCTAAACGTCACTTGGCTCCGGCTCCAGACATGAGAGTGGTATCAAGCTTCTCACCTCGCTCCCCCCACGCCTCAGTGCTGCATCACCCCCTCCAGCTCAGGGACCCCCCGCACGGCCCTGCCCTTGTCAACCCTGCTAGCATCAGCGCCGAATATTATTCATAGCACCTTGTCTCTATCACTGGCATCTGTAAAAACTAAACACGATCATCCTAAAATTAATGAGCCGTATCCACCCCATTACATTTATCTGTTTAGTGGTGTTTTGGGCCTTCCTTTAGGGCATTATGCATGCTCCTCTGTTCATATTTATAACCCAGGCTTTTTATTAGCAACGTTGCGGGGCGCTAACAGTTGGGAGGCAGCCCGCGCTTTGATGGTGATGGCAGGCGGCTCGGCGCAGGCCAAATGTAAAGGGAGGTGACGTGGAGAGAGGATCAGCTGCCAGGCCAAGGGCCCCATGGAAGAGGGGAGGACGGGGGGGGGGACAGAGAAGTGAGAAGAGGAGCAGACAGAGAGAAAGTAGAAGTGCATGAATCAGGGCTGGTTCACAGCTCTCCGCCTGTTTGACTCTGCGAGAAGCGTGTGTTGCGATCAGCGGATATTTGTCACCGCGCTGCACCTGCTGTATTCTAAGCCTCACTAACCTGAGGTGTGTTCTGCATGCATGATTCAGTGTGTGTGCACATTTGTGTATGTCGTGGAAAACATGAATACAAAATACACATTTTTATATGATCTATGGGTCAGGTTCCCTCCTCCTCTGCCTCTAAAGGATGGAGATTTCTTTAAATATTTATGGGTTTCTTGTGGGACAAGATTTAAGTGATTTGACCTCCACTGACAAACCCATTTGAGCTTTTGCCACGTTTCTATGTACAGATGTGTCTCCGTCAGTTGTTCTTCCCCCAATAAAATAAAAATAACCCCTGTGCCCCGTGCACACGTGGTGCTAAACACTAAGTGTGCACTTATTGGAAATGTTTAAATGATGAATGGACATAAAGCAGAGCTACCCACACGTTTCGATCCGGGAGGTTTTAAAAAACATTTTCGAACAATTTATAGACGATGAGATTCATCACAAGTAATTTGGCACGTTAATTGACCGTTAAATTTTAACGACAATTAATAAAAATTATACGGCACAGCCGGCAGGGTCACACAAATCTCCGTCCCTGGAGAGGACGGTAATCCTGCGCCCTGCAGTCGGGCGACATTTTGGATCGTACGCCTCATCACTGCCGTCACACATCGGTCTCACCTTTGACCTTCTAGTTTAGTTTCGCTGATCAACCCGTCACATGAGACGTTACCTGAAAAGGTCAAACTCGTCTCCATGCACGCGACAACACTCGATTGATCTCGTCGGGTCCTTGTGACACGTCACAGCGAAGGAAAAGCACAGGTGTGAATATTAAAATTAATGGTGGCTGAATTCCATTTAGCTGCCTCAATTTCAGGGTCCTGGTATTGTGCTCGCTGCCTCGCTGTCACTCATCTGTCACGGCCGACAGGGACACCGGGACGGTTCATTAGAGAACGACTGCGGCGCAAGAGTAAATACTCCAGGAGAACGCTCTCCAGAACCAGGGTATTTTCACACCTGAAAGTCCGATACCAAGGTTCATGTTTTTTCACATTTGATCCGGTTAATGTTCCGTCTCAGATAAAAACCTAGCACGACATATCTCCGTCCTGTCGTCATCCCCTCCCTACAGCTGACTGTGATTGGTTCATAGACCTCCTACATCCACTCATTCAGGATCTGCACTTCCATGCACTTTTTGGTGTCCCCCCCACTCGTACTGTCTCGCTCAGGAGAAATGCTCGAGTCCCACGTCAGCCGACAAAACCATTTTCTAAAGGCGCGGAGGTGGATCTGGTGGAACAGGCTCTGGATTGTCTCGGATTATCCTTGGTCGTGAAGGAATCATCCCTAAAGCGTTTTAGGAACTGGACGCTGGCTCCGTGCAGAGCCAGTCACGTTGGCTCTGCACGGAGCGGCGCTGATCCAAACAGCGCCGAAACGATTCATTAGCGCTTCTTTATCTTGGCCATTGTGCTGCAGTGCTTCTGGCTCTGGATTCGCTGCCTACACAAACACAGGAAAGTTGCACGTTCACTTAAGCCCACGAGACGGGCAATAGACGTGTTTATGCATGTGCGTAGGTGTTCACACTAACACACACACACACACACAAGAGCTGCATAATAATGCTATACTCACACGTGCACACACAGAGTAGCATAATTACATGCAGCTACATATAGTACACACACCCACATTAGGCTACACACACAGAAACCGCTGATCAACTGCATGACCTTCTCTCTAACAATGTTAATGTCACCACCTGGGGGAGGAAGGGGGGGGGGGGGGGGGGGGAGGAAGAGGGGGAGGGGCCGTGATGGAGTGATGGGGGGGGAGGATGGAGAGAAAGAGCGCACGATCAGCTTGTCGTACCTGCCACCCCCTCACCTGCCGCCCGTTTCATCCGTCAAACCCATGTTCTGTATGCACACGCATGCACACACACTCTTAAGTATGGTATGCATGTATGTGAGCGCACACACACACGGACATGCAAGCACATCAGCGGATCGTAACCTAACACGAGTGTGCACGAACCCTCCTCTGTGCACGCGAGGCCCGTGGTTCGCCCGCTGACAGGATCCCGTTATGCCAAATGTCACACTTCCAAAACGATTCACCCCCCGTGGAGAAAATGAAGTCAAGACCTTCCTTCCTTCGCTCCGTCTCCCTCTTCTCTCTCTCCTCCCCAGGCTCCTTCACCTTGTCCCTCCATCACTCTCCTCCACCTCCACCTCCGCCTCCTTCTTCTTCCACTCAGCCGCCTCCCCTCCCTCACTTATCTTCTTCTATCCTCTTTTCCGCTCCCTTGAACTATCTCTAGCTCACACACACCCTCACCTTGGTTTGCAGTCCTCAGCGTTTTGCTGAATAAAGTCTCCTGTAACTGGCTGGTTTTCGGTGGATAATTAGTCCTCACCTTGGGAGAGGAGGAGGCCACAATGAGAGGGAGGAGAAAAGAGGGTGATTTGGGGGAATAGATCGGGGGTGAGGCAGGAGGAGAAAGGTAATGGTGAGAATGAGGGAGAGGGAGAGCGATGTGGTGTGTGTGAGGTTGAAAGACTGTGTAAAGAGCAGCTTTGTGTTATTTTTTCAGTAGCTCATGGAGCAGCGCATGCTATTCCCTTCATCATGTCTCAACACCTTCAATATTTAATTGTGCTCTGAAAGGAAGAATGAAGGGAGGGGGGGGGGGGAAGCCCTTTCTCTTTGAATTCACGACTCGCTGGCCGCAGCCATCAAGGAAACAGTAGAGACCTCACAGATAGAGCATGAAAGAAGTTATTTTCTAAAGCCGTCGCAGGAAAGAAGAAAACATGTAGGCGTTGCGTGGCGGGGGGGGGGGGGGGGGCACAGTATCTTCACTTCTCACTGTGAACGTGGTCTCGAGCAGCTTTTTAATTTGATGCCAGTATGCAAATAGTGTAAAAAGTAGAAAACTCCAAATCCCTTTTTGTTCCTTGCAACACGGCGACTTAGAGGAGATATCACGCTCCCTTAGCAACAGAACCCCCCCCCCCCCCCCCGTGCAAAACAGAAAAAAAATGTGCGGCTTTATTTTTAGAAGGTGCAAACAAGGGAAGAGAAGGGGGGGGGGGGGGTGCAAGATTGTAAATGTCTCTGATGTGTTCAGTCTGTACAACCTTATTCCTGATAATGGAACAAGCTCCTCTGTCTGTCAGTGCCTATTTACACACAAATGAAGTGGCGAGTAGCACGCGCCCAGTGGAGCTGCTAGCCTCCATCTCAGCTGTCAAAACGGGTTAGTGGCTACACGTGAAACACAACGATCCCCGGGATCAAACTGGCGCCGTCCGCTCAGACGTAATAGCTTCATCCTTGGACACGGAGCGTCTCCTTCCCCTCGCCGGCTCTCCTTTTAGAGCCGCGCCAGCTTGTTGCAAAGTAATAGACTTCTCAGGATGCCAGTTCACACAAATCGGGGATGCAGTCTTTTATTTGCCCTCCGCGGGGAGAGGTGTTTGGTGTAATAGGGATGAAGCAGACCATAACTACAGCTGAATAAATCTTCCTATCTTGGCTCGGTGAGGAACGCCGGTGCACACATGGCTTGTCAGAGCTCTATAAAATGTTGTTTGATAGGAGTTCTGTGCTGTTTAGGACTTCTCCTCTCGCTATCCACTCACCTCGCTTTTGTTCCGCGCTACAGCGGTTGCAATCAATCAGTGTGTAATCAGCCGTCTTGCCGGAGCTGCCAGGTAATCCTGGCTGTCTTGGAGGCTATCTGCGTGTGTGTGCATGTGACAGCTGGCAGAGCTGCTAGTTGCCTGTCTGGGTGAGCGGATGGCACCATGCAGATTTCCTCTCCACCGCGTGTGAAGGCATATCGGATGATCTGGAGCCTGTTGAAATGGTCAAGTGGGGTTTAAGAGTGAGGACGGGTATTTTCAGAGCAGTTGGCCCAAAGTGCGAACTTGCCTGAGCTGAATCTAAATCGAGTGTTTTCTTTCTCTCTCTCTCTCGCAGACCTGCTTGGAACTGGAGCGCTATCTGCAGACGGAGCCCAAGCGTCTGTCCGAGCTCTTCGACCAAGACCTGGACGGTCTCCTAACTCCGGCCTACTTAAAGGAGGATGGCGAGGAGGAGCTGACAGATGCTCTGCTCCCGGGCCCGCCCAGCCTCCCTGAGCCTCCGAGCCCTCCGGTGATCCTCTGCCCGACACGGAAGAACCTCCCCTCCACCGGGGCAATGAAAAGGGACCTCAAACCCAAAAGCCAGGGGCTGGAAAATGTAGAAGGGATGGAGGGCGTCCACCAGGCCCAGCTGAGCGCCGTCACCTCCCTGACACCCCCGTCGTCACCAGAGCTGGGCCGCCACCTCGTCAAACCCAACCAGACACTGACGGCCTCAGCCGACGGCACGCTCACCCTGAAGCTGGTGGCCAGGAAGGTGGGGCTCAGCGCGGCCCGATTGGTGGCGGCCCACGCCCTCCCTGTCCGAATGAAGGACGAAGAGGAGGGGGCTGCGTGCGTGATCGGGGTCGGGGAGCTGCCCGAGAACAAGAAGAGGATTCACCGTTGTCAGTTCAACGGCTGCAGGAAGGTGTACACCAAGAGCTCCCACCTGAAGGCTCATCAGAGGACACACACAGGTGAGACGCCTGCACACACACTGGTTTTTAAAAGGTGGTTGAAGCAGCTCTTGCATTTAAGAGCTGCTCAGCTATTTTGTCCTTTAGCTTTAATGCCTCAGTTTGCATGATCAGCACAAGGGAATGACATGCACATGCTCCTCATTCAGTATGTGCATTCGTTTAGCTCCAGGATCGGTTTGGAATCGCTACTCACATTAACGTGCAGTAATTTGTGTAAATGTGTGGACTTGTTTATGGATGGGAGAGACACAAGGTTAGGTTACCTGTGAATATGAGCATATTGAGTGGCGCACGTGTCCGTAAGTGGTCCTGAGAGCGGCTCTCTCCGAACCAGAGGCCACCTGCATTGACTGTGTATAAAAACTGAAGTATTTATTGTTGGAAGTCGATGCTCTCGTCAATAAATATGGTTACTTACAAAATGCCAAACGTGTGGCTTCAAAACTCGAGGCTCATAAACCAGCGAGTGACGTCACGGTGATGCTTGAGACTCGCCCACGTGTTATGACTTGACACTGATTGTTGGCGACAGTTTAAAGTGACTCCATGCTGAAGGTAACCAGTCGTTGCACGGTACAGAAGACCATGTCAGAATATCTGTAACCGCACTTAGAAACCGAAAGCACAGAAGCGAACGCCCTGTGATGGATTTGGACTCGATGCACTTGGCGCTTTTCTTTTATGTTTTTTTCCTTACACCAGTTTTCTTTTCCCGGTGGTTTTCTCTGTGCCGAACCAGGACGGGTCCTCCTTGTCAAGGTTCTTCTCAAGAAGGAAGAGAGGGGGAGGGTTCAGGAGCTATAACTCTCGCGCTCTTCCATCTCAATCCCAAACCACTCAGACCCCTGTCGGGGAGCTGTCCTCCGTCTGAGTAACTGCGCGGTGATGGATGGATTGACCTGGATAGGCCGCCATTTCCCCGCTTTATTTCAGGCCCTCTCGTCCTCTACTCTTCTCTATTAGTCTAGGTCAGTGCTTCTCCATCTGAGGTTGGAGACTGATTTCGCAGAGGCGGTAATAAGATCGTTTTAAGACAAGGGGAATATGTTTCAAAGACAGCGGTGAGTTATAATCGAAGACGGCAGGTCGGCTAAAATTTGCCTACAGGTCGTGTGCACACCGAACACGTGTGATGAGAACACTGCCGAGGCCCCACCTCACCACCAGGGGCCCCGAGCGGAGAGGGGGCCCCCCATTGCATGCACAATATGTCATTTATCATTTTGATGGTTTCTGCCATGTTAAAGAAAGCATGCGTCCGTCCGTTTATCCACTCCAGGATCTAATGAGATGAATATTGACACCTGATAGGCAGCGGTGGCTCGTGCTCGCACAGCCCAGCAGAACAAATGAAAGCGTGGTGGTGGACTGCCATCTGGACTGCTGCTGCAGCTGTTTCCTCACATGGAGGTGATACAGCAAGGGGCGTCCATCATCCTCAATGAAGTTACAGCGACTGGAATTAGATTTGTTCGCCCCCCCACCACGCCGTCTAAATCCCCGCACTATTTGGTTGACGGATCACCTAAGCTGTCCGACATGTGACGTGTTTACTAGTGGCTCTGGCTGTCTTGTATTTTGGGGGCGTGTGAAGAAACTTGTCAACCCCTGCATGTCAAGGATGATGAAAACACGCCATATGTGTGATCACACCCTCGGCAGTGCACACCACAGGTTTGGCGTCAGTCTGACTGGGACCGAGGGCACCAATCATCGATTTTGCCCAGTGTGCCGTGTCTGCAGCCCCTGTGATTAAACTGTGTGCCAACTGGGCAGGCTCTGGGAGACCAGTGGCATTCAAGCAGCCCACTCAGAACACTCAGAACACAACCAAGGGGTTTTACTGGGAGAGGAAAACAGAAACTCAGACGCATCATCTCAAGTATCGGATTCGTACGAAAGCACAGAAATATCCTAAAAGGTCTGTGTTCTTAATTCCAGTTCTATGTATTTGGTTGTATTTGCTTTTTATTTCCAGTTGTTTATATGAAAGTTCAACTGAAAACATCAAACCTCAATTAAATACAATTTTCTTTTAATGGATATATCATACTTCCTCCTCCTCCTCCTCCTCCTCCTCTTCGTTCTCCTCCTCCTCTTCAAGCCTATCACTGTTACTTCAGGTGGTTTGGATAAAAGCTTCTACGCAAAGTGCATCTGTGTTGTTATTCAAACCGCGACGGGGGGGGGGGAATCATAAAAGGGAGGAAATGTTGACGCAAGATGACAAAAATAAAAAACACAGAAGCTGAGGAGAAGGCAGAGGAAGAAGAGAGGAGTGACGTGGAGTGAAACAAAGAGTAGGTGAAGAGAGGGGGGAGAGGGGAGAGGGGGGGGGGTGTACAGTAGAGCGACCCTCTTCAGAAAAAGACAGCAGTGCCACAGGCCCCCCCCCCCCCCCCCCCCCCCCATTCACTGAGCCATTATCCTGACAAGTTTAAAGATGTCATTACTCAAATCCTCTTTTTCTTAGTTGTTATTTCCATAAATTACCGACGGAGAAAAGGCCACGATTTAATCTGGAATTAGACGGGCTGAGTTGGAATGACAGTGCCCTGTAGAGCTTTTTGTGAATAGGCTTATGGCAGATAAGGAATGGTACAATTAGATTTTGGGCCGGGTGAGGGAACGGGTAAAACACGACGACTGCCGGGTTATTCTGTCTCTCCTCTCTCTCCCTCTCCCTCTCCCTGGTTCTCATCCGTCTTGCTCTCTTGCTGTTTCTAATCTCTCCCTCGCTCTCTCGTCCTCCCGCTGTACTTCGGTGGTTTCGTAATACGTCTGTGTACGGACGTCTCTCTCCCTCTCGTGCTCTTATTGTGACACGCACTCTAAAAGGCACGTATATTCAGATAACTTGAATGTCAAGAAATTTCACATTAAACCTTTACTCAACATTAAAAGTCTCTTAATTACAGCTGTCGTTAGGATTGAGAAAATCAACTAAAGCTCCGAGACGTGCTTAAGTACGACAGTTGTAATACTTACAATTAAATAATCTATTATGTAAATGACACAATAAATAATTGAACTAATGATTATGGCTCTTGTTAATAAAAGACATTCAGCTTTCAGCTCTACGCGCTCCTCCTTTCAACATCCTGTATTCCTCCATCACTTCTCCTTCATCCTCCTCTCGTAGCCTCTTCCTCTCGTAGCCTCTTCCTCGCACCCTCTTCCTCCCGCCCTCTTCCTCTCGCCCTCTTCCTCCCGCCCTCTTCCTCCCGCCCTCTTCCTCGCGCCCTCTTCCTCTCGCCGGCCGCCCGAGCCTATAAAACGCAGTCGGAGAGCCTCTCTAATGACCCCAGAGACCCGGGCGCCCTGCCTCGGCTCCGGCTAATGGAGGGAATGCAATTAACTTCAACGCTGGCACCTGAGAGGCTGCGGCCAGGGCGTGCATGCATGCATAGGTGTGTGTGTGTGAGTCCTTGTGTGTGTGTGTGTGTGTGTGTGTGTGTGTGTGTGTGTGTGTGTGTGTGAGAGAGAGAGAGGGCATTTGGAAGTAACGGATTACACATAATGGGATTACAGGGACTCAGGAAACACCCAGTTATCAGATTACAGATGAGAAATATGTTTATTTGATTACAGTAAAAAAAAAAAATCCAAAAGGTTTTTGATTGCACGTGATTTTTGAGACGCTCGGCTGAATGTGCGTCTGATTAAATAAACGCAGAGTCAATAACAAAAGCAGATTCTTCGGATCAGAGGGAAATAATCCACTTAGCTTCATGGTCTACATTATATGTTCTACAGGCAAAGAAATCCAGAAGCAACGGAGCGTAATCTGATTATGTTGGCGAGTTGGGGATAATCCCGGGGATTAGGTTGCTGATTGCCATTTAAACTGCCAATCAGTCATATTGTGTGTAGCATTGTCAAATAAAAGTTTCGGTCCAGAGTGTGTGTCTGTTTTGCAGAAAGCGAGTGTGTACCTACGAGAGGGAGAGTGTGTGTGTGTGTGTGTGGTGGGGGGGGGGGGGGTTGTTGCTAGGCAATGGAGGGCAGCGTATCGTTGGAGGAGTCGGTAGCTGAGTGGTTATGTACTGCTGCAGGCTCTGGTCTCTTAGTGCCCCTCCTCCCACCCCTCCACCACCACTACTACCACCGCCGCCGCCGCCGCCATCACCACCCCAGCCTTGTAGCTCCCTCCCCCTCCCTCCCCCTCCTGCCCCCGTACAGCTCTACGGTTACCGTCGCTAGGCAACTGCCTCCGTGCTCTATACCGGCGTGCTCGGTAATTGGCCGGTGGCATGGCAGCGTGCCGTTGCCAGATCCAGCCAGCTGCACTGACTACTGCCTCCTCATGTTTCAGCACACACACACCACACCCACCTCCCCCTCCACTTCTCACACACACACACACACACATATATATATACACCCCGCCTCCTTGCTCCCGTTGCCTGGCAACACAATCAGGCATCCCTGCCTCCCGGGACTCTCATTGGTCAGAGCCGGACGGCCCCGGCCTGCTGTTCTGGCTGTTTCTGGGAAGTGAAGCAGTTTGAAGGGATGCGTGGAGAAGGGGACCAGGGTAATGTCTGGATCTCCACTCCAGAGGATGCACCTCATTCTTAATCTACATAAGAATGAATCGACATGTATCAGGTGTTATCAGCTTGTTTTCACAGGGGTTCTTTTCAGGTCGCTGACTCCAGGTTGTTCATTTATCACCTCGTCACGGCTGCAACCTCACGCTCCTTCGCTGCTCGCCATCGAACCTCCCTCCGTGACATTCAACACAGTGAAAACCCAGAAATGTACTTTTAAATTGGAACACACACACGTACTGTAAACGTTATTGATCTTTTTGAGCTCCTACCCTATAAGCAGATTTGTAGATTTCCACAACAGTTGGCCCGGACACACCACAAAGCTGTCGTCACAAAGCAGCGGATGTATTGATTCCTTTCGATAATCACATTAAGACACTTTTTGTGCCGCAGCCACCGGAGCGGAGCCGGTCACTGTGTCAGTAGTGTGTGTGTGTGTGTGTGTGTGTGTGTGTTGTGTGTGTCTGTGTGTGTGCGTGTGTGCTCAGCCATGAGCCGCTGGTCCAGATGGGACGTGAGTGATGCAGGTGACATCCTCGGAGCTGGACGCAGCTGGCAGATCGTGGCTTCTTTGCCATTACGCCGTGTGACTGGCCTAATTATCACCACCCCCCCCCCCCCCGCCGGCATATCTGCAGTCTCCTCTGCCTTAATCCACTTCTGCCGCACTTCTCTCCTACTCCACTTTTCCCTCTCCTGGTCTCGTCTCACCTCCTGTTCTCACTCTCTCATTCATCCACCTTTCCTCCCCCAACACACACACACACACAGACACACACACGCACACACACACACACACTCCACTTCTCTCTACCCTCCACTCTGCTTCTGCATGTTCAGCAGATTGGAGACCAGTGGGAGCTTCGCTGTCCCAGTGTTAAACATCGTCTTGGTCTCTTTCCAACCTCTAAAAAAAAAAAGCGTGTGAGACAGATCTCTATCTGTGGAAAAGAAAGTCCACAAAGAAATCAATATGCAGGACACAGTTTTTAAAAATTTGCAGCGCACATCAACTTTAAGCCGGCAAATATTTGGATTTATGATTTCTCTGGGGGGAGGGGAGGGGGGGGGGGCTTTGCATGACCACAAACAACAACTAAGCGTGTGATTGGTGGACGTGTGATGATGAAACAGGTGCTCGTGTGTGATTCTCCTCTCCTCTGTCTGGTTTTCTGTCCCCAGGTGAGAAACCGTACAAGTGCTCGTGGGAGGGCTGCGAGTGGCGGTTCGCCCGGAGCGACGAGCTGACGAGGCACTACCGCAAACACACCGGCGCCAAGCCTTTTAAGTGCAACCACTGTGACAGGTCTGTCAAAACACAACTCTCCCTCTCTCCACTTGCTTGTATGCTTTTCTGCCATTTTTCTTCGAGGGTTATTTGAAGAACTTCCACTCGCACAGCGGGCCGCGGTTCCCCCATTGTGTTTTGTACACAGTTTGGTTTAGTGCTGTAAGAAACGCTACCAGATGCTGGTAACACACCCCAACGTGTTTGATACTGACCCAGTTTAGAAGTGTGCTGGTAGGATTACTAATGTGTGCTCCTCTGCAACACACACACACACACACAGGACCCAACCTGCTCGTCTTTCAATGGGAATTGGCGGATCCGCTCTATACACGCATTAGGCCGCCGCGCAGAATATTAATGGTGAATCCTCTCACGTGTCGATGCACGGCCTTGATTTGGAGGCTGCGTTCACACGAGGACAGAGGTGTGAACGGCTTTGGGAAGTCGTGAGCACACCACACGTCACTGGGCCGGAATCTTAATTTGAAATCGTTCTTTTTGCACTATTTGGTAGTAAAATTATAGGATTTATAGACACACTGTGTTTATTAACATTCCTAGACTGGGATTTTTATTGGATTTATTATTTATTAGAACTGGTTTTTGGTGTGTTGGACTTTTGTATTCAGTTAATTTCACCGTGACCCAAAATACAGGCGTGTGTTGGTGTAAATAAAGCCTCGGGCCGACGCAGACAAACTGGATGATCTTAAAATGTAATGTTATTTGACTTGGTTCTTATCAGTCACACGACTCGACGACCAGCGGTGGACACTTCCTGTCCAGCGCTGTACGCAGCACGGTCACCGTCAGAGCAGCGGAGGTTCTCGGCTCTGCTGCTCTGACGGGTCGACTCGGCCCCGGCTCCTTAATCACTCTCCCTGGCTTCTGTTTCATTACGAAGCACAGCAAAATGTCAATTTGCCGCGGCGCCGCTGACGAAACCATCGAGCATCCAGAGGCCCTCACTATAAAAAGAGATCGTCTCGACTCGAGACACAAAAATCTTTTCTTCTATTTTAATTACATCCCTCTGTCGCTCGCTGACACCTCTGGGGTCTCTGAGCAATATTGTCTGCAGGAGGCGCCACAGTGTTTAAGGCAAAAGACCTGCGGTGAGAACGTGGTTCAAAAGGTCATTTTGATGGTATTACACTGCAAATCTATGGCTTTATGAAATATTACTATATGTCGTATATTTCTATTCCTGCTGCACTAAATATAAACAATATAAACACAACAAGACATTGTCTCAGTATCATAAAGCCGGAGTGGAAAAGCACCAGTGTTCATCCATCTCTCTATCTACATGAAAAGAACGTGAGTGTAGGAATTACATTTTTTAAAAAGTGTATTTAATTTATAACGTCTACATTTTAATATTTTTTAACATAATTTTGTCAACATCAAGAGTTCTTTAATTTCATTTACATTTATTTAGATCTATTATTATATATTAGGGAAAAGGAGTCGTAACATTACGAGGAAAAATAAATATCACAATTTTACAAGAATAAAGTTTTAATCTAGTGTGTGTGTGTGTGCGTGTGTGTGTGTGTGTGTGTTTGTGTGTGCGTGTGCGTGTGTGTGTGTGTGCGTGTGCGTGTGCGTGTGTGTGTGTGTGTGTGTGTGGTAAAACTGCAGCATCTGTCACAGTTAGGAGACAATAGCAGGTCACAATAGAGAACATGTGACCTCTTGAATCATGTATAGGTTCATTATGACGGGACAAAAAGAAATCCCTCTTTAGCAGGGGTCCCCCCCCCCCCCCCCCTAATGTGTGTGAAAGTGTGTGTCGTGGTCATCACTGCATGACCAGATATGTGTGTGTGTGTGTGTGTGTGTGTGTGTGTGTGTGTGTGTGAGTGTGTGTGAGTGTGTGTGAGGGAACAGAGGGCCAGGCGATGTCAACTTAATCAGGTCTCAGCTGGACGGACTGTAAATACAGTACCCCCCCCCCCCCCCCCCCCCTCTGCCTCCCCACTGATTTGCCACCTCCCCTCACCACCAGACCCATCCTCCTCCCCCCCCCCCCCCCCCTGCAGGCACATCCCTAATTCGGGTTCACCTCTGTCATGTGTCACAAGACGCACAACCCCTCCAGCCACCCACACACACACACACACACACACACACCCTGCTGAGATGAAGGAAGAGGGGAGACGGGGGGGGGGGGGGGGGGACAGGGAAGACGGGCTGGAAGATTGAGGATGGGGTGTGAGGAGGGGGGAGGCGGAGGAGACAGACCTACGGTGTGCCAGCTGGTGTCGTGCCCGCAAGTCGTGACTCATACTTTACCATCTGTCTCGCAGAGCGCACACACATTTAGACACACACACACACACACACACACACACACACACACACACACACACACACACACACACACACACACACACACACACACACACACACCACACACACACACACACACACACACACACACACACACCTATCAGCATCTCCGGGGCCATCCATTGATCCCACATGTGTTTGTTTGCGTGCACACACACACAGACACACACACACACACAGACACACACACACACACATGCAGGTGTGACAGTAAGACAGATGAGTGGTGGCTCATCACAGTGTAACTCCCCCTCTCGGCCAAACACTGATTCATGCTGACATCTGAGACAGTCGTCCACGTCTCGGTGGGAAGAGCCAATCGGAAAAAACCCGTGTCAAAAATCAACAGTTGCACAGCTGCCGAGCCGGAGCGCCGAGCCGGAGCGCCGCGCGGCGACGCTTCACACGGAACGACGGCGTCCTCGCATCAGTTAGAACTTTTGTTTTACTTCATGAATTATTCGGAGTTCCCTCCTCGTGAGACATAATAACAGAAATTCATCTAATTTTAAACTTGTTCTCTGAGCCTGTTTGGGTTTTTTTTAAAAAGTCTTAAAGATGTAATTCAAAACAACCCTTTATTAAGACATGAGCTAAAGTTGTTAGGTTCTATTCTGCAAAGGCGTTTCCTCTTCTCCCCTGCTTCACCTTCTCTTCTCTTATGACTCTGATAATCAATCATTCTGTCAGATTTGACACAGATCTTCAATTTAATTCATTATGTTCCTTTAAAAAGTTAACAACCCGACTTTATGGACACAGCATGTTCTCTTTTTTTTCCACGTCTACTCAAACATTTCCCGTCCTGCTGCCACGGAATTAAAAATAACATCCTCCGATCTGGGAGCCGTTTTTCCTCCTGAACATGATATAGAGCCTCCGTCGCAAATATTTCTCCAAACACACTAATCACTAGAATCTGCATCTTCCAATTACCCAAAAGAAAGCGACTATTTGCAAAGCGTTCCTCTCGGGAGCGGAGCTGTAATATTAGACAGAAACACTGTTGATGAAAAGTAGGCCCCTCGCGTAATGGCTGCATCTGTATGTGAGCACGCGAGCAGGAGACAACACACCGGCTGAAAGCATACATTATGTCAATTTGCGTCAATCAGGTTGAAATAATCAAAAGGTTTTTTTAAAAAAAAAGAAAAATAGGCCAGTGTGCTTCCAGAGCAATTTCATTTTCCCGGCGTGCAGCTACGCCCCCCCAGCAATTCCACGAGCCGGATTTCAGACGAGAGGCTTCGATTCATCTAATTTAACTATCGTTTTCCAGCACATGTTTTGCTCGCTGCGTTTCTCCTCCCCTCCGCGGTGTTCCAACACATCCATCTGCGGGCTCTCTAGTTATTCATGGCGCAGCTGAAGTCATTAGGAGTGCTGCTGAAAATGCTGATTATGAATTAGTTACACATATACTAATTGCGTGTGCATTAGTGGCTCAGCACTCACTAGCTAACAGCAACATTTAGCTCAATCAACAAAACAAACTCTTCGCCCCGGCGCTGGTAACACGCTAACAAGCTGTTCTCTGTTCCCCTCTCTCTGGTTGCAGGTGTTTCTCGCGGTCGGATCACTTGGCGCTGCACATGAAGAGGCACATCTGAGGAGTCGGAGAGAGGTCAGCGGGAGTGGAAGAGAGGGGGAGAGGAGAGAGGCGGAGTGGAGGAGAGAAAATACAGAAAAATAACACGATGGACGTGAAGGAGAAAGATGGAGATGGACTCCAGAGGCACCACACAGAGCGGCTGACTACAGACAGATCCCGAGCGGGTCTGTGCTCAACCAGCTGGTCCACGATTCCACTACCAAACATCCCCACCTCACCAACGCTCGGACAGTCGCTTCCTACCCCCGAGGAGATGTCACGTGGCGGATGGTGGACCACGCCCCTGTGGTTGGCAGCTCTCTGTTTTGGTTGCTTCCAACATGTCCGCCCTCGTCACGCAGCAGTCGCTCCACGTGTCAGCGAACACGCCAACGCCGCGCTGCACCGTTGTACAGTAAACTTTAGCGACTGCAGAGCGGCTGTTTGTATATTCACGATTTTTCTCGTCTTGGAAACTTCCCGAGGCCGAGGAGAACAGTTTCCCTTGTTCAGAGTTGCCATGGCCTTTACAATTCGCCAAAGGGGTTTATCATTATCATTATAGGACAGATAATAGTTTGACAGTTTTCCATCTGACCTCTGTAACGTCGAATGAATCCAGATGTTTGAACGCAGACTTCCCGCCGACTGGAGGATGTGCGCTCCGCCCTGACGTGGAGACGGACGGAGGTCGTGCCGGGGCCTGGCTTGCTTTACGAGCGTCATCCATTGAGGGCTACCGCGGGATGAGGCTAACTCACCTTCTCTGGGAAAGACCGCTCCTCTCCGAGAACGTCAGCTGAACCTGAGAGCGTTTTTTTCCCCTCGTCAGAAACTGTTGCACAATTGACTGTTTGCAAACTTTTTGTAAAAAAAAATGCCCCCCCCCGCCGTCTCGGAGCGCTGGCTGAGCGTGGACAGCCACAATGCACAAAGTCGAAGCAGCTAGCTGACTGCGATAGCACACGGACAAGATCTCCATGTATGTAAAGGCCCTATTGTTTCTAAGAAGATATTTGTTCGACAAAAACAATTTGAAAAGACAGTTTTGAAGAACACATTGGAAATGGATGCAGCCAAAAAAGAAAAAAGAAGTGTCGACTGCAGATGCCTGACATGATCTCTTTGGCCTTTGAGAGTGATTGGCACCGAACTAACCACTGGGTAGAGGAAGGTTTTATTTCCTGTTTGCACCACCCATGCAGAACTCTTCCAATTTCGCAGCTCATATCAGAGAAAAAAGCAGAATCTAATCCGGCCCTATGCATATCTAAAAACATTCCTGCTGACTTCCTGATCACACGTGTTTGTCTGAACGCAGATTTCTACGCTGCCGGACACGAGAGGACTTGTGGAAGACTCAAATTCAATCAGTTGGGTGAATCAATGTGAATGTATCTGTTGTAAGTCTGCACATGCTGCGGGGCCCATGGGAAGAACATACCAGACACCAGTCATGTTCATACTTTCTCCTTTTCACATTGCAAACTAGAATGACACTCACTAGAGCTCATATCTCCACCGAGGCCCAACACACCGCAATCTGCAAGATCAGGATTCATATCTGCACCAAATTACACTCATAGATATCAGTCCCCCAAAATATGTCTGTTCATCAGGATCCATGAATTATCTCTTGGGAAACATCCTAATCTTGCAATGTTGGAGAAAGTGATTAAAACAAATTCCTGCATCCGCATCGTGGAAATCTGTTCGGTAGTTTTTGTTATGTACTGCTGCTGATAAACAAACGGGCAGAGGTGAGAACATGACCTTGTGGGCGGAGATAACAAATAGAAATAACTTGCTAGCCACAGGTGGGAGCTTGAGACATGTTACTGGTTGTACTGGGACCAGCTGGAGTCCAGGAGACACACGTAGGCTCTCCCAGGAAGCTGGAATCCACCGCGGCGTCCCGACGCTTCTCCGAGAGAACAAAGCTTTTTGCCACATTACGCTTTAAAGTGTCATGTTTTTAACCCACATATGAATTCCGGGTGAAAAATCAGCTCAGATCAAACGCACACAAATCAAAATGGCAGCTTGGACGACAGCAGATGATCAAGATACTGACGAACCTGGTTGGGAACAGCTTCATTGATGTGTTTATTCTTTTTATTTATTTATTTATTTTACCGGCCTTTTAATACTTCGAGGCAAAGTGGAGCACACAGCAATCTGCTTCTCGGCCAGGGACACACAAAATTGATTTCACTCCGTGTACCACAGGCGCTTTTCAATTTCGGGGTATGAATGCAGACCAGCTCAATCATATCTCGTCATGATCTGTCTGCGGCTCTGGAGGAGGACACTGAATCAACTCCGGCCTTGAGTAAACACCCAACACTTTCTCTAACGTACAAACAAGCCAGGATCCCTTTTTCATTACACATCCACAGTTCTCTCTCTGTTAGCAGCGCGTACGCGTCAGGGCAGCGGAGGGGCGGAGCCACACGGGCGGAACCACACGGGCGGAACCACACGGGCGAACACCGGCTGTGTGACTAACAATTACCTGCAACTGTACGATGCGTCTTTACCACAGACACAAACACGCTCGTCAAGCAGCGGGCGGAGATCAGCGCTGTTTGAGAAGTCGTCCAGCGTCGCCAGGTTTTTTATTTTACGGATTGCAAATGAAAGTTTTGGGGGGGGGCAGATTCATCGTTAGAATTAGTCCTTCGTTTTTGCCCGGGCGCGTCCGATTTAAAGCCAAAATAATCCCACGTAGGTTTGTATTCTTCTCTGCAGCGAGCTCTTCCATAATTCATATCGCTGATATGTGCAAATAGCGGAGGAGGCAGTGACTGCAACAGACAACTGATACGGCTTTAACCGATTGTTTCCTTTCCTCCATCCTCCGCACCATCAAAGCTGCCAGTCGTTAGAAACAGAATCAAGACACGAGAGAGACTTTTGGTTGAATGATCCTGAAAGATTAAAAATGAGGACTAGCAGTTTAAGCCATGGTTTAAAACATCGGTATCATCCACGGCAGCTCTACTTGTGTGTTTCAGTATTTCAGCGTGGGGAAACCGAACTGTTGCGTATGTGCGGGAATGTGCAGCTCTGGAGTTTGTATTTTCGTTTCTGTTCCGATTGTAAAAAAAAAATTTGGTCGGACTCAAAATTGTGAGCTCAACAAAAACGTAAAGAAAAAAAAAAAACAACAACGTGGATTTGAAATGTGAATGTGTTTCCCGGGAAAAGGTTTGTTTCCTCATGTCGTGTCCTCCGAGGACGCGGTTCGGTTTTGTGTCATCTTTAATGAACGATTGTCAATTCTGCTGTGCCTGTGTGTTCTTCTTCGTCTGTTTGTATTTGCACTCTGCATATCTGTCCGTTGTCTGTCCGCTCGTACACCTCACACACGACCACCCCCCCCCCCCCGGGGACGACACACGGATCACAAAGTCTGTATAGTAGCTGTTTTTTTTAGCACAAATGTACATCCATGCAAACTACACACATTACACACACACACACAACTACACGCCTGAACATGCTCACAGACACACACTTATTTTCCTGTTCTCCTTGTGTTGTTCACCGTTTTCCATGCCACCTTCGTGAGAGTCGGAGATCCAGAGTGCAGCTCTCGGCAGAGGAGTGTGTGTTTGTGTGCGTTTGGTGCGGGCGGGGGGGGGGGGGTGGGGGGGGGGGAGCATTACTATGTGTGACACCACCTCTGTTTCCACCAGGTCTGAATTTCAAATCAAACACACCCCGTATTTCTACCAGCATTCCCTCATCGCTTCCCCTCTCTCCTCCTCCTCTTCCTCCTCTGCCTCCTCCACCACCACCTCCTCCTCCTCCTCCACCACCTCCTCCTCTTCCTCCTCCTCCTCCTCCTCCTCCCCTCCTCCTCCTCCTCCCTCCTCCTCCTCCTCCATCGTCTTTCTCCTTTTCTTTTCGCTGTACAAAGTGTTTCAAATTTATCATTTGTATATTATGATGTATGGGTACGATAATGTTCTTTATTATGGAAAAATGAGAAAGATTTATTTTTGTTACTGGTTTGTTTCATAATTCTTTTTTAAATTGGTATTGTAATATCTCTATGCAAGGAACTGTTCGGTGAATCGTTTTTATTTAAGAATGTAATTACGTGTAATAAATGGTAGAAGCAGTTTGGCGTGGAGTATTCATGGTTCTGTTAACGCCGCTCGCGTCCGGCAACAATACGCACCTAATCATCCATCTCCTCACAGAATGTTTTCTGATTTCTTATCAACCCTCAATCACGGAGCCATTCAGTCTGTGGACAATGAGCACTCGGAGCACATTCACGCAGCCTTTTGCTTTTATCCTCGCTGACCAGTGCACTCCGACGCTCCGCCGGCGAGTTAAATCCTCCAACCAGCTGGGTAAGTGGGCAGGAAAATTAATGTAGCCCCTCCTTTTGGTGCCATTTGCACCAAACGCCTCTGAGTTATTGTTCCGTTCGATCAAACGCAGGAAATGTGCCAGAAATACCTTCAGTCCGCCCGAATGCGTTCCCTCGCCGTCTCCCTCAGAGGCAGCGACGGCACGTTAATTACATCTGTTACCAACCAAGGTGATGACTTATCCTCTCTTCCTGCCTTCTGACCATGACTAGCTGATAAAAGGGTAATCGAATAACTAATGGATAATTAGGGAGTAATTACTCTCTGGTAAATGGCCCTATGCAGTGGATTAATTCTCCTCGGGTCTGGCAGTGAGAAACTCCCATAAGGTTTTTTTGTTTCATTTAATGCTCCCTAATTGAAATGGGCACCCTCATCAAGAAGCTTACATGTATCTGTCGAACTTAATGTTCTTTTATCTGTAATTACAGACAGCCGCATATTATCTACCCAACTACACCTACTGCGTCAATCCCAGGGACACGTTATAAAATTAGAAACGATGGGAGTCATTTTTCAATAAAGGTCGCGCGTCCCAGGAGCGCTCCTCCGTCGTCGCTTCCACTCCATCTGATGGATATGAGGTTGCGTGTGAGTTCACAGCAAAAGAGCTAAACGCTCTTAATGTGTTTCAGCGGGGAAAGTGCCACGTTCGCTGTATAACCACAAAAGGTTAACGCACACATTCACAAACGCTGCAGGATGCAGTTTCAAGCCGGAAAGGACAAATACGATTCTGACCCGATGAACGCGGCGGATGAAAAAAGCTGAGGGATCATGAAATGTTATGATGATTCATCCCGACGACGACGTGTGATCGTTGGCGTTTCATCTCACTCGGGAAAAAAACCAAATGTCAACCTCACGGCGCTGGAGGGAAAACGATAATCCATCCAATCCAACTTGACTGACGTCTCAGATCGAACGTAATCTCATGAACAAGTAGAATCACACTCAGTGGAGCTCATCTCCACCGAGGCCCAACCGTCCCCTGATAGAAACACATTCCTCAGCTGAGAGTCTGAACCAGTGTTTGTTCCATTTGATCTCACAGCAAACGAATTATTAAAAATATCAAACCTCACATTACATTTTGATAACGGCATCCTAAGAAAAAGGAGGACAGCAGCAAAGTAACGAGGCCGTTTGTCGTGTTTGTACCAAGCAACAGTCTCACGACGTGAACTCTCCGTGCTCACCTGTGAACCTTCAGCCCAGGTGAGGCCGCGGAGGAGGAGGAGCCACAGACCAGCAGAGCAGCGTGGAGTCATCATCAACCTCATGGAAATCCATTCAGGCCTTTCTGTGCAGAACCCCGACGACAAACAAGCGGAGAGGAGAGAGAACATTGGCTGAGGTGATTCAACTCAGAACCTGTGAACGTTCCTCACACTGTCTTCACAGAAACAACGGCAGGCGGTGGAAAGAGGTGGAGCTGTTAATTGCACCGGGGGATCCCGAGCAGAATAATGTGAATCACAGGAACGCTGCGTTGATGCACGCGGCTGCCGGCGCTTTGATTTCACGTTCTCAGTAACCACGTCTGCCTCTGTTGTTCCCGCTTATCTGCATCAGGCGATAACATCGACGTAAATCCTGTCGGACAATGGGATTACAACATCCCAGGATATTATCTTGTCACGATAATTCCAATGTATTTGGATTTTTATCTTTTATTCAAAGTAAATGACCTGAGTAAATGTACGTACTGTTTATTCTACGCAGGAGAGAACAAGCTCCTAGAAGATGATTATTTCTGACAATGAAACTTTAAAAATCTATAATTTGACATGTAAGAGGAACAAACTTTTAAAAACCCACACGACACTTTTCTTCCACGCTTTTAAAATAACCTGTCTCATCGATCGTGGGTTGGTCGGCTTGTCCTTGAGTCGTCTGCGACCCCGGGTCCGCGACTCCCGGCCCCAGCACCGGAGCCCGGTCCACAACCGCTCTCTTTGTTTTACATACAACCGTTTAGCCATAGCTCCGGTACTGAAGGAGGATATAAATGGTGTGACTGCGCTGATTGGAAGAAAGAAAAGGCTGATTCTTCAGGCGACGCAGTGATTCACTTAACCAGCAGAAAATAAAGCCTCTCGTTTCCCCTCATGTGGTTGTGCAACAGAAGATTTCGCCAAGGAGGCTGCCAACGCCTGTGGGTGTCTTGTAGGCGTTTGGCAGCCGTGTCGGGATGTTATTGTCACATCTGGCAACGTGGAGACGCCAGCTCCGAGTTTACAGCCTCCCTCCCAACATCTCATTCAGCGCTCAGACCGTCAGTGCACTCTGACACTCACAACACGTCCTGGCGAGGACTGCATCGAACACACTCGCTTCAATCTGAAATCTCCTCTCGCAGAAGCAACGCCGCGTCCCACAATCGGTCGGGAGACATGGATTCCTTGGTTTCGTGCCACGAGCAGCCGAGTGCTTAGGTATTTCCAATTATAGGGAATATGTCGAGGTGGCCCTTGGTAATTAAAACCTAATCATGCCGGTGGATTCAGAGAAGCATCCTCATCAAGCTTTCATTAGTCTCCCTCCTTGTGGCGCCCGGCAGCAGCCCAACCCCCTTTATGGATGCTCACACGGCCGGTCGCCAAACCCAACCTTTGCATTTAGCAGTGCAAGAGTGCAGGGTTTCAAATTATACATTAAAGACTCAATAAACATTTTCTTTTTGTAAACAATCTACAACATAAGATGAAATAATTGAGAAAAATTAAGCGTTAAACTGTTATTTTGAAGGAGGAGAGTTGAGAAGCACATTGTGGCTTTTACCATATGTTTATATCCCTGAGGAAACAGGTCCTCGGCTAAACCTGGATCCAGACCGTGGCAGCATTGTTCCTGAGACCAGGAGTTCACTTAAAGAGCTGCCACGGCACAGATCCTCTACAAAAACAGCTGCACCGCCCGTGAAACAACAGTGTGCGTTTGCTTTAGATGCACAAGAGCTCTGTTCTCAAAGAGCTGTCTCACTCCAACTATGTCTGTACTCATTTCCTCCTCCCAGATCCAGATCTGAACGGAGCCGCGGGTCCGACGCCGGAGAAGGGACGAGCTGCCGCACGTGGGCCCGGCGGTCGGGGGGAGATCAAGCAGGGCAGCGTGTGAGAGCACCGGGCTCTCCGGGTTGACAGGACACCTGGAAGCCCGGTGAGCGAGCGGCAGTGTTGAAGCCACCGCTGCTCCACAGGGCCATGCATTATGCAGGAAGCTCCCTCCCCCCCCCCCCCCTCCCTCTGCCCCCTGCTCTGCAGTAAAAATAGATCAACAGACCCGAACATTCAGCTCTTTTTTTATGCTTCTCACTTTCACATACATCTCACCGGGTGCAGGTGCGTCGGCTGCTGCTGCCTCGCATCTCTCACTCTCCTGAGCGGGTGTTAGTGCACGACTGTGTGCGGGTTTAAACATGCACATGTTTGCACACACGTTTCAGACTGTGTGTGTGTGTGCGTGTAAGTGTGTGTGTGTGTGTGGCTGAGGCGTGTGAGCGTGGTTTGTCTGTTTTTATCAGTTTTCCGCTGCACTGGGCTTTTAATAAAAGTGGGATATTAGTCTGGCGGTGGTGTTTCCCGCTTTATGGGGGAAGGAGGATGTGATTTGATCTCACAGGGTCAACGGTGGCTCGTACAACGTGCAATTAAACCTGCACTTTGAGGCCAAGAGTCTCGGGACGGCTTATACTCTTATGGGCTTCTGATACCAGCACCAGAAAGGCTTCCAATGCTCCCACTACACAAAGTTATGTAAATATCCCATATCAGAAGCTTGGAAGCGACAAACCAGCAGCTGATCTGCCACTGGCGAGCACGGAATTGGCTGATATGCAAAGTCTAGGTATCGGTATCGGGGAAAGAAGATTCGTCCGTTTCAAACGACGTAACCATCACTGGCCTCATACCTCCACGTGTCATACATATCCACTAGAGGGCAGCACCGAGACTAAAGTTTCTGATACCAACAAACATAACGCAGTACAGACAGAAGGCTCCGTCCTTACCACTGAGAATAACAGAGCCTTTAGGGTTCGTGTGCACAAAGCCAGGAGAGAAGCAGTTCTCCCAGTCAGGAGGTGAACTGGTTTGCTCCGAGCCCTGAACTCAACCCCATCCAACCCATTTGGCATGAACCGTGACACGGACTCCGAGCCAGACCGTATCATCCCACAAACCCCCCCGACGCCCTGGAGGCTGAACGCAGTCCCTCATCCCAGTGAAACCCTGCAGAAGAAGGAGCTAATTAATTCCCATGGTTTTGAAATTAGTCCATGAACCATATGTCAGGGTTGAAGGGTGCAGACACGCTTCTGGCCACACTGCACAGGCACCAGTGGAACCTGAAGCTGAAAGCTGAATACGTGTTGGATAAATCTGTGTGTCTTCATCAATGTAGCACACGATCATGAAAATCAGCCAAGTAGAGACAATTTGTCCCAAGAGTATAATTGCTTGCATGTGTAATTATACATCACATGCTGCTGTCCCCTGTTGCCGAGTGCCAAGTCTCCCTGAAGACCATTGATCCGTGTCTATGACTACAGAGGTCTCTGACTCCGCCCTGATTGCCATCCCGCCGCTAATTAAACAGTCCTGCTTAACGAGTTCGCTCTGATAACAAGGGGTGGAGGGAAAGGTCACCCTGTCACGCTCGCTTCAACTGGACACCGTCAATAACGAGGCTGCCTGGGAGGACAGGTGTACGCACACACACACACACACACACACACACACACACACACACACACACACACACACACACACACACACACACACACACACACACACACACACACACACACACACACACACACAGTGTTAATCAGTCAAACCCTGTGATGTGCTGACCACTCTTAGATTCGCTCTCACATCCTGATTTGTTTCAACTCTCAGGAGTTATGGGGATTTATTTAGAGACGGGATATTTTATGTTTTTTTCGCCATAAATTTACATGTTTTCAGTTTCTCCTTGAATTATATTTTTATGTGATTAGAAAAAGACTTTGGGACGTCGTTAAAAATCTCCACTGAAATACTAATTGCAGCATTAGCAGCTCGTTGAGGGTCCGGCCGGCGTGTTCATGTTTCACCTATAAACCTCTTCGGCTCATCGAAGATTTTTTAAAAACCACTTGAAGAATGAAAAACAACTTGTAAAAAAGCATGTGGATATTTATTCCCTTTTCATTTTTTTTAAGGGGGTTTCAAGCACGAATGGTTTATTGCACTGAAGTCCAGAAGCACAGAGGTTTTCCAGAGGGGCTGGATGAGAGAATGCAAATGTCCGAGTCGGAAGCAGGAAGATTCACAGCGAGGGAACGAGTCCGACCCGGCCCATCTCCTGCTGCTGCTTCATATGACAAACACAAAACTACACAAAATGTATTTTTTGGAAGGGTGAGCTCCTGAAATGTGTTGACAAGTTATACTGCGAGTAGAAAAACATAAATGCTGACGTCAAACTGACTTACAGGCTGCACAAGTTATTCAATAAATGGCTAAATGTGTTGGAAATATTCCTACGTGTATCATAAATTGGTAGTAGTTTATTTTCTCTTGGCAGAAATGAATTTGCACAGTCCATAAATAAAAAGCCGAGGTGTGGACATGCAGAGATATCTCCCCGTACTTCAACGGAGCCTTTTTCCACATGAATAAAGCGAGTGTGTAAATGAGAAACCCCCAACATGACCTATACAGTGTGTTCTATCAGGCCTCCTCATCATTTATCTTGCAGCCGCAGAATCAGGATAGATTGGTTCAATTAAACTGGCCTTTAATGTAATCTGCTTAATCCATTTCCATCATCAAAGCCAACACCCACCTCTCCTCGGAGGAGAGCGGGATTAGGCCTCTCGAGTGCGAGGGGAGCGCAGCCTCGGCGGCGCCCGGCACCGCCTCGATATTGCGTCCTTTTACAACTGGCTGAGGAGAAAAACACGGCATCTCAAGTGAAGTTTTAATGGGCTGAGATTTAAGATCTTCATATCCTGCCGGAGATTGCGAGCACTGCTGGGCACAAAGCACGACTCCACAATAAAACGACACGAGGAAGGACTCGACTAATGCCTCTTTCTTTTAAGGGATCTTCAGCCTGTAGCCTCAGGACCGGGTCGCGGGCGCCGTTTGTAATCGTGCTGCTGAATTTGTGCGGCTGTTGCCGACGAGCTCGGCTGCTGCACCTCTGGTTTCAGAGGCCGTTCCCTTCCATGCTACCTTATGCAAAGAGCGTGTGTTAAAGCACCCGGGGGCCCGTGAAACCTCCTCAAGAGCCATCACAAAATCCCCCCCCCCCCCCCCCAGAAAATTGCATGGCAACAAGACGGTTTTCTAAATTCATGGATTTCACCCGGCAGCTGCAATCTGCTTTTACCTGCTGATATTTCCACAGGGAAGTGGGATTTTACACTCAACACCCATATTTATCCTCCCACCCTGCACGTCTCCGTGCTCGGGTATTTACCGCGGCACCTATTTTGGGCTTATATCGCATATTCTTCACACCCAGTGCATAAAATTACATCTTCTTATATTCAGTTTGCTTCCCCCTTTTCCTCTATTCCTGATTCACACGTACAAATTCTGCCTCAAACACTTTTTCAAACTGGTTTTACTGCAGGAGGGAAAAAAAACACTTTAAACTTCAGATATCTTCCTGTAGATTACCTGTGTGATGAGTGTTCAGGAGAATTCCCAGCGCGGCATCAGCAGCTCTGCTCGTCACAGTCGATGGAACAGCTCCCAAGACAGTGGGGGGGCGGGGGGGGGGGGGGTTATTTCACCATGACTGTGTTTCACAGGTGAGACAGAAAAGTTCACTCTGGTGCAACACGTTTCGTTTCTGCAGAAGAAGAATGAAAACACAGAGCGTCAGTGTCAGCGGGACGTCCTCCACTGGTCTGAGAGCTGCTGGTTTGAAGCCCTGACGTTCCTCTGATCATCGGCTGGAACTGGAAATAACATCTGATCATCTTGATATGATGATTTATTAAACGTGAACATGTATCAGGCTGACGGACACTTTTTATAGAACCGCTTCCTCGTTAGCTCGTCAGAACTGAACTGATTGACTTGTTTCTTTGATTTCATTCCTCTGAACTGTCTCTACTCGCACGTTCTTCATGTTCTCGTATCATTTCAATGTTTGTGTTTAGTTTTAGTAATTTAAAGAAGTGAAATCCTCTGTTCTCAGGTCAGATTTAAACTTCCATTGACCTGTAGATGTTCAGAACACAGACTATCTCTGTTTTAGCTTCTGTTATAAAACTAAGACTTTTATAAATCTGTATTTCCATCGGGGTCAATGAACTGAGAGTATTATTAAGTTATTGTATTTTAATTCTCAGCCCATGTGACCAGAAACACTTCCGTAAACAGAAGAACCGGGAACATCCGCCATCTTTGCTAAGCGGCTAGCTAGCTTAGCCTGATTGGAGCTAACAGCGTCCCACGCGTCTCGGACCCATTTGGACTCGTGTGTGTGATTGTGTGTTTGTTGTGTTGTTGTTATTTGTCACTCACCTGCACAGAAACACGACTTTAACACAACTGTTGTGTTCTGTTTGTGTTTCTCAGCATCTTCTTCAGGCAGGTGCCACAGCTTCTTCTTCGCACCTTGCGTCAACTCACCTGGACGACAGCGCCCCCTGCGGACGAGTCGGTGTGGGAGGTCAGTGCACAGAAAAGATGTTAAAAAAAACTATTTTCTATTAAAAAAGATTCATGTTTTAACATTTTAACATATTTATGGACTGATATTTTACATGTAATCATACTTCTAGACTCATATTTGACCTTTTATCATGTTTTTAGTCTTTATATTTGACAATTTCTTGATATATATAGATTAATTACACATTAAATCATATCTAAGGCTCATATTTTACATGTGACTGTATTCGTAGACTCGTGTTTTACCTTTCATCATATTTGTAAACTCACATTTTACGCATCTGCAGAAATGAAAGCAAGAGGCCGACATGGGGCTGCTTGTCTGAGTCCATTGACTTTGTGTTTTTAATAGCTTGTTGATGTGAAGTGTGTGTGTGTGTCTGTGTGTGTGAGGACACTGTAATAAGACCTGGAGATGAATTGGTTATGTGTGAGCGAGCACGTGTATGACAACAGCGTCCTCCACGGCGTGTTCACCACCACGCTCCAGCAGCCGGACACTTGTGTGTGACCGGAGAGCGGCTGACAGGTCGGATCAGAGCTGATTGATCGGAGCACACGAGGCAGGGCCGCACATAGCAGCACGGAGGGGTGAAGGGCTCGGGGTTCCTGTGGTGTCACACACACACACACACACACACACACCACCCCCACTCTTTGTTAACACAGCCCTATTGCAAACCATATCTGACAATGGGTATTGATCAGCTGAGCGGGAAAGATCAATGCTTGTTGATTGAGCAGAAAATACGGAGCTCAGGCTGCTCGCCAGTTCAGGATTGTTTTTACGGGAACTTAAATCACGTCGGGATAAACTGAGAACACGGATTTTATCGTTTAATACATAACCAACAGTGTGGATTTCGCTTCAGAAGAATCAACAACATATTTCTGTGTAGAATTGGAACTGATGAGACTTAAAATCTTGGGCCACACATTTATATTCTCTTGATATAGACATGAACAATTTCACAATGCCAAAAAAAAAATCCCTATTAGAGATTAAATAAGGTGATTAATTGATGATCTCATCAAATATCTACTGATAATTAATCATAATTAAATGTGAAATCTGCAGCTTCTTGCTTTTCCAACAACTGTAATGTACTGTATGTGCATTTACTGCCACCTGCTGGTAGTTTTAAGCAAGTGCAGCTGAAAAATCTTGATGTGGAAATATTTATTTTAGTTTAAACTGGGACTAAACATGAATTACATGTGGAGCTTTCATATCATTATTAAATATGTCAGGTTTTATATTCATTGTCAAAGTGTTGTTACACGAGGCCGACACGTGAGTTCCGTGTAGAAAAGGTTCATACATGTTCCATCAGGCTGCTCCTCTACATGTCCCCGACGCTCTGAAGGGAACCATGATGCATTCTGGGAAATGTAGGCTTGTGTCCCTGATGGACGTGTTAGCCTGATGGAGACGTTTCTCTGGAGGAGCCTCCACCGTGTGAACGCCGTGACCTCCAGCTCCTCCTCGGCTCTAATCTCCACCCTCCGGCCCCGAGCTCCCACCTGCCGCTGATCCCACATCTGCTAATCTCCCCCACAGAT
>CM031693.1:1062467-1107467 GCA_006182925.3 Reinhardtius hippoglossoides
GGGCGAGTGGTCCGGAGGCTCACAGTGTTTACGAGCCCCTTCATGAAAGATGCATTCAAATGGATCAAAACAACACCCAGAATGCATTGCTGCGACTTGACGTACCCCTGCTTGTATATGAAGTATTTTGAAGTTAGGATGTTTTGTTCTGCACCAAACACCAAAGTAAATTCCTCATATGTTGAAAAGCTGATTTGCGATAACGACCAGATTCAGATTATTGTGTTTGTTTTTTGTTTTTGATTGTTTCTGATGATTTAGTCTTTTATTTTGTGTGTTTATAAACCGTTGTTGTTGCCGGGACTCACTCCATGGTGTCGGGCCAGCTGCACCACCGGCCGCGCTCCACTCCTCCCATGTCCAACTGGAACTTGGTGAAACAGAGATCATTGATATTCCGCTCGTAGAGACCTCGGTTACAGCCGGACGCCGACGGGACGACGAGAACTGGAGAGCAAACGAGAGGAAGGAAGGAAAAACACGTTAAAGTTAATAAATGTGACGATGGAAGAAGGAGTTTTACTACCTCTTGTGGGCAACACGATTTGACAACTGCAAGGTAACCGAAATATAGAAATATGTTATCCAGTCGGGGTGTGTGGGGTGTGTGTGTTTTGGGGTGATTCGTCTGTGTTGTCTGAACTGTCCCTGAGAAAAGATTTGAATTTGCCGTCCGAGTCCCTGATCCCGTTTGTTTACTTCAGACGTGCAGTCAGCCTGTGAACATGGGGGCAGGCGGTCGTCCCACAGGACAGGGTGAGACACCACGGGCTGCAGAGACAGAGCAGCTTCAGCTGGCGGGACGAGACGCAGGTCGGGGGGAAGCCCGGGCTGTGGGCCTGTTGTGTTCACTGGGCTCAAACCCACGGACATGAGGGGGTTTTAATGTAAGGGACGAGTTGGTGAAGTCTGGTAAACCTCAGAGAAGGAGGGACGGGTCACCTGTCCTCTGCTCGCTGGCTGGTGGAGAATCTGACGTTCAAGTTCCACCGTCCAGGAAAATAAAATAAAAACCAGGACTCGTGGCCTTCAGGTTTTTGTGTTCAGGAAACACTTCCACCGAACAGGAGACGTTAATTCTCTTGGGGATATTAATGGATTTTAAACTCTGATGATGTTTTCACAGTATCTCTCGTGTCCGTCATGTTTGGCCAGCTGCCGCTCAGAGAACCAAGTTCTCACCTTCTCCTCTTCTCCTCAGAGCCAAAGTAAAGCTCATCAAATGTAAGATTTCCCCCGTGTCCTCGTGTCGTCCTCTGATGAGACCGAGTCCAGGGAATCATTTAGTGACATGAATATGTTTCTGGTCACAAGCTCGTTTCAGAACCTGCTGAACATCCACTCTGAGTACTTTTACTCAAACACTGCAGTAAAGTACAGTTTTACACTTCTTGTGATATCTCTTCTAAGTTCAAATCATTTACAAAGTTACTTCATTAACATTTAAGATTTCACTTGCAAATCATAAAATAACATGAGTTTCTTTAGATTAAACCAGTGTTGGACTTCTGAGTCCAGTGTTAATTGTAAAATAATATGTTTACAGTTTGTTTGTTTATATTAGTTGAACAGTTTTAGTAGAAAAAGAAGAAAAACAACACAAACAATATTAGAAATGAAACAAACGCACACACTTCATATTTCTCACCAGCCAGCAGCAGCCGCAGCAGCCCCCCCGCTGTGAGGAGGGTCCCGCGCTCCGGAGCCATGCTGCTCAGACACCAGCTCCACCAGCTCCACCAGCTCCACCGCGCTGCTCACTCCCTGTGGATCCACCGCTCCATTCTCCCTCCGGTGTTCCAGCCCGAGCCGCAGATTCTGGGAAAGCTGTTCACACCACCACCTCTGCTGAAGTGTTCTGCTGGTCACCCCCCCCCCCGACCTTCCCCCTGTGTCCGCCCTGCGTCCTCTGCTCCCCGGCAGCTCTGCAGCCTGACACCCGATCCTCTTGTCCTGCTGCTGCTGCTGCTCACAGGGACACAACTAAGTCACACACAGAAATAGTGCAGTGAGAATGAAGCGTGTGGATCATAGACACACACGTTATATAGATATCAACATGTATGAGGAGTAAAGAGTCACAGTTTCCACCGTGTGTCTCCAGGAAACTGTATTCTTAAAGGTCCAGGCTCTGGAACAGGATCCAGATCCAGAACCTCCATGAGGTCCAGTCCCTCAGAGGCCGGAGACAGAACAGCTCGACTCATTACCAGGTTTTAATGAAACGCTTCCACGAGCCTCCATTCCCCAATCACTCCTTTAGTATCTGTTGTTTGTAATGGATTGTTCTGAACACACACACACACACCACACACACGACACACACCACACACACACACACACACACATGAATCTTCAGTGAATCTTCAGTGAACACGCAGTTCTCTCCTACAGCCACTAGGTGGCGCCTTGTATCAGTTGCCGGACACACTTCCTGTCACCCGCCTGCTTGATGCTGTGCACGTGATTCTCTTCTTCTTCTTCTTCTTTGCTTCCACTGTGAAAATTTCTCTTTTCTGAAAATTCAACTAATTATGTACCCAAACTCCCCCCCCCAACAATCTCCCTGCATGCACAGCCATGCCGAGCCCCCCCCCCCCCCCGCCCTCAGCAACAGGGACTGTTTAGCTTCCTAATTAGTGAGCAAATGCTAAGCACTTGCTCAGCCTCCCTGAGTGGACTTAATAAACAGGCTCCTCATTAAAACCAGGCTCCGCTCTGATTGCATGGACCCCCCCCCCATCACCCATTCTTCCTCCACTCAGCACCCCCCCCCCCCCCCCAGGAAGCTCTCTCTCCCTCTCCCTGGCTGAAATTAGGATTCTGTTCTGACCCGAGACGTCCCGCCGCCGCCGTGCACCAGAACCACACAGCAACACAAAGAGGCCGAATCCTGAAAGCACAGAAAGCAAAACAGGGCGATTAGAGGAAGAGGAGGAGGAAGAGGAGGAGGAGGGAGGAGAGCTGATCACTGAGACCTGTTGCTCCTCAGATTAAAGATGTCACACAGTCGGAGGCAGGAAGCAGCTGAGGAGTCCCAACAGAAGCTGTGACTCTGATTACTTCCTGAAACCTGTAAACACACGTTCATATGTCAAACTGCTGCAGCTTTTTCAATTAACACTTAAAGAACTCCGTCTCCCTCTGAAGCTCTGGTTCCGACGGCTTCATGTGTCTGAGTGAGACGCTGCATGGACCAGTACGACAGCAGAGGGAACGGATGAGACGACCAGTGTCCACTTCCTGCTCATGAGTCTGATCCGACCAGTTATCAAACATTTCTTGTTGTTGCGAACTCTTCTCCCTGAAGCCTCCTCCCCTCCTCCTCCCTGCTTAGCATTCAGCGTCGGGTCGGACCCTTCCCCACGACCGGCGCCTTATTTGATCTAATTACTTGCTCAGTTTGACTCCCCTCGCCGAGCGCTCGCTCTCAGTTCTGGCAGCGCGCTGAATATCAGTAAATATTTTAAGAGTGTCCGCTGCTGTAAGCGCCGAGCAGAAAGCAAACAGTGTTTGTAATGCTAAACACTTTGCAGAGAGGATCAGGAGGATCTCCGTCTGCGAGACTCGGCGGCGGAGTCGGGTCTCGACGGGCCGACATTTGCAACCCTTTACAGTTTTTCCGTTTACGCCGCTGATAAGTTCCTTCCCCTGCTTCATCGGCACTTCCAGGAACAGTTTGCTATTAGGATCCTCCCTCTGTGGTTCTGTGCATTCAGCCGGAACATCAGGGGGAAGCAGGCCGGCCGTGTTCCCTCGGGCCGCGACACCGACCCTGCAGCCGCACAGGGAACAAGTGCTGCCGGAGGCCACGTGCCACACACACTCCGAGTGGGGGACGAGGTATAAAACATGACAGTATTGGCAGGTCCCGGGTCAGCCAGGGCCCTGTCTGCCCCCCCCCCCCCAAGGTGCTGGGTCTCACGATGACCCTGCACACTTCTGTCCGATGTGTATCGAGCGCTTGTGACACATAAAAGTGTCACCGCGTGATGACAAGTAGCCGCTGTCAGCCCCCGTCGGAGCTTCAGAGGATTTAACGAGGAGAGGGGAGAGGAGGGATGGGGGGGGGGGGGGGGGGGGGAGGGATGGAGGGAGAGGGGGAGAGGAGGGATGGGGGGGGCATGGAGGAGAGGGGGAGGCCCAGGGCAGCGTGAGTCATGAGCCTGCAACAAGACACAGGCTCCTTCAAGAAGCCTGTCACTGGTCTAAAAACAAAGAGTGGCTTCACCCACAGGACGTTTGACACAAAACGACTTTCTGGAAACTTTACCAGGAACTTTTTAATTTCAGAAACGGACGGCTGTTGAGATGTAACTGATGAATGTTGTTAAAAGCTTCAGAGGCAGCACCTTGTTCTCTGAACGTCCTCACACCAGACTCCGTTCAGACTTCATCACGTAAACGGCGTCTGACGGTTCTTTCCTCCTCTTCCTCCTCTCTCCTCTTCCTCCTCTGTGAGGTTTCCAGGACTAATGTGATTTTGAACGATGAGACGCGCTCAGCGTGTTTCCCAACTCACACAGGGGATCCAGGTAGTTCTGGCTATTAGCCGGCGGTTAGCCTAAGTGTCTGAGCCGGCTTCCCTGCGGCAGGGCGAGAACTTCGGCACGGCGGGGGGGGAGGAGAAGGCGATTGGAATCGTGTGCCGCCTCCAAATCATGTCATCAGTCTTTTTGAGATGAGGGGAGTTTGTTAGCGAGCGCGGAACTCGGCACATTCAGGACAAATACAGTATCTACTAGATACAGAAATACAGAAACACGCATTCCTGATTTATTTAGACTTTTAACGAGGAAAACATTTGTTTCCAAACCAGGTTTCATTCACCTTCACTTCCTAAAGGTCCTGAAAACACAACACAAACACCTGAGAGACGTATTCTGCTTCATGGGAACAAAAGGAAACAATCACTTTTCAGTTTGGACCGCGTCCCATCTGCTAACCAGGAGGAGGTGGCGATTACCACCTATCCCGCAGCCGGCCAGCAGGGGGCGCTTGGCACGCCGCGTGGTGAGCTGTCATGTCGTCCATCTTTATACACAGAGTTAATAATAACTGTATAGTTTCTAATATAATACAAAGTTGATTCTCAGCACGGTGAATCCCTCGTTCTTGTTGGGGAGCAGCGGAGGACATGATGCATGACTGAGAGGAGCACACACACACACACGTACAGACACACACACACACAGACACACACACAGACACACTCAGTTCCCGCTCCACCTCCTCCCCGGTAAAAGAACCGATCCATCCACTAAGCCGTAAACCCGACGGCAGCACACAAGTGCCCTCGGTGCCCTGATTCCAATTTAGCGCAGCTCCTCCACACAAAGAGGCCGAGGCTCTGATACATGTTGGTCTCGCTGACTGTGGAGATCTAATATCCACTGTGAGTCATCACCTGCAGAGAGGGGGGGGGGGGGGGGAACAGCCGCCGCTTTCTTTCTATTTGGCTGCAGGTACATTGAAGTGCATTAAATTCCCATTATGTGCCTAATGGAAGGGCCGGGCGGAGATGAATCCGTCATGGTTTAGCCGCATCAACGCCGGCCGGAGCTGTGGCCCCGGTGCACGCAGCCACAATAGGGCCTCTGCTTTGCTCAAAGACTGCTATTGATCTGTGAGTGGCTGGGAATCAGATGGACGTGGAGGGAATCGTAAGGCTGCTGCTTCGCTCGCTGCCTCGGCTCAACTCGGGCCCTGCAGGGAGTCCAGGCCCCGGCCGGAGGAGACGCTGCTGCCACAGCGACGTGCTGCTGCCACCAACGTGCTGCCACAGCTGGAGGAGCCAGCGCTCTGCAACTTCCACATATTACATCACAACGAATGAGATCATCAAGTTACTCCCGGAGCCACCGGGACTCATTTACAGTTTTTAAAATCTATTCCCATTGCACATTTCAAATTTAAGACCATTCTTATGAAATCTGGGGAAGTCTCTGTGCTGGTTTGTACAAATGTTTTGTAAGATAAATGTTTTTTTCTTTCAAATAATCAATAAGAAGATGATGAATGATTCAAATACTGATTAAATTCCCATATAAAGGACACGTTAGACTTTCCCAGGGCAGAATAATCTGTTCTCATTCAGCTGTGGAGCCTCGGACGCTGAAGCATTATTAAAGAGCAGGTATTACCCCGGCTCATACTCCGCCTGCACCTATACAAATAAAACCCTCGGAGCGAGCGCTTCCTTCTGCACGACGCATTCCAATTATGCGTTTTCCAAGCAGGTTGTGAAACAGAGCCAGTCGTTAGTCACAGCTTCTCGCCGCGGCCCCGTTTCCCCCGGTTCACTTCTTTAAATTCATGTTTTAATTCATGTTCGTGGCTTTGAGCTGCGTTTTGTTTGGAGCTTGTGTCTGACCCGACCCCCTTTGTTGATAATGAGCAGGGGGGAGGTGTGGCCTTGTGTGTGTGTGTGTGTGTGTGTGTGTGTGTGTGTGTGTGTGTGTGTGTGTGTGTGTGTGTGTGGTGTGTGTGTGTGTGTGTGTGTGTGTGTGTGTGTGTGTGTGTGTGTGTCGCTTGCTGCTTTCTTCGAGTGCAGAAATAGGTCCCCGGGATGTTTGATGACTCAGTAAACAAACATCAAACTGTGGCACGGAGCAGAACGAGCCTCAGATTCCTCGTGTTCGTCTCACTGTCCTCTTGCTCAGGGAAAGTTTAAACTTACTCCCTCCTCCTGTACACAGACCGACCACATGATGGGGTCAGAGGTCACGAACCCTGCCTCCTCCATGTTAGCAGACGGGACACGGACCAGGACGTCCGACGCTGCAAGGACGCCAACGATGAAAAGTCAAATCTGAATTTGTGATAAAGTGGCCGCGTGTGAACATTTCAGTTTGCTGGATATAAATCACGGGAACGCAGCCTCGTCTCTCTCCGCGTCTTTGTCCCGATGCTGGCGATGTCCCTCCGCGCTCGTGATGCACACACCGATACGGGAGAGACTCGACCTCGAGGCGTCTTATCTCCGCTGTCGGGACGGAGCCATTGTCCGAGGATGTGCCGCGCTTCAGAGAGAGGCAGCGTGACTCGGTGTATATTACCCAAAACATTATGTTTTAAAATGATAAACAGGAAAGTCGACTTCAGTCCGGAGTCCTGGAATCTATCACTCAGAGCGTCTGATAGAGATTCAGACGGCGTTTGTGTTTTCTTTGCCCATATCCCCGCGCTGTGCCGACCTGTCACGATTCATAGATCACACGCTGACAGCAGTTAGCCTTCCCTCCCCTCTTCCTAATCACTTCCATTTTCCTGCTCACGTCGGTTTCCAGGAATCAAATCAGGCCTCGGAAAAACACAGGAAGTACAAAACCCGGGATATTAATTGTTTCCTGAAGGTGGAGGTGTGCGTCGGAGTCGTCGGCAGATTGATGTTATGCAAAGAAAGAAACGTCTCCGTGGAACGCACTCGCTCTGAATCCTGATTATTTGTGTTTTGTTTTTTTCCTCCACTCAGACATATTGATGCTGCCAGACAGGATAATAATCCATTTCTGTGTTCAGCAAAAACCGGCGTATTTGCCAGGAAGGACAAAACAAAACCTCGGGTTGTTGCCGAAGAGCAAACATGAATTTTTTAAGATTCCTCCGGAGGATGTGGAGTCCGCAACACCACACACACACACGCACACACAAACAGACACACACTAATCTGATTTTGGAGATTGGTGACCCAGGCGTCTCTGACCCTCTTGCTATCACCGTCCCTTCTTATTTAATTGAGGACACTTTAGGACATTGTCCCCCACTTTCAAAGACTCTTTCAAAAACGTCTTTCATGTGAGACTTGCAGACGCTTCACTGACTAAATAAAATAAAAACTCCCACAATGCTTTGCAGCTGAACAATGAAGTCCGGGCACAACAGAAGCCTCACGTCCACACCGTGAACCTACAGGTGAAGCTGCAGGCTGTGTACATGTAAAGTTATGGGATGTAAAGTTTACAGAATACAAACGTCACAGCGTCGCCCACACGCGAAGAGAACTCTAAATGAGATCAGCTCCTTCCACTCGTCTCCGTCGTGGCGTGGAAGGAGCTGATTACTTTCTCCTTCAGGGATTAAACTGGATCCGCTGACATCGACCGTCATCTTCTGTTGAATTAAAGTGTGATTTACTGTGACCCCCCCCCCCCCCCCCCCTGCCGTAGAGCCGCTCCACACCACCCGGCGTGTTTCCATGACGATCGATGGCTGTCTGTGATTTTGTCTGGTGGATCCAGTCCGTCTCCTTTGTGCAGCGGCGCCGTCACAAAGGGACGTTAATGGGACTTGTAATTGTACGTTTGGCAGTTATAACAAAACAACTGGTGAGTTCATCTGTGGAGAGAAACGCAATTAGATGCATTAAAGGCAGAAGAAAAGAGGTTAATTACGTTTTTTTTTTTAACAGGAAAAATAACATTTAGTTTCCAGAAAATTAAGCAAAATCCGATAAAAGTAAAGATGAAAGTTTGAAGGCTGAAAGTGTAAAACTTGAAATAAAAGTGTCTGTTTGTGGTATTTTCTGTAACCAAGCAACCAACTGCAGAGGAGACAATCCACTTCCTGTTTACACCACATGACCAGTGTAGGTGCAGGGTCAGGTGACGCCAGGTGTGTAAACCACTGGTCTAGAAAGTTTGAGTTTTAAAACTAGAACGCACCAGTCTAACATCTGGAACACGAGCGACGTATGAAGTAAGTGTTTGAATTCTTTCTGTCTTTAAGGTCGATGATGTCAGACACGTTGTTCTTTACTCGTCGACGTCCTCGCTGCTGATTGTAAAACTACTTTCTGAACTTTCCCCTTGTTGCTGGTTTCCAGCAGCTTGAGTTCACCCACTAACTTCTCTTGTGCTTGAGTCACTGCTGAGGTGCATCTGCCAGACGGAGGCACCGCTGGGTCTTTTTCTCCAGGATGGGCCTCCCTCTCCGTGATTGCACTCAGTGGCTGGTTAGCGGCCGGGCTGGAGGCCGGCGGTGGGTCGGTGATTATGGCGCCTCACGCTGGGTCTGCTGATAGCAGGAGAGGCCGGCGGCGAGGCCGAGCACCGCCCTGCTGCGGCCTCGGCGCCGGGCGCGGAGGACGGTGCTCGGAATAGCTCTGCCTGGTTATGTTTTATCTGCTCGTGTTGAGTGTTTTGAAGCGGGCGATGTGCTTCACAGGTTCTGTCCCTGATTACGCTCCAATCTGTGCCGTGTGGGGAGAGTTGTTTGGTTTGGCTCGCAGACACAGCCTCACGCGGCTGCGGCGTTCAGCATGCACCAATCAGAGGGAGGTGAAAGGAGACGGGCGTGATGTTTGGACAAAGGAGGACGAGTCAGAAAATGGGCAAATAAGAGCTGGAAGGCGGTTTCTCACGATTGGACGCAAACTGCACCCTGGAAACTCAAGTTTATTACAAGTCAGGCTCTGAGTGGAATCGAGTCGTCAGCAGGACGTTTATAAAACTAATAATTACACAGTGAAGCCCTGTGGACACGACCTCATCGGATAATCACCATCAATCCTGATGCTTCTCTGGAAAAGGTGAGAAACAAGCGAGTGAATCACTGACTCACTGTCCATGATTCACTCATGTTTGCTCTGAGCTCGTCCTCAGATTCTCATCAGCTAATGGGTTTGTGCTTCAGGATCAGGATCTCGCATGAGGAGAAGTCCTTCATGTGCCTCTGTGGTGAAGACCTCCGTCGGTTCAGGGCTTCATCCAAACACTCCCTGACCTTCTGCTCCCGTTTGAGCAACTCACACGTTTGGTGGAAATGACTCGTTTAAAGTATGAGAAAGATTCATTTGGTAATTGTTCCGGAAAATGTGTTAATTCTTGTTCTGGCGCTGCAGCATTTGTTTTGTAACCTAACTTTTTCCTTATACTTTGTTAAATGACCTTAACATAAATATTCAAGGTCATACCGTGGTTTCCAGATATTCCCCATCACGCCACCGGCTCCTTTTTACCATCAGCACTTCTCAAGCTGCAGAAAAAACAAACCTCACACTCCGATAAAACAATTTCTTTGCACTGTGCCCGATCTTTTTCTCGGCTTCTCCTCCTCCTGCAGCCTATAGAATGTAAATAGCAGAATTTCATCTGGACTGAGGGAATAAATCCACAACCCACGGCTGACAGAACACTGTTTTGAAATAAAACTCTTATCTAGTGCCGCGGTACAGGGGGAAAAGACAAAAACAAATAAAGTGAGTTAAATCAGTCAGTCAGAGTGGGAGGCGGCGGCGCTCCCCCCGCGGCGCTGACACCAGTATTAGGCAGACGGAGTGGAGGCTTGCCGCCTCGATGGGCCCGTATGACAGGGCTCTAACTCCTCCGACCCATTCCAGGCAGGACCCACTGTTAGGCAGCCTAATTGAATCCCAGCACAGAGAGCACCCGGCCCGATACATTAGAGTTTTGTCAGCGAGGCCCGGAGACGGTGGCCGAGCCGCTTGGCTGCTTCGTAATGGGGCCGTTACCTACAGCGGCCACATGCAGTCCAGATGTGTGAGCACACACACACAGACACACACCAACACAGACACACACACACAGACACACACACACACAGACACACACAAAGTATTTCCTTTTCTTCTGTCTCCATTTCCATTCGTTCCTCTGCATCCACTCTTTCCTCTTCTGTTTCACCTCATTGCTTTCAACTCTCTCTCTGCACATCCACACTGTTCTCTAACACACACACACACACACGTGCACACACACACACACACACACACACACAGATCAAGGCAATGTTTTGATTCTGCTGAAAGGGTAACGTCTTATTTTCTTCTCTGTTACACTTTTCACAGGCAGGTCCAATCATTGTCGCTGAGGCGCACACGCCCGCGGGTGATTTCACTTCAAAACCCGTGGAAGCGGCATTTTCCGCCGCGGCACCGAGGGGTCTGACGGGTGTTTCAGAGCACGCAGGCATGTATTTAAATTAGACATGGCTTTTAATTATTTTGTCGCAGTGTAATTTCCTTCGCTGAGGGGCAGCCGCTTCCTCGCTGAGGTTGCATTTCCCGCGAATTCCCCCGGCGTCTCCGTGACGGCGTGCGGCCTCAGAGTGCTCCGATGCTACGCTGCATATTTAAATTGAAAGTGAAATGTCAGCTTTAAAGGTCCCACCTGTGTTGCAGCGAGATGTACGACACGGTTACCTCTCACAATCGGAGAAACGCAACACTCCTGTCCAATTAAACCATAAACAGGAAAGCAGATGGCTGCGGGTGGAAACACGTGGATCCAACGAAATGTCACTGGGAGTGTTGGAGCATCAAAATGGAGGGCGGTCGGCCGCTGGTTGTTTCATGCACAGTGCTCCCGTCGAGGTGCAGCCTGGAGGTAATCCCCCCTCCTGTCCTCGGGGGCGACGGAGACGCATGTGTTCATTGCAGGAGTGTGAATAGAGAAGGAGGAAGCCCTGGGGTCCTCCGTAATCCTCCGCCATTGATTTCAGATGCTCCTCTACTTATCCCTCCTCCCCGGCTAAGGAAGAAGACATTATTAGCCACGCTCACGAGCAATGACTCCAAATTAAGACGGCTTTAAAATAAAACGGAAGCGGGTCGGGAAAAGTCGATGGTGCTTGATGACTTTCTTACGAGAAGGTCGATGGCTCGCCGCCGATCGGAAACAGGAGGAGGAGAAAAGAATCTTGACATAATATGAGGAGTGTTAAAGGTCTGAAGCGTGAACACCGTTAAGGCCGTTAAAGTTTCTGCCCGGTTAAATCACGCAGCGCCGCGCGGCCGCTCCATCCATTTTCTGAGCCATATACTTTTTGGCCAGGTTTAAGACGTTACCTCATCATCCTCTGCGGATCACAGGCCCGACCGAGCGCGGCGGCAGTAAACTGCAGACAGAGGCAGGGAGATGCCGGCTAATGGGGCATGTGCAAAGATGGAAGACAAAACTGACAAGAAGAAGAAAAAGATCCCTGGAGCTCAAGACGTCTTCTGAGGAACAAAGGACGACAAGGCTGATGTCACTGCTTTCATAAAGTCACTGTCTGAGGCTATCGGCCAATATTAGGTTCATCTTTATCGACTACAGGCTGGAAATGATTAAAGATTGCACAAGAAATGTCCAGAGACGATTATGACGATTAAATGATCCTAGATAATAAACGAGGATGAGAGAAACACTCATCCAGATCTTTAAAACAACATAATGTTGAATATCTTACATTTCAGTCAAATACAAAGTTCAGTTTGTGTTTCTGACTCCAACCCTGAGCACCAATAGATTTCTTCAGCCTCTCTCCCTGTTGTGCTGACGGAGGAGAATCTCTGCCTCTGCTCTCGATCCCTCAGTATCTAATGTGAAGTGTAATCTGGGGACGTGAATTGAAAAAGATCCATTCCAGCTCCTGATTGGATCCAATAGACTTGCGTGTGGGGGTCGGAGCTGCATGTTGATGAGAGCGGCGCCGGTTCACGACCGGCGGCTGCACTTTGCCGCAGTGACTTGGTTCATGAGCGGAAAGGTAATCATCCAAATAACGGATCCGCTCGGGCGAGGACGGATTATTAGAGACACTGTATGTTTTAAGATTGAACACATTAAAACCTTCATGGGTTTAACAAGTTTCACAAAGACACCAAGCAAAGACTTTTTAAAACGTCTCAACCGGAGCAGATCCAATTAAATCATGAGATAAACAGTGAAATGTCACGTCAGCCGATATGACAGGTGCGATTGACAGGTGCGATTGACAGTGCGATTGACAGGTGGGCCACGCTGCTGGTTGACAGAATGCAGCCGTGACTCGTCGTGAATCAGAAGAATGAGACACTAAAGTAAAGATTCAGCTCTTTGTGAAAACAGCCCTCCTCTGCTGCAGAGCCACACACGGCTGCAGAGGAGGCTCAGCTGGCAGCCTGCGTCCGCGGCCTCCGGCCCGAGGACGCGTGGAAGGTGAAGAGCCGCTCCGATCACGTTTAATTCACGGGTTTTTTTATTGGCGGCGCCGCTGAAGGAAGCCTTTGTTCCACACGGGGCTGAGAGCGGTCACGTGGGGGGGAGGAAGGCCGAGCACGAGGCCGACAGGGACAGTGAGGGAGGACGATTACAAGATCTCCTCGTTTCCCTGCCTCGGTTTGCTGCTGCTGAGGAAACAGACGAATCTGAGGAGGACTAAATAACAGAAACACCTCAAAACACGACAGACGCAAATGTTTCCCAGTTACAACTTGGTAACTTATTACTTCTACCCCCCCCCCCTCGTGTATCTAACAGCTGTAGTGGTAGCTACCTGGAAAATTAGGATTGTAAACACAGAGCACGCGTTGACTTGATAACATTTGATGCATTGTGTTTATTTTAAGGACGTTAAAATGATTCTGCTGGAACCGAGCACGGCGTTAAAACAGCAGGTGCCGGCTTCTATTTGTGTGCATATTGTATTAAAATCAATCTGGAGGGATTTAACAGGAACCGCTCGAGATGTAAAACCTCTCTCGCTCAGAGTTCGGTCTCAGAAACACGCTTCACACTTTTCCTCCTTCTGCGGGAAAATGAGAAATAAACTTTTTTAGTGATAAATAAAATCTTGGTTTTCAAACCGGATTGTGATTCCATTATGTTGTCCCCCCCCCCCCCCTGAACATTACACCTTCCTCTGGTTTTCCCACACTCTCTCTCTCTTATCTCGTCACCAGTCTGGTCACGACTCCCCCCCCCCCCCCCCCCTCCCCTCCCCCTCCTCCGCCTCAGGCTCACATTGTGTATTCATTACCATTAAAGAGTCCCCGGCTTGTCTCACCATTAGGCCACATTACTCCGCTCGGCGCTTCCCGACATCGGTCACGCTCCTGATCGGTAATCTGGTCGGAACTGATGCAGGATTTCCTTCCTGGGGGGGGGCGGCTCTTCTCAGTCTGACTGGACGCGTACAGACAATCTGCTGGATGCCTGCGGGACGTGAAGAGACCAATCAGAGCCCGGCTGACTCCCGGCTGAGAGCGATGAGTGTTGAGTTCTGCGATGAAGAGGAGGAGGAGAAACCAGAAGTCGACTCCCTGACGAAACGATCGTGTTCTCAGATGAAGTCCACACGTCTCCTTGTTGTCGTTGAAATAAAAGCGAAAAGATAAAAAGCTTTGATAGAACGAAAGGTCCCAAAGTCACAAATCCACCGCCACACGCCGCTCAGTCACCGAGTGGTGATCACAGCAGATCTTCACCTGACTCGAGAAGAACCATTTCAAAGAAACACGGCAAAGAAATAAAGTAGAAAAGGAACAAGGCTGCAAAGTAGTGATCGCTGTGGTGCCAACACACACGCTCGACCAATCAGGAGTCAGTCAGGAGTCAGTCTCAGCTGTCAATCAGCCCGTTTTCATATCAAATAATCATTTAAAACCAAACTTCAATGTAAAAGAGAAAAACATTTATTTACGTGTACTTCAAAACATCTCTCGTCAGACTGATGCTGCAGGAAGTTGATTCCACAGTTGCCAACACCTAAACCTCCCCCAGCCGTGTTGCATTGTGGGTAATGTAGGCACCAGCTTTCGACTGGGAGCGTGGAAACTGAAAACGATATTTAAAACCTATAATTACCGACCCCCAAAACATGCCTCCACGGCTCCATCAAGAAACCTCCTCTGGCAACGTCCTCATTCTCCAATCACAGCACTATCTCCTTCAGCCCTTCAGTGTGTGGGACTAGATGTTAGGAGGGCTCTTGGCTGACATCCCCCCCCACTATGGATCATTTATCTGGAGCACCTTGATGACAGCAGCGGCAGCAGTGGCAGCGGCAGCGCAGCAGCAGCAGCCGTTAAAACTGTCGAGCCAATTCACAGACAGGGAGCAAGTTATTGTGACAGCCAGCCGCCTAATTGTTCATTTGAGGTAATCACCCGACAAGTCAGAGCAATTTCGAGCACAATGCCGGAGACTAATGGAGGCGGACGTGCTCGCATGATGGGATGGGAGTCAGGGGGACGCCGCCTGCAGGCTGCCGCGGGGCCCCCCCAGGGGCATCTCCCCCCACGCTCAAGGATGATCTGCACCTCTGGGGCACGACTGGTGCGAGCTACAGGGGGAACAGCAGGAAGAACATAGGATGGTCATGATATCACGATACAACGGGGGGAGGAGAAAGGAGAAGGTCGGAGGTGGGAGACTTTCTCTCTTTTATCTGGGAGGAATATGCACAGTGGAGGAGCAGCGTCCAATCCAGGCTGAACACTCATGTTCACACCCCAATCAAGATGCTCCCGAGCCCCCGGCGTGAGAGCAACCTGCTTCTTAGCATTCAGGAGGACACTCCGCCCCGCTCCTCTGCCTCACTGTGTGTGGGGGTGTGTGTGTTTGGGTGGGGGGAGGGAGGGGGGGATGCATGTGATGGATGACCGTGCAGAGCCGTGGCGTTCTCGGTTTAATTGTGATGTCAGTGCATGTCTGTGGCAGCCCCGGTGGTGAGCGGTGACAGACAGGAGTGTGCAGATGTGCCTGCACTTCTAACTGTGTGCGTGTGTGTGTGTGTGTGTGTGTGTGTGTGTGTGTGTGTGTGTGTGTGTGTGTGTGTGTGCGTGTGTGTGTGTGTGTGTGCGTGTGTGTGTGTGTGCGTGTGTGTGTGTGTGTGTGTGTTCTCACATGTGTGCGTGCAGCGTATGGGAGGAGGAGCGCGTCCAGGAGCTCTGACATGATGTTACTGGGGACTCTCAGCCGGCGCCGGGCCTCCGGTCGACCCCCAGGAGACGGGTTGGAGGAGCCGGTTGGAGCCGCCGGCCGATCGGGAGCGGACGAGTCAGACGAGTGTCAGATTGGCTCAAACAGCTCGGAGGAGGCCGGGGGAATCGACCCCGTGTCGCTCAGTACCTGGAGAACACAGGATATTAATGTGGTATTTATTTGCTTTGGGTTGATCCTTGTTTAACTGAGTCAAAGCAGAAGGTGCCACTCAGGATGTGAGTGATGGACGAGCTCAAGCCTCCACACGTCTGTTCTTTCTAACATCACACTAACTTCCCCCCCCACTACACACATTCTCTCAGATTATTATGAGTCATCCATGAGAACTGGACACCACCTGCAGTTCCTCACATTGAGCAGAGGGTGGTGCTGTTGGACCTGATCTGCCAAATTACCCCCCTGCTCCTCAGACACGAGCTGCTGATGCATATTGCAGAGACATGTGGGAAAAATCATTATTTACTCCGGTAGAACACATTGTATAATTTAAGAAAAGTGTTTCTTTTGGCTCCGCGTGTTTGACGAACGCGGCCGAGGCGAACCCGATCGAACAGGTGCGGCTGGGATCGCAACTTTCAGGATGTTTACTGGTTTGTCTTCACAAACGCAGGCGAACCCACAAGGTCAGTTACGTGCAACAGATCCGACTTGAAACCAGAACACCTGCAACTCTCCTCCCTCCTTGATATGCAGCTCAGGTTTGGAGATCCAGGAGTCGTGTTGTTTGTGTGAGAGCGAGCGTCTGCGAGTCTCGGGAGTCTTCAGCGAACACAGTGTGGACTTCTTCAGGGGGAATAAGTAATAAGGAACAGAGCTGCAGCTCGTTTCTGGGGACCGAGTTGTTCCCGCACACAAACAGGCGGGCTGACTGGACCGGACAGAAATAGACCCGAGCGGCCGCCGTGCTCGCCGAAGCAGACGGCGCCAGATGTGGAGCGGCCGTATCTTTGATTCGTGCCAGAATGCAAATGAAGTCCTCACACCTTCATGCAAAGGAGGAGATATAAGCGAGGAGTCTTGTTGCCAAATAAGGTAAAAAAAAATAGATAAGTGTGAATTCAGCTGCACAGAAATGTGTTTTTCTAATAACCAGGACCCGGATCGGCAGCGTCTCTGTTGTTCAGGGTCTCTGAAAAGTTCACAGCGGAACACGAGGAGCACAATGGCCTTACTACCGATGACGCAGCTGCTCCTTAGCACAAGTGCCTGGTTCGCTCCCATTCATTCCTCTGAATAGGACGTTTCTGCAAAAGGCCAACGGGCTGTAATGTGATTTGTATAAAAAGGCCAAACACAAGAGGCTGCGATGCGGCCGGCGATGAGGTGAGAGCGCGTCGTCGGGGGAAAGGTTACTCTACTGTGAATTGTTGCCTTGATCCGTTTATCGCCAGCGCAATCCGGGCCTGTGACAGAGCGAGGCGTTTGGAAATCCCCTCCTGAAGGGCTGTGGCGTCCGTATGGATTTATTTTGAAGCGCGGCGACAAAGAGTGTTTACACACACTCGGGTTTAGCTCACGATGGTTTCATTTCCCGAATCAATGACTCGTTTTTCGGGGGGGATCTTCCCCGCAAGGCTAAGTGATAATCGCTCTCCGGCGGAGGTGAGAGGGTTTGGACTGGCATCAGCTACGAGGAGATGTGGAGTCCGACCAGCGAGTCCTTCTCTCATTACTGCCGCTCTGATCCCGGTAATGAATTCTGCCGCACAGTGTCCGGAGTGGCAGCGGAGCACCGGCCGCTGAGAGGACTCGTGGGACGAGAGGGTGTGAGAGGCCATCTGTTGATCCACGAGGAGAAGGTGCTGGACGACGAAGGTTGAGATCCAGTTGTTCTGAACGTCTCCGATCTGTTTGCTCTCTTCTTTATTACAGACCTGACATTAAATCTGATTGGGATTCGGTCTCGTCTCAGGCACATTCTTAATTTCACCCAATTACTGCAAATCTCCCAAAAAACCAGGGCGAGCAGCATTCAGGCTTCTGTAATAACACTTTACAGAAACACTGTGCCTGAAGACGTACACAAGGAAAGAGGTTTGATCCTTCATCGTTAAAGTCCGATGATACAATTATTATCTCTCCTCGCTGGGTTTGAACTAACGTTTGCACACAAGGAACAAACTTAGTCCTGGGAACACAAAGAGAATCAACTCCTGTTCGTCTCTTCTATCTTCATCTGACGCACAACACGCCACCGACACGTCACACAAACACAGACACACACTTCCACCATCCCCCCCCCCCCCCGGGCTCTTTACTGGGGGATTGAAGCCTGCTCTGTCCGATGCAGCGATCCAATTATGAAGCAGGGCTCTGTTGTAAAGACGCCATGACAGAATCAATGAAAACAATACATGAGAGTCTCATTTCGTACACGTGAGACTGGGAAAGGGCCAACGAGCCCAGTTTAAAGGGAAATGTCAGAATAACCAGAGAAGGTCCACGACGCCACGGCAACAACGACCCGGTGAATTATTGACATGAAGAACTGAGGGTTTGCAGAGAGAGAGTTCTCCAACAACAAGTCCGTGTGAAAGTGTTGCTTTAATACAGTTAGTATATAATAAAGATTCAAACGAGAAATCATTGATGGTATAAATCGTATAATCATCTCCACTTATTCCAGTAACTATGCACATCTCCGCTCCACCTCCCGGAGCAGGAAGCAGCCTCTGGACCTCTTGTAAGTGCTGCACGGGGCGGGTTCGCTGAACTTGGCGGCATTTCAGACGAGTGCGGAGGAGGATGAAGGCCGGCCTCTTCGCCCCCCCCCCCCTCCTCTCAGAGAGAGCACGAGGGGCCGCGCAGATCCTCCAGCCCACGTGTGGCAGGGAGACGCGGGCGGTGGGAAGCGAGGCCGAGGCGAGCCGCCCACACGGCGGGTGGAGATGGCAGAGGGGACACCAGACACGCCAAAGCGTTTGTTTCACAATCAGAGACTATATTCAGAGAGATGGGGTCGGGGGGGGGGGGGGGGGGGGGGGGTCTGCTCCTGCTTCTTGTTTCTTCGGTTGGTAATTATGTGTTTGTGTGATTTACATTCAGCATTAAACCTTTTGTATAATCAAGTCTTTTCTTTTAAAAGCTGCAAACTCTCGTTTTGAATCCGAGCCGGTCAACGTGGCCTCGGGACCGGTTCTGTTTCAGCTTCTAAAGCGATGCAATAAAAACTTTGATTAATCACAGATTGACCTCGACTCAACAACATCGATCCTGTCAAATCAAACCAGCTCTGAGATTCTGCAGGTTCGAGATCTTCAGCTGCTCAATGCTCCTCTGTGTTCACCGGCTGCTTTCTGAAGACCTGAGCTCTGCAGGACGTCCACAGCATCGAGTCCAGAGCCGGACTTTACCTTTCACACCTGAACATCGCAGATTCCAAGCTTTCTAGAGCGTGTTCAGAAACAACAGGAATGATGCTTGGCCGCGTTTGTCTCCAGGATATTTTAGCTTCATCTCTGGATCCCGGGCGGAGGTGGAGACGCTCTGTACGTCTGTATTTCCAGCCTGTGTTCCAGATGTGGACGTGCCTGACAGTGTGGATGAAGGGAGTCCTGGAGGAGGGAGCATCCCTCTCCAGCTAACTGAAGGTTAAAACCTGGTCTAAATAAGTTTAAAGTGGAAGTAAATAACACAAATAATTGTCCGACCATGAACCAGTTAGAATCTATCACCCCAAACTTCCTCCTCCTTCCAGCTTCCTATCTCCGAGGAGTGTTTACCGCTGGTAATTGGTCCATTAATCAAGTTAATGGAACATCCCTGAAAGGACTGACTGTACTCTCTCCCACTGAGCCGCCTCGCGGCGCCCTGGGACTCACCCCCGAGGGCGAGACTTCCCGGTTCACGGCTGGGGAGAGAAGGGAGAGAAGCCCACCCATCTGTCAGAGTCGCTTCCTCGGCCTCATACCCTGACATCCACATGTGTGTGGGAAGGTTACGAATCAGATGTAGCCACCGCCGGCACGGCCCTGCCGCACCGCTGTGGACTCCTGAAGAGATATCGCCCTCGACGGCAGGGCGGCGGTGAAGGTTGTGGCCTCGAGGGGCGTCACTGAGACAGAGTCACCGCCGGGTCCAGATTAAACTCAACAACATCAGCCGACAGCAAAGTCATTTGTCCATCATAGAGGCAAGATGGTGGCACGGCTACACGCAGCGACCCACGTTCCTCCAGAGATCGGGCTGAACCACCGGCGAGGGCGCTACAGGAAGGAGAAGAGGGGCAGGAGAGCGAGTCGAGGGAAGAGCGAACAAATCTGAAAGTTGTTATGGCAACTGAAGCGTGTGCGTGGGAATGAGACAGTCACAGATTTGCAGCCTCACAGCGATTGTGACAGATTACAGATTATTGATCGACACTTGTTTTGTTTTTAAAAAGTGGAATCAAACCTGGATTCATAGACGTCTGATCATAATCATCTTCAGGTGAAACAAGCGGAATCTGACACTTGTCTTCACCTGTTTCTGTGTGTGAGCATGCATGAGTGTTGTGTGTGTGTGTGTGTGTGTGTGTGTGGTGTGTGTGTGTGCTTGTGTCACCACCGTGTTCTCCCTCCGGCCATTCTCTGCTCCGCCTCTGGAGTATTCAATCTTCTGCCCCCCCAGCAGGCCGGAGCTCGTCCCCACCTGCCGCCCAGACGAGCCTCTCCGTGTAATTGCTTGTCAGAGACGTCCGCCCGCCTGTTTCTCTCCCGCCGCCACGCTCCTGACAAGAAACACATATTTACGCACAGAAATGAAATTACAGGCTGTTTGAGGAGCGGGAGGCGACGCCGGGCATCGAGCCGCCCGAGGCAAACCGCTCTCACCTCCGCTCCGTGTCGAGGAGGTGGAGGAGAGAAGAAGAGACGTGGCTCGGACTCTTCTTCTTCTTCTTCTTCTTCTTCCACTGCTCCACCTACAAGCAGCAAGCAGTCGTCATTAAAGAGTTATAATGAGACTTTAACCAGCGTCACTGATGCACAAACACATTAACGTGATGTGATTTGATTTGCTGTTATAATTATCCAGCTGAACTAATTACAGCCAGAGCTTTGGATGAAGCTGGGATCATGTGTTGTAACTTATTAGATTTAAATTGGAGAAAATCGGATGATAACGACGTGAGAATCCTTCAATAAGCAGCTTTGATTCCCTCCAACTTTATTATTGACAGTTATTATGTTTGTTTAATGAGTTCAGAAGCAAATTAAAATGATTATACAGCAGCGTGTTTATTCACAGCGTCGGCTGCAGGTGAGATAAAGAATATTTGCTGCGAATGAAAAGTGTCTCGCATGTCGTGCAGAATATTAAAAACGATGGGAGCCTCATGAATCTTCTGTTTGGACCTGATTAAACATCTGGACTGTCAGGTCAGGTGGAGACGCCACTCAAACCCGTCATCTGATCGTCTGCTCATATTCATAACGAGTGTTTATTCTATTTGCATATTTTGAAAACCCTGAGCGTGAACACGCCGGCTGGACGACGCGTGTGAAGAGGAACCAGCGTGGTTCTGTATGTCGGCCATGTTGGTGGCTGTTTACTCCCGAGCAGAATCGTGTTTGACATTTGTTCCAGACAGATCTGCTCGGGGCTGCTGGTATTTGGGGGACGAGGAGTCAACAGGGGCCAGTCGCGAGGCGGGGATGTGAGGAGGGTCGTGATGGGGAAGCCTATGATTGATATTCCCATTAGCCACCTGACAAGGTGAGGACGAGGCTCTGATAATGAATTGTGACACATTAATGAGCTTGTCTAGCGCAGACAATACCTGATCAGCCCTTTTACCATTTAACCTTTGATTCCAATGAGGGAAATCGCAGGGAAATAAGGGTTCGGTGTCACTTCAAAGACCGAACGTGACTTTAGGAACAGAGCAGTGGGAACATATGATGGACGTAGACTCCAGGTCCGAGGAGAGGAAGCAGCAAAGGGTCGGGAGGGAATCGAACCTGCGGGGACTCCAGCCTCCACCATGTGGACATGTATTTTAGATTTTCTCTTCCACACGGTTAAATCCTGAGGGAGTCGTGTGTCATGTGTGTGTGTGAAAAAGTAGCTGTGTGCATCTGGATGGATGTACAATGACGGGCAGGATGTTTGTGAGTGTGTGTTGCTGTCGGGCTGTCACACACACACAGACACACACAGACACACACACAGACACACACGGCTCCTCATTGAGACGCTGGCCGCACTAAGTCTAATCCCGTGGGGAGCTCATTAGAATCAGCGGCGAGGAGCGGGCCCCAGACAGGGTCAGGACAAACCACACCGCTGCATAGTGATGCTTCCACTCCGTCTTTATGTCGCACGTCACTTCATCCGGGCCGGCGGCAGATGAGAGAGTGGCTCGCTCGCCCGAGCACTCGACAACCATGTTGAACAGCCACACGCTCGCACGTGCACACGTAAACACGCGTGTAGACACACTGACAGAGCCGTGTGCTCACGTCCACCGAGGTTTCAAAGAGCCGCTCCAGCACAGAAGTATGTGCACACACTCAGAGAGAGAGAGTGTGTGTTCTACTCACATGCCAACAATTATTACAGATGTGATCACGCACACGCACACGCACACGCACACACACACACACACACACACACACACCACACACAAACAGACTTGTCACCTCCCTGTCAGCGTCCTGTGTGTGTGTGAGCGAGGTCAGATACGCCGCCACCCACAAGACTCTCATTAGAAGCTTATGAATCTCAAGTGTCCTGTACACGTGCATGACATGTGTGTGTGTGTGTGTGTGTGTGTCTGTGTGTGTGTGTGTGTGTGTGTGTGGCGTACATTGTTTTAATTCATGCATGTGTGTGTCAGTGTGTTTAAGAATGCAACAGATGTGCGAGTGGTAAAAGCTCAGAGGCGTAGAAACAAATTATTATTACTAGGAACGGTTGATAAGGAGAAATTAACATACATTTGCCTGCTCCCGTGTGTTGGCAGGTCACCTTCTCGTCTGAGTCATGGACGCCGCTACTCGCCGCTACTCGCCGCTACTCGCCGCTACACGCCGCTCACACTTTTTGAGTTCCCCCTGAAATGGATGGCTAAAGGTGAGAAAGGCCACAGATGCTGTTATTGCTCCACACAAGCCTGTGGACACATAAAGAGTTTATCATGTGGGTGAGCGGAGAGCTCGCTAATATCCTGAGGCGATCACAACACTGTCCAATGAAGTCTGATTGACTCCATACATCAAGTGTGTGTCTGTGTGTGTGTGTGGTGTGTGTGTGTGTCCCAGAGAGAGAGAGAGAGAGCTTGTCCTGTCTTTGCTTTCAGGCGACAAACACACAAACACACACACAGAGGCAGGATTTGGGTATAATTGGGAAAGTGGTTGTGGAGGATGCTGGGTTTTGAGTGTTGTGGGTGGGGGGGGGGAGCGCAGTCAGGAGCGCAGTCAGAGAGCAGGAAGGCAGCGTGGCGTTGACTGCGTCTCTACCCGACAGCGTGCGGCGGGGGGGTGGGCCCCATTATGAATGGAAGAAACAGCAGGATGGGAATCTTGATTGGAGGCAACCGGAACCTGTTTGCTGTTTCAAACGCCCCCCCCCCACACACTCCATCTCTCCCTCCCTCCCTCTCTCCCTCTCTCTGCTCCCTCCATCCCCGGGTAATTAGGGCGCTGGCTGGAAGAATGATCAGCTGTCATCCCCAATGGTGGCCTTCCACCGCCTGAATGTCAACACTGTCTGAGACCTCCTGTCTGAGCGAGCACACTCAATTAGAGACACTCAGTCACCGCAGGAGCTGGGAGGACACACACACACACACACGCACAGACACACACACAGACACACACACAGACACACACACGCACATGAGTGAGCAGCCTCTACTGTTGAAGACACGCACCCTGACACGCACGCCACTCGTCCGTCTCCCGTCATCACCGGAGTTCACGGTGAGTAAAACGCTGGGTTTCAGGACATAAAGCAACTTCTGCTGACGGAGCCTTTCTCAGGTCGGCAGGAGTCGGTGCCGCTGCCGCCCCCCCCCGCCGCCCCGGCTCCCGGCGCCCACATCAAAGCGTTGGGAGTCAAGGGGCGAGACACCAAAGAGGACTTCTTCTTTGTGTGTCTGCGTCAGGAAACATCTGAGGCACGTCTGGTTCGATGCTGCAGAAGAAACCGGCCTCAGTTGGACAAGCGGAGACAAAGTCCCCCTCAGAACTCGACCTCATGAAACAGGAACTGATGACAGAGGCTTAACGTCTTTAGAAATACAAACTCCACAACACCGTGCAATAGTTCTCAGGCTTTGTCTTAACCTCTTTTAAGATGTCGTCACGGAAGATGTACGTTTTGGCGAGTGCGACAAGCGAGGAAGTTAAATGTCCGTTGCCACATTTTGTGCCTTTAGAGGAAAGACTTGAACATTTTGGGATGAACCTTCTCAACTCCAACGTTTCCACAGAAGTCTCACGATGTTTCTGTGTCGGCTCTGAGGCTCGATCATTGTTTCTGAAGCAAATCATCCATCTTTCAGGCTTTTTCCTTGTATGAAATAAAAACAGTGGACATTTGGGGCCGAGGAGCAGAAGCCGCTCTCTGTCTGTATCTGTTTGATTTGTCTCCCTGTCTCGCTTCACTGTCTCCGACGAAGCGGCGAGCGGCTGCCGACCATCTGGACGTGTCCGGGCTTCACGTGCTGGAGATTTAGCTGAGGCTGCTTCCACAGCAGGGAGCGGCGGAGCGAGCCGGTAAAGACAACACCGCGGGAGAGGAAGCGACTGACGGACTCCGAGTGTCAGAATCAAACCTCCGACGATTTGAGTTCCAGAAGAAGTGTTTTTCTCTGGTTGTGAATCTTCGTAATTGACTGTGCACGTGTGACCAGAGTCAGGGGGGGGGGGGGGCAACACAAAGAGACGGAACAGACAACTTTCTGTTTCATAATTCGTGTTTAGTAGAACGGTTTTTTGTCTATTTACTCGTTCCAGTGCACATATTTGCAGATTTGTGTGCGTGTGTGTGTGACTCTCTGTGAAGAGTGTGTAGCCGTGTGCGACAGGGAAAGAGGAGATTGAGTTTAGAGAGATGGACGCACTTCGTGGGCCCTGTGGAAATTAGAGCTCTCCATCTCTGTCCTCGGGGCCACGCTGCGTGTGTGTAGTGAGTCTGTGTGTGTGTAGTGAGTCTGTGTGTGTGTGTGTATGTGTGTGTGTTTGTTGTGTACTGCAGGAATAAAGAGACTTAAAAACCCACACGGCGCGGAGCTCACGCTGTGTTTGTGCCCTCGTGTCATGTGATCCTCTGAGTAAACAGCTTGTTGCATGACTCAGCATATACAGTCAACTGCCTGTGTGCATATATATATATAACACTTAATCCTGCACACGCTGAATTGTATATGTATCCTCCGCTGCAGGATTCACGGCTCCTTGTTCCTCTCTCCTCTCGGAGGTGGTTCTGAGCAGCTCCGGCCTCGACTGTCCGCCTCAGGCTGTTGTGCCCGACCTTTACCTCCGGTCGACCTGCTCTCCTGCGCCCTCCGCTCCCTCGCTTGTTTCCTCACTCGCTGTCTCCTCAGCCCCGATTACTTTGTTGTATGGAAAGAGGAGCCTCACGGGAAGCTGCCTTCCTTGGCCTCCTCCTCCTCCTCTTCTCCATGGAATCCTCAGCCACAGGCTACACGGGGCTTCTCCATTGGCCGAGACGTGGAACGCCGACTCTGATGTGTGTTCATGTGGTGTCGACACCCAAACGTGCACTAACCTAAAGAAAGCTGTGATATTATAAACGTGGAGGAGGAGGCGTCACGTCAATAATTCTACATCCCTGTGGAAACCTTCAGCGACCGCGGCGGCTATTCATCACGGCTAAATCTTTTTTATTAGCTGCACTCTTACAGCAAACATAACTCACATAATTGCGTCTCGTCCTCATCACGAGCAGCGGTGAGACGAGATTTGGCCTCGTGGACGGTTTAAGTGTGATTCATGCCTCATATCTTTAAACCGCGTTACAGAGCAAACATCGTGGACACACCGCCGACTCCACGGCACGTTACCGGAGGCCGGGGGCCTTCTCCCTGTTATTAGAATGTAAATACACCGTGTGAAGTTTAAAGGAGCCGCGTGTCGGACGTGTAATGATGTTGAATTAGCAGTGACGTGATGAAGAGGAGCAGCAGGAAGCAGCAGATACAAACAGACTCAGGCGCTGTCGGCCTCGGTCGCAGCTTTAATCCCACAAACACAGACCAGACCTCAGTTGTGCATTATTATTATTATTTTGTAAATATGTTTTTTGGGGTATTTCACCTTCGTTGACGGCAGGAAACGGGGGGGAATGAGAAAAGCAAAGGCTCGGATTGGAAGCTGCCACGTCGTCCATCTTTATTCACACTTATTGATTTGAACCTGTAAACAACAACGTTAACAACGAACTTTTAAACTTCTTGCATTGATATTTATATTCTGCAATCGCATTTCTTTCAGGCGGCGACATTAACTCACTAATACGATGCTTTATTATTTCATCTATATTTCAGATGAGTGCAGTAATCCCTCCTTTCAAGTATGACCACGAAAATATAATTACAGTTTGGCTTCATGGTCTGAATTCGCTTTGATCGGCGTCCTGATTAAGAAACTAAATAATAATAAAAACATCATATAGAAGAATCGTTGAGCTCGTGGACAGGCGCCTTGTTTCTCTTTTGGAGCAGGGGTTTGTGGGTAAATCCCTCCGTCATCAAGGTGACACGCTGCTGGTCGCCGGCGAGCGGTGTCACAGGAGCACGTGTCGCTGCTCCAGGCCTGCGGGGGCGGAGCTGACCCCCGGCGCTGTCTCCTGGTGTAGCGTTGGCCGGCTTCGCTGAAACCGTGGGCCGTAAAGGAGACTTGTAACGCTTTGACAAATTATACAGCGATTGCCAAATTAGCGGTGACCTCCCCCCTTCGCTGTCTGCGGCGGGCGATAATGTGCGGAGTCCTGTCGAGAACTGAGCTTAATGTTCAAGATAATCTGTCCATTACGTGAGTTCAACACCGGGAGGAGAGCGAGCGAGGATCAATTAAGGGTTTTTCCTCCGCAGCAAATGGGAGGCATAATTCTTGTGACAGTGATTTAAGCAGGCGGACCTAATATAGATTTTAAATAAGTAGCTGCGTATGAAAATAACTGGTACTCGTGCAAATAGTGTGGTGCGCTCTCTGAGTCAGTGCGGTGGAACTGGATGTGCCTGCTAATTGAGTCTCGGAGCTCTAATGGAGGGAAGAGGAGAAACAGAAAGAGTTCTGTTCATAAACAGTGTTTACTTAAAGCGCTCCATCGCCTCATTAGTATTAATAGCAGTGACTTCAGAAAGCTCATATTCTGCCATTGGACAGTTTTGTATTATTAATGATGGAAATGAAAGCCGAGCGCGGCGCCGATGGAGGAGCGCTGCATAGCTAACGATGTTGCCTACGCCAGTTTACATAAGCAGCGCTTGGGTAAACAGCGGATGGCGCTCAGCACGGGGCGAGAGAGAAGAAAATGCTACATCCACACATCGGCCCGTCGGAGGGACCGGGGCAGAACCGACCTTTCGATGCAGCTGCTCCTCATCGGCGAGTCCTTTTCAAGCGGGAAAGCGACGGGCGCTGCAGAAATCTCGCCTCCGGTGCAACTTCTGTAACGTTGACCTCGTACGAGTCGGGTCGAGGCGCAACCCGAGAGCTTCCTCGTCTTAATTAATGACGCCATCTGTTAAATTGTGTTATTGGAGCGGTTAGCGCCGGCATTAGAGCCGAGGAACGGGGCTTTCGTTTCCCGCTCTGTATGCGGGCAGCGGGGCGGCGTGTTGAGCACGCAGGCGGGAGATGCTCGCCGCTCCAGGGCTTCCCTGCTGAGGTGTCTTTGAGCAACACGCAACATCATAGATCTTTCAATTTGTCTGTACACTCCTGAATAATTGTATTAAAGAGCATCCGCGACTTTTCTGTCACGATCCTGAAAGACAACAGACGCACAGAATCATCAGCAAACACACGGCAACTTATACCGAATCAATCTTTATTTATATTAAATTAAAAATATACTTTTGACAGATTCATGTAACAAACATGAGGAACGGTTTTTCTATGATATAAAGCTTTGGGTATGGTTTCAAAGAACTCAGGAGATACAGTAGATAAGGGGACGAGTGTGGGGAGCTAACGAGGAGGAGGAGGAGGAGGAGGAGGAGGAGGAGGAGGAGAGGAAGAGGAAGAGGAAGGAGGAAGAGAGAGGAGGAGGCGCCAGCGGGGACGCCCTCTCCTCCGACAGCATGCAATCAGAAACCAGGTGAGAAGGAGTGGAGTGGTAAAGGCTGTGCTCTGCCTCCCGGGAGAAGAGGCGGAGGAGGTCGGACTTGGCTCAGTAATATTTCCAGTAGAAAGAAGGTGAAACAGTAACTGGGTTAGTTGGCAGCACTGGTTTCAGGTGCGGTGAGATAACGAGGAGAAAAAGAAGATCTCGTCACCGACAAAAACAAAGTGGGAATGAGGAGGTGACGTGAACGAGGCCCCCCCCCCTCGCCGCCTTCCCCCCGGGCGCCACTCGGGGACGCCACGAAGCCGCCGAACGCAGATTCACATGAGGATGGGTAAACAAGCACTTTGAAAATCAAATCCCATTAGTCAAAAGGTACACTTACATAAATGTATGTACAGCTCTGTCCCTGTGTGTCTTCGTACAGGTTGTTAGAGCAGGAGAAAACAGCAGGACCATATAAACTCAAACGCATCGCCTCCTTATTTACAATATTCACCACGTCGACCATTTCAGTGTTTTATAAAAATACTATTCACATTTGTTGTTGAAGTGTCGTTAGATAAATTTCGGAGGAAATCCCAAAGATTCTGTACATGTACACTGATTGGATCTTTGAACACGGGCGATGTGGAGGGCGTCCATGATTTGTGCGATTAAGATGTGAACAGAAAAAGTACGGTAACAACACATCGGTGGAAAGAACACGTCGATTCAAGTCTTTTTCCTTTAAAGAAAAACATCCTTGATCATATGGAAAAGAAGAAACCCAACGCTGAAAGGACCATATCGGATATTATACACAAAAACAAAACCGGCTTGTGCTGTGATTCCAGTAAAAATACCCAGAACTTTAAATACGTGGTCATAAATGAGGAGATACAAAGGTGGAGGGCAGTAAAACACTGAGTACCATGCAGGGTGAGAATGAACTGTACAGTAAAACGTCTGCCGAGCCTCGACGGCCACATCGAGGATTCGCGGCCACGGCCCCCCCCCCCGAGAGGAAACCAGTCCAAAAACACAAGGATTGAAAAGTGATGGGTCTCAAGCACCAGTTGCTCTTGAGCTGCCACCGACAGACAGATGAGTCCGGGGCTGAGACGAATAGCAGCAGGTGACACCGACGGAGCCGAGGCAAAAACACGTTTCAAAACCAGAAATGAGATTACACAGTCGAGGGGGGGGGGGAAATGATTGCTTCGAGAGAAAAACAACTTTAACAACACCACCCGAGGCCTTCGGATGACAAAAACAATACTTGACGAACTCGATGGGATTCGATTAAAAGCGCAGGCGTCCTCCGGAGAGCACGCCAGCACGTCGGCCTCGTCACTGTTTTAATCTGCTCCTGATGCGGACGCAGCACCTCGCCCCCCGGTCCGCGGTGGAACTCGGGGCAGACGGGGGAGGAACCAGCCACGTGCTGCTTCTCTTCTCTTGAAACCCAGATTCTGCAGCGGGTTCCTTCCGTATAAACAAGCTCAAACACGCTATAAATATTTCACACCGATATTAAATGCCGTCTCCATTGCGCTGAATTAGAGCTGCAGAAGGGACTACAAAATACTGCTTCATCAAATAATCATGACACCATCAAAGCAGCGTTGTAAATACTGTTTGAACCCACAAGGACACGGTGGAAACCGGTCAGCACCACCTTGAACGCGTGTCCTCGGGCCGATCCCCCGGCCGCAGCACCTTCCTCCGACCCCTGCTGCAGCGTCAGACGTGCTAAACGTGCTAACGCCAGATAAACAAGTTGAATATTTCAGTAACGCAGGGAGGAAGTGTTTTCTTTCTACCAGCGACTGGAGAGGACAAGCAGACACACACACACACACACTCAGACGAACACACGTTCAAAATACACAAAGATGAATAATCCTACAAGAGGAAACAGCTCGGCCGCAGCAAGACGACAAAGAGGCGTCGGAGCAGCGACCAGGTTCTGCAGATAATGGCTGGAAAGTGTAAACCTCGCTCAGGGTTCCAGAGTTCTGAGGCCGTTCACCTGGCCGTGGAGCGGGAGGTGTATGGCTTGGCGGAGGAAACAATGGCTGTGACACCAGCTCCTTTAGCAGCATTGACTGGCAGCTCGCCCACAGAGCGTCGCTAGTGAGGGGCAGAGCGTCTGTCTGGAGAGGAGAGGGCCAATCAGAGGCTGAGCACAGAGGAACTCGTGATGAAGAGACGTTGGGTCGAGACTGAAACGTGGTCCAACACGTGACTAAACTCAACTCTGCACTCGGAGAAGTAACTTTAAGATCTTCTCTCGGCGATTCGGCAACAAGCCTGATAATAAAACAGGTAAAGTTTGAGTTCAGAAGAAGTTTAAATCTCTTAAGAGTAAAACCTCATACTTTGTATTTTTCTCTCTATTCGACCCAAACACTATAAATAAAGATGGCCGTCTCTTCTTCCTCCTGTTCTACAAACATGGAGCTGAATTATCTGGGATACGAATGCCGCCATCATTTGCTCCAGTGACAACACGGACGTGGTCTCGACCTCTGTTGGTGATTATAATAATAATAATGGTTTAATATTGTGCAGGTCTGGACACACCACACACACACCACACACACACACACAACACAACATGCACATTCACACAGACACACACACATTAGTAGTGTGTTTTCTCTGTGCTGGTGCCGTCTCCCCCTCCCTCTGTCTCTGTCGTCACTCGGATACAGCAGCTTCCCTCACCCCCCAGTGTATAAAAATCCCCCCCCCCTGCGACCAGTGTACATAGAAAAATGTTTACAGTGTATTTTCCCCTCCCGCCCTTTGGCTCTGAAAAGCTGTTCGTGGTCAGTTTCCCGAGCGGAGATGGCGTTCGTCCTGCGTGTGTCACTAGGAGACATCACTGCCGTGTCGGCCGTCACAGAATCACAGTTACAGTAGAAACACCAGGTGAGTTTTGATGCTAAATTCAAGAACCGACAGTGTTATCTGCAAAAAAAGTCATTGATGCTTCCTGGAGTTCATTCACTGAACCAGAACCAGACGTGTGACAGAGGAACAGAACAAGGTTCGGGCTCAGATCTTTACACCGCTGAACGGGAAATTAGAAAAGGTCTGTTTCCTCTGATGAGTGTGACACCACAGTGTGACACCACAGTGGCTGGCAGTGAGTTCAGGTCCGTGGTTGAATCCAGGACAACACGGTGCTTAGCGTCCGCCGCCGTGCGACAGTCACGTGCCTGTGATTCACCCTCACGTCCTCGCTGACTCGGAGTCTCTATCTACAGAACGGAAATGGACTGGATCTGGTGAAGCCGTGTGGGTTGGGTCTGCTCGGTTCCACCTCCTCCTGATGTTGCTACAGTCGACGGCAGATGGCACTGTTTGAAACGGGTCGGGCGGCGGCTCTGGTTGCGGCGCGCTCCGCTCTGAGTGGGACGGTGGAGCCGGAGAGGATGTCGGGGTCGTTGGAGGCTGGAGGCAGATTGGGAACACAGGTTCGTCACGGGGAACGATCTAGACCACAGTGTTCCGCTGTCGGTACGGAGGAGGGGGCAGGACGGTGCCAGCTTTCAGGGAGAACTCCGTCATGTACTCGGGGTTCTCAGCCACCACCGGCCGTATGTGTCCGTTCTGCTTGTAGAAGAGTTTGGCGTTGGTGGAACCCCCCTGGGCGCCGTCAGGGCCCGCCTGGCTCGAGGGTTTGGGAGGCAAGCTGTGCTGCCAGTATTCTGGATTGTCAAAGGTCACCTTGAGCTTCTTCCCGCTGGTTTTACCTGCTGACATGTGTCCTCCGTGCTTCATCATGCTGGCAGGGTGCGTGGCTCCGTGGCCCTGGTACGCCGGCAGGCTGCTGTGCCCGAGCGTGGCCGCGGCGGACAGGGCGATCGACTGGCACAACTGGGACTGGGCAGACGCTCCCGTTTGGCTCGGCGCGGCGGAGACGCCACCAGGTGTCCTGCAGGTTTGACGGTGTGGTGGCCGTGGAGGATGTGGGCCGGCGGGCCGTGGAGGCAGGACAAGCCAGATGGAGAGGGCTGAGCCGAGGGGAGGGGGTAGTGCGGCAGGCTGGTCTGGATGGTGAGGGGGAGGTGGGAGCCGGAGGTGGTGGCTGAGATGGACGGAGGCTGGTTGGGAAGAGGGAGCCCGTTCCTCCTCAGAGCTTCCAGGCCCAGCTCGCCCGGGCTGTGGAAGGTGTTCAGGTAGAGGGGTTCGTTAATGTACTCGTCCTCTCCTTTAGGCTGACTGTTGGGCGTGCTGTGGTAGCCCGGGTTGTCCAGGGCGTGGATCTCGCCGTTTTTACGCCGCGAGACGAACGGGTTCTCCTCGATCGGGTTCAGGTATTCTGCAGCACGGGTCAGGAAAGGGAGGGAGGGTAGGAAAGTGGAGAGGAAGAGAGAAAAAGGAGTTCGTGAGAGAAGAAGACACAGAAATTAAAACTACAGAAATGGAAATTGAAGAAAGAGAGATCACAGCTAATGAGGAGAGGAGATGGAAATGGAGATGATAATGGAGATAATGGCGATAATGGCAGCCACTCAGGACCAGACAGGCAAGTTGCCAGCAGTTCTTTGGCACGAGAAGCTCCATCTGCCGGCAAATGACCCCTCAATGCTTCCAAGTGCTGTAATAGTGGGGTGCAGACCTATTGATTCTGCCCACTCTCCCGCTCCTTGACATTGCATCAGATGCTTTTTGCTGCGGGCTTTGTTATGTTCCGAGCCGCTCGCAATCAAAGACGCCGGAGCAGGAGCGGAGCTGATGGACTGAATTATGATAAAAGGCTAAACATGACTGCTGCCGGCTGCGGCTCGGCAGGAATTTTAATCAATGGTATGAGATGCACTGAACGGGCGAAAGTGACGAGAGGAAACGCTCGACACGAGACGGTGTTTCCTCCGAGCGGAGAGATGACAGAGCGGAGAGAAGGTGGCGAGGCTGGAGATCTGCGCTCAGACAGGATGAACTGGTTTTTACATTTAAATTGTGTTTCTGTCTAGAGCAGCCCAGAAGATTGTAGAGCAGAGATTTGACTTCCTACTTGTATATTTGTGAGAAGTTAATAGAAAGGGATGAGGTTATTTTAGTTTAAGAGTTTTGCTCAGTAAAAACTCAAGACCAAGGCCTGTATTATGTGATTCCAGCTGCTACAAGTACCTGAGGAGCTCTTGTCCTTCATCGGCGTCATGTATCCGTCCTCGTCCGTGTCCCCTCTGGACGTCCTCTCCCCGAGGAAGATGGTGGGGTCAGCACTGTACCTCTGGCCGCCGCTGTCCTCGCCCCCGGTCTGGCTCAGGCTCTTTTTATGCAGGCTCCCGTTGCAGCGCTGGTCCTCCAGGGCCGAAGCCGAGCCGCCCGCCGCCTCCTGGTTCACACCGGCTTGGGCGCCCACCGCGGGGCCCTCTGCGGGGATCGGACCGCCGTCTCGATAGCCAAACTGGTTCTGAGGTAGAAGACAGAGAAGATGATAGTTTAAAAACAAGCCAAACTCAAGATGACTGCAGTTCAGCAAACACACGGCGCGGTGCCAAGATACAGAAAGGTTAGCGTTGGTTTATGCCACCTGCGGCAAAAGACGTGAGACTGAAGCGGTGCAGCTGCACGATGAAGCTAATACTCAAAGTTGTGCTGGTGTAGTCATCGGCCTTCAGGGAGAGTGAGGGGCATCGAGGCAGAGCTTCGATTCAAACACCTGAACCTCAGAAAGAACAAAAACCCCCACAAGAAAATACAAAACATGACATGTGCAGCAAAGGGCTTCTCGTGGCGCTGCCTTCGTTCGCCGTGGGCTGTTTAACCCGGGCCTCCTCCTCTGCACTCTCACCAGCTGAACGCACCGGAGCAGCAATTACAGGAAGCGGAGCAACAAAACAGAGAAGGAAGAGTCCCGGGGTCATATCGGTCCACCTCCTCCCACTGTCTTCCCTCCATCGCAATCAGCTCCGAACTTCTCTGTTCATCCCTTCTTCAAAGCCGGTTCATTATCCGCTGCTCTTTTCAAGTTGTGAGCGTGAGAGAGAGAATCAGCCCAGATTAGATAATCGTCTGGATCTGACTGCGTCTGCGGCGCTGCAGCCTGAATAACTAACTTCCCCCGGCGCAGGCAGCCAGCCGGCGGATCGGAGCGAGTTCTCGGCCTGGACGTGTGGGGGCTTTAGACGGCGTATTTAAAAGAGTTTCAGTTTGTGACGGGGGTGTTGACCTTGAGCGCAGAGGAGCCTGGATGGATTAGCGTGTGTGTTTCTGACGAACGTGTGCGTTCATCTGGGACAAAGAGCCGTCGGCAAACGGGCGGGTCGTGTGGGTAAAGGTGCAGAAGCTGCCGGGCCGCGGGCCGGCGGCACGTGATGCTCGCTGCAGAGCAAACAACCCAGCCCGCTCTCATTGTCTATTAGTAAACGGCGCCGGCATTTTAAAAGAGCGCCTGTTATTTGCTTATGCTGCTCTGAGTAATGAAACCTGGGGCCTGGGGAGCCCCGGCATAAAGAGTCCAGATCTGAGCCACACGCTCTGTGAAGGAAATGATGGAGGTGGGCCATTAGCGCCGGGAAATCATCAGTGCATTGGAAGGACTGAGCCACCTTGAGCACGTAGAGGACGCAGACTCTCTGACCAAAGGGAAACAACATAAGGTCTACTTCATGTAGGGAGGAAGTTTTATGGTTAGAAATTCCACATTAAGCCATTTTCATTGACTATGCTTTAAAACGAAGGCTGTGAATGTTTAAGAATCCGTTTTCCACATGTGTGTGTGTTTGCTTACTCTGTTGGAGTCGACCCGAGGCTGGGGGTTGTACCCCTGAGGAGCCATGTTGAAGCCTCGAGGCACCAGGTACTCCTCAGCGTCCATCAGGTCGTTCAGATCCTCCTCGTCCAGGAGGCTCTGGAAGAACTTGCTGTCGTTGGGGCTGGGCAGCTTCATCCGGTCATCTCCCTGAGCAGAAAAACACATATTTGAATGTCCAGAAAAGCCTTATTACAAAGAGCTCCAGCAGTGAACCCCTTCAGGAGAACCCACCTGGATGACCAGGTACCGCTGGGGGTCACGGGCCATCCTGCAGAACTCCGCAGCCAGCTCTTTGAACTTGGGCCTGCTGTCTGCATCAATCATCCAGCCTGAGGAAGAAGCACAGAACAAAGGAGTGAGGAACAGTCTCCAAACCAAAGCTGTGGAAGTTTCTCTCAATATCCTGTGGTCCAGTTTCTGGTCCTTCTCTGGGGAAGACGAGTTCTGACCTTCTACTGCACTTTCAGTTTGTCATAATTCATTTTCTCTCAGCTCGGTCATTGTTGTCTGTCTCTGAGCTCAAAGAAAAACATAATGTTCAACAAATAACTGGGATATTATAGGTGTGTGTGGTGTGTGTGTGTGTGTGTGTGTGTGTGTGTGTGTGTGTGTGTGTGTGTGTGTGTGTGTACTCAATCTCTAAAAGAGGAGGAGACTGCAGAGGTTGGTTAAAGTAATATATAGATATTTGAAGATTTGTAGTGAAGAACACACGGTGAGCTGCAGGAATTGGAATCTGCATAAACAAACAATAAAGTGAAGTCACTTTTATGGGGTTTGATGCATTCTAAGAGTTGCATGCCTTGCTCAAGAGCAACTCAAGAGGCCCAGCTCCCTCTCTCCCTGAGATCTCGGGTGTTTAGAACCTCTAAAAGTGGCGTGACCCCCGTTGACCTGAGTGCAGCAATGCACTATGGGTAAAAAACGAGATAGAAATATGAACTGTAGCATATGCCATCTCGATCAGGGACACAGGAGAAGCCTGAAGCGTTTCTGCAGCACGGTAAGTTAAGGGAATCCTTTTGACCTCAGCGTTTTTTAATATTATTGTCATAACACTGATAAAATGTATTTCCTCCTCCAGGACCGAGCGAATCAGCTGCCGCTTCGTTATTATGCTGAATGGCTTCAGGGCTTCAGCGGATTGCGTCGGAGCTGTCAGAAGCCAGTGGCAATCATTTTTCATTTGGATAAAAAACAATTAGATATTATGACATTTGGGTTGGATTAACATTTTAGTCGTGGGAATATGTTTTGATGTGCAGTTCCGAGCTGGATCACATCGTTCCCTCTCAACACGTTTGGCATTTCAAGCGCTCGGCTGTCGCCCTCGTCCGAATCACAACGAGTGCAAGTTTAAATTCACAGAGTTACAAGCTGCCGATAATAGAAGCAGGTTCACGGCGCACATACAATATTTGTGCGGGGGAAGAGAAGTCAATAAAGGGAAAAGCGATGATGTGAGGACGTTTTTCAAGAGGTTTGCAGCCGTCAGCAGGAGAGAGAGAGAGACGCTGGTTCAGTGGAGGTGGAGGAGGACCAGCCTGGTGCCGGCCGAGGGGCACGTGCACCTGGAGCCATTCCTGGGAAAGGTGTGAGGGTGGATCCTCTGCAGCCTCGTGCACCAACACCAGGGCTGTGGATCCAGCCGGGGGGGGGGACGGCTGCAGGGAGGGAGGTGTGTGGGTCCAGATGGAAGACGACACGAACAAGGAAGCAGAAGCTCAGCGTGACGACAGGATTCTCTGTTTTCTGTCCCGTTTTGATTTCGTGTTTCAGCGTTGAACCAAATCTCCAGAGCTCAAATAACACATTTAACAGATGAATATTAAAAACATGAAGCGTTGAACTGTGACAGCTGCAATCTGGGTTTAACTCGATCAAGAGATAATTAATACAGGACCAGTGGACACGAGTGGTTTAAAGACTTTTAGCTAAATGTCAAATCAGGGCAAGAAAGTGAATCTAGAGATAATAATTGAATCCTTAATAAAAATAAACAGACTCCTGATGTGTGTGTGCAGCTCGGACAAACACAACGATTTAACCTGGTCGCCCCACGCTCGTCTTTGTGTGTCTGAGGTGTGTGTGTGTATCGGCTCACATTTGACCATGACCATGTAGACGTCGATGGTGCAGATGGGCGGCTGCGGCAGGCGCTCCCCTTTCTCCAGGATGTCGGGGATTCTCTCGTGGGGATGCCGTCGTACGGTTTGCCGCCAAATGTCATCAGCTCCCAGATGGTCACGCCTTGGGGGGGGGGGGGGGGTGAAGACAGACAGTGAGAGATGATGAAGACGAGGAGATGAGGAGGCACATAAAGGAAGCAGCCTGTCGATGACGGAACACACTCACCATAACTCCACACGTCGCTCTGATGGGTGAACTTCCTGTAGTGAATACACTCCAGAGCCATCCACTTAATGGGCATCTGCGGGGACACAGACACGAGAGGCTGTTTGCGACGCGTCAACAAGCAAAAGACATTCATCACATTTATTTCAACCTCGATTCCACACTGAACATCTCCCGCTCCACCGCCGGCTCCTCGTTCAATCTGGTGTTTGTGAGACATCGGGAAATCGACGACTCTTTCAACCATAGTTCTGCTCTGCTCGATATTACTCAAGTAGTGTGATTGATTGGCTTCCGTCCACCCCGGGGATCATCGATGGCGTGCACGCCTGTTTAAGATGCTAAACGGGATTGTGTCGGCCATTTGTCTCACATTACCTCCACGGCCTATAGGTTTAGAGGAGGAGGCCGAGTGTGAAGCAGCAATAACCACGAGCTCGTCTCTCTTTCCTCACAAGGACGAGGACGAGGACCCGAACATCCATATGATTTCCATATTGACTGTAGGAGGGCGTCCTCAGCTGCAGAGCCCAGTGAGCAAGGCAATTATCTGGCCTCTTTAAAATACAGCTGCATGACATACACATGTGCTCCTCGGGGAAATGAACAGGAAGAGGGGAAATAAAAGCGTTCAGGTTGGAAACGTGACACCGGGCCTCCACTCTCGTCTCGTTGATTTACCTCCCGAGCGCGGCTGTCTTCACAGATGTGCTGACAGCAGCTCTCATTCACCGAGTCATCAGTGACCACCAACGAGGAGTCAATCACTCCGACGGCTGCGGCTCGGAAAACACTTTCCTCTTCCCCCCCTCTCTCTCGTGGCCAGAGATAACAACTCCAACTCCAGACGCAGCGGCTACCTCCAGGCCTCCGGCGGAATAGATGCAGCAATGAACGAGCCAATTTAATAAAGCCCGTTGATCAGAACAATTTGCATAGTAAGTCTCAAGTGAGGGGAAGAGAAGGGGCCTCTGATTAATGTAGCCCGGGTCCCCGAACAAAACAAACCGAGCGCAAGCGCGGCCGCATCATTGTTCAGATGAAGTGTTTCTAAATTGTGTTTTACCGGAGCTGAGTCACAGGAGTTTCGCAGATTTGGAAATGTTAAAGACGCTGCTCTGTGACACACAAAGCACATTTATTTCTGCTCTTCTTTTATCACAAGCTGGAAACTGTTTGTTCATCTGCAATATTCAAACTGAGGCCAAGATGCTGGATGTGATAAAGAAGCATTTTCACGTCATTTAAAGTTCTGGATTCACGTTAAAATGCCTGATATGAAAAAGGGAAAACGCTAAATCGCGTCTCTTTGCATCAGATCCAACTTCTCACGAGGTGGAGCTGCAAATTGTTTTAGCCACTGATATTTCATTTCATCACTTTTCTGTTTTCTGCAAAAAAGCATGCACACGCCTCCACTTACACCAACCTTGCCCCCGTCTGCGTTGTACTCCTTCTCGTCGGCGTCCAGCAGCCGCGCCAGGCCGAAGTCGGTGATCTTGATGTGATTGGGCGACTTCACCAGCACGTTGCGGGCGGCCAGGTCCCGGTGGACCAGCCTCCGCTCCTCCAGGTACATCATCCCCTGAGAGAGAGGGAGACAGACAAAGGCCGGAGGAGACGGTGAATCCTCTCCAGGAGACATTTATCATTTTAGATTTGACAACGGGAGCAGCCTGAGATCGTCGAAGCGGTAAATGCCAGCGCTAACATTAAAAATGATTGTCATAACTGTCATCATCATTAACCACACACCCACAAGGACACTGGGATTCAATCCTCCACTGATCCCGAGCACGAGAGGCAGAGAATCGCAGGAAGATTTTATAGCGTTCTAGGAATGTCAGAAAGTCAGAGTCTGACTTTTGATGAGCGAGCGCAGCAGAACTGAATCTAAATTTCTAAAAACAAACCTCAGAGGTTTCTGAGACGCAGTTATCGGACTTCACATCAACACGAGGAAAACGTTTGAGAACAGAAATCCTTCAATCCTGTGTGACCTTTCCTCCAGTGTCTCTCTTCTCTTAAAGTGCCCTGCACCACTATCGCCCTCTTGTTGCAGCTCAAGTGTAATCTTGTTCACTCACAGTCTGAGATTGCGTCTCTGTCCGCCTCCATGTCCTTGATAATTGGGGCCATTTTCAAGATGGCTGGGCAGCGAGAAGAATGGACGTCCTTCCAGTTTGTTAACGTTGATTATGAACAGCCGCTGAGCAAAGCAAGTGAGGGGAAAAAACAACAAAGCCTTGAGCGCGGAGAATGGCAACTTTGCTCTGCAGCCTTAATTTGTTGCTCAATGGCCGGGCGCAGCAAGGACTCTTGACAGTCGCACAAAAACCCTTTTGCAGCCATGCGAGCGTGCACACAAACCAATGCTACAAGTAGAGAAACACACACTCGCTCCCAGGCACATGTCGGGCCTTTCTTCAGAAACAAACGTCTCGTCCTCCGCAGACGCACGCGCTCCTCTCCGGCTGCACAGAGCAGGCGGGCGCGCTGACAAGGCCGCGGCAGTTGAAGTGTATTAGACTGGATGTTAAACAAGTGGATGCCACTTTGCAGGCAAATCAATAAAAACACCTGGGCGAGGAGGGACACGCTCATTGTACTCAGCAGACAATGAGAAATGTCTACCAAGGCTCTGCTGGCGCGAGAGAATCATCGGCCATTTGAAATACTTATGGAGAAAATACTGTATGTATGTGTGCGTGTGTGTGTGGTTGTGTGTGTGTGTGTGTGTGTGTGTGCGTGCGTGTGTGTGGTTGTGTGTGTGTGTGAGCACAAATATCGAGCCACACTGTGTTGAAATGCTCATCGTGGCGAGCCGCCGCCTCCCCCCAGACGAATGTGAGTACAAATCGATAGCGTCGACGTCTGGCTTGCCGCTGGCTGAGCCCTCATCCATCATCCTCCGGCCTCGCGGAGACAGACGTGCAGACACACACACCAAGAAACACACACACACACACACACGCACACACACACGCACACTGACAGAGACCACCCGGAGACCACCTCTATGGAAAAGAAAGATATATTTCACTGAACACTCTGTGACTGTGTCAGTCTGTCTCTGCGTCTCTTCTCTCTGCTACTTCCTCTCCCACATGAAACAAGGTGCAGGGACCAGGCCTACCCCCCCCCCCCGTCTCCTCTGACTGAATGTGTATTTAAAATAGATTTCTTCTGGGGGGGTTCGGCCAGACGATCAATAACAACGCTGATTACAATAAGCCCGAAGACGACCGGGCCACGCGATATTTATCCCCGGTGTCGACGTGGAGAGGAATTAGGAATCAATGGCCCACACAGTCCATTAATACACTTAGACTTAAAGTGACGGGGCAATGAGGGGAGGCCATCGCACTGACAGGGGGGAATGTACAGCAGCTCAAGGAGCCAATTAATTCTCAGCCACTCCAGGCGGTAAACACCGGCGTCCCGGCGGAGGATGTGGGGGCAGCCTTGGTTTCAGGTCGAGAGGCTCCCGCTGATTGTGCTGCTTTAACACTGCTTAAGTGTCAGAAACCCCCAGAGTCCTGACGTCCGTAGAAATGGAGCAGGAATAGGATAATGTGTGGTTGTTTAACCTGTGGATCACGAGGCTGTGGAGGAAGTCATTAGACCTGCAGTGTTTGGTGAACGACCCCAGAGCCCCGGTGACGGAGGAGAAGCACAACCCAACACAATATTAACTCTGTATGAGTGACAGGTTGCTCTTTGCTCCATCGGTTAGAGACTAGTCCTCGAGCAAACGGTGTAAAGTCTGAGTGTTGCAACTGCACAGGGCAGAGTTCAACGTGCATGTCTGCAGCTGACCTCTAGGGGAGAGATGATGTGTGTGTTGATGCACAGAAAACTTATGATATAATACTTGCACGAGAACAATAAACGATACGCACGTTGGTAATTTATCTACGAAGCCACAGTTTGACTTGTTTGCAGAAAGTTCAAACGAAAGTCTCCCTTAAGCCGCCATGTTAATGTGATGCAGGGATTTGACTCTGAGGAAGAGGAGGAAGAGGAGGATGAAAGAGGAGAAGAAGAAGAAGGAAGAGAAGAGAAGAGAAGAAGGATGATGAGAGGTTGAAGAAGGATTGTAAAAAGAAAGAAGATAAAGAGGAGTTTAATGAAACATGGATGTAAACAAATGTAAGCAGAGCAGGTTTCAAACTTTAAAGTGAATCAGAGCGTAAACAGAACTTTGTTTACGAGGAAAGTCCACGGGGCTTCTTTAAATATCAAACTTAAGTTTATCAAACGGCTGGTAACCACGGCAACACGAACACGTTCCCCCCCCGGACAGTTTCTGCGAACAGAAAATAAATCCTCCTTGTTTTCATCAGGAGTAAAAACACAATGATAGAGAGCTCGGCTAATAATTAGGACAATAACCAAATCGATTATTGTTTATTACAGATGCTGCACATCAGTTTGCAGAGACCTATTCTGCAGCCAGCCACCAGGGGGAGCTGCTTATGATTTGGCTTCACAGTCGATAATCTGAGCGTTGCATGTTGTTAATAAGGTCGTAAGCATTCTGTAAATGACTCGTGAGAGGACGTGGTTTATTGGGACAGTTTTTCCTCCTCTGACCATAAACCGCCTCGTACACAGGATGAAATCTGGTTTTCAACCGGCTCTCCACGTCCTCTCTTCATCGCCGCTCAGCACTCGGTTGTTTACGGAGGCTAAAAGCTTTCTGCAGCGCCCGGCCTGCGAGCTCGCGGCTGGTCCGTGACAGATCAGCACCTTCTCCCTCGCAGGGAGAGAAGAAGACTAAAGATCTGAGTCTACGGTGATGGAGGAAAACAAGAGCACGGAACCAGGCGTGAGAGGAGGAGCGGAGCGGTGCGGTGGAGCAGCGGGGAGCGGCACACCTCAGCGGGGGGGAGCCAGGCTGTGGAATAAAAGATGCTGAGTATAAAGGAGAGCGGTAGGACGGTAAGTGGAGGAAGAGGAGGACGGACATGATGGACGACAGCAGCTAATAAAGCTCAGCAGATGAATTTGTCTGATTTATTATAAACATGAGACATTCATTAACGAGGAATAGCTGCAGATTTAATTTAGAGCAACTTGTTCTTATTTGTTGCCAGGCAACCTGCTCCGTGGGCCATCGGCGGTGAAATAGTTTTAATGATACAACGCCCGTGTGCACGGTCCATATTTCATTTTTTAAAATTTTACATCTTATTTGAATACCTGGGAAGAAAAAAGGCAGGATGCTCAGTTTCTCACAGGAACCAGAAGGTGAGGTGTCTGTTTCCGGAGGGAGCGATAAGAGCGCCGCATGTGGTGCACCCCCGCCCAGTGGTGCACCCCCCCCGCCCGCCCGCCGCACGGCTGAAGAGGCAGCCACAATGTGAGGAATATGGGGCTGTCCGCACGAAGGGAACTGGGACCGGCGCGATAAGGAGGGCGCACAATGGGTCTGTTCAGGTGGCGCAGGTGGTCGTCTGTCATGGGCCGTGTGCTGCGGGGAGATAGAATGGAAGGCCTTCCCACCGAGCTGGCAGCACAAAGCACGTGTGTGTGTGTGTGTGTGTGTGAGTGTGAGAAGGAGCCAATCCACACGCTCCTCTCTTTCATCAGTCACTCACATTCTGATTGTACTTTGTTATAAATTTGTTATAAGCACCTCCTGCACCAAAAGATGCAGGATAAAGAAAGTGCAGCGTTTGACTCGTCGCCACGGAAACCGACAGCGCGTCCCCCGGCGTGCTTCGGATGGTTAGCGAGCGATCCAGGTGGATGATGGCGGCGTGGGAGTCGGGGGGGGGGAAGGCCCATTTACTCCGCAGGCAGCCGTTCTGTAACCACGGAGCAGGAGATAACACGTCCATCTATCAACCTGAGTGTGTTCACGAGCGTGTTCACGAGCGTGTGCATCTCGCCGACGGGGAAACTCTCTTTTAAAAACTGTGTTGGAACTCGCTTGATGTCCTGTGTGTGGTTTTAATTACATGCCCCTCCAGAGAGAGGAGTGTAAAAGTATCTGAGCTCTCGACTCCTGTGGGACGGACGGAGCCCCCCCCCCCGCTGGCACATCTACATGAGCAAATGTCAATATTTCGAGTAAAGGCAGCGACATCAAGTTTTAACTCCTGAAAGTTATTCGGCAAGAATAAAATGAAACACGCAGTAACAGTGGGATCGATTGTTTTCTGCAGCAGAAGATGACATTTGCAGCGGAGCGGCTGAAACGTCCTCGCAGGGCGCCGCCGCCGCCCAAGCCTTCAATTACCAGCTCTCGAGCGAGAGCCTGTGAAGTCTGAGATGAGGCGGCGTGAGGCCGGTAATGACGGGTTTCATCCGCAGCTCTTCAGTCCGACAGGTGAACCCACCGAACAGCGAGGATTTGAGTCCGCTGAGCGCCGGGGCCACGCGCTCGCCGCAGCTCTCAACCTTCACGGTAATGCCTGTAATTTGTCTGGTTCCCGCTGCGACACTGAGAAGTTATACATTTTAATCACAGTGGATAATTATCATGGCGAGAAGCTGTCGGACTTTCCTCGATTCCGCAGGCCGATATGAGCACATGCACGGGGAGCTGTTCTCTCCCTCCGGTTTGTTTACAGCGAGGATAGAAAATGAAAACTTGATTGCACCGAATTGATTCGTACCAGAAGCCGGTGAAATGATCTCGTGCCTGTTTGGTTAAAAAGACATTTGCAGGACTTGCTAATGGACAAAACAACAACAACAACTCCGGAAGGCCGGGGCCACGAGCAGCTGCAGGAGAATCCCCGTGTATTCCCCCCCCCCCCCCCCCGCCGTGCATCTGCATGCGTGGAGGCGGGTGTGTGTGGAGAGAGGTGACCGATACAATCAGGCCTCCCTACCCAGTGGATCTGGACGTCAAATCCCCCCCCCCCCTTATGCATCCTTGAGCACTGCTGATCCTTACAGATAATTAGAAAGACCCGGGAGGCTTATCCCTCCGCTGTGCTTCCTCCTCGGACTCCCTCCACCCCATTTCCTCATTCTGTTGAATCAGCAGGGACGCGTGTGGTACGTCCTCCTGACGGGGGGTGTGTGTGTGTGTGTGTGTGTGTGTGTGTGTGTGTGTGTGTGGTGGAATTTGTAAATGAGTATGCGTTGGGGGAAACTGCTCAGGGTGCACATTAGTTGGCTTTGTGTTGTGCAGCCAGGAGAGTGTTGTGGGTCGCTCTGTTTGGTAATCACGCCGTGACGTGCCCCCCCCCCCGACAAGCTCCGAGATGCAAAGAATTGTGGGACTGCATTATTAATGAAGCCCCGGGGAAATGAGGTGCCGAGCGTGGATCACCGTCGGACCGGCTGCCGACAGCATTCCATTCAATAGGACTTAGTCCATAATGTGTTTGAGTGGAAATATGGACAGAAATAACAGAGACTGGATGAATCAGGAGGCTCTGGATCCACCACTAATCAATAAATCAATAAATCAACGAATCGATCGCTTTATATTAATCTTACTTTGCACTTTAAGTCTTTTTCAGGTTTAAATATGTATAAAAATAACCAGGGTTTCTCACAGCTGCACTTTAGGATCTTCTTCACTATGTTTTATTAAAAGTTCAACTTTTATTTGAGAAATCAATTCTTGAATTCAAACTGCTGATGAAGATTGAGTGATACGGCTGAAGCTCCTGGAACAGACCTCGAGCTGCAACTGATATTTCCAACATCAAAAATTAAATGTGACCCTTTCATGTGGACAGATTTATATGGAATTCACAGAACATGGAATACATTAAGTATTAATTACAGTAAATTGACCTTGAGGCTATTTTCAAGGTCCACAATGAACTTTGATGCTTAATGTTCAAGCCCACATCAATTGATCTGTATTAAATCAGAAACCATGGAAACATTATAGAACGAGTAAGTCGACCCTGAGTCCGGAATATTATAGAATATATGCACGATTTTGTGGGACGACTATTTCCAAAGTCA